>OY754302.1:37563452-38167426 GCA_963573255.1 Chironomus tentans | reverse complement strand
CGTTCTGTGATCTGCAAAGTACTTTTCATGTGCCTTTCTTTCCTCACAACTCTTTTCTTTCTCGCTCTCGTTATTTCATTATTCTTTGCAACTAATGCGGTCGAACTTTTACATAAAAGAATATATTTTTTAAAAAATAACAATGCACAAAATGGGAATATGTGAATATACACATGATAACAAAGAAAAGTGCAATTGGCTTTTGAGTTACGATGTCGTTGTTCTAAAAACCACAAATTCTGTTAATTGAATTTCTTTCATTTCACATTACATTTTTAAAATGTGAAGAAAAAAATAAAAACGAAACCTAAAAGGCGTTTATGACTTTTAAAATGCTCAAATGGTCATCAAGTGTTTGTGGTTTGACTTCGGAATATTGAATATATGACTTTTATAATAGCTGATTGGTTTTTATGACCGACAAGCAAGTGTAACACACTTTTTTTTGTTAAATGTCAAGAGAAAAACACTTTAAGAGGTTTTTTGAGATGTTTAATGACTTTCTATAATTGAATATTGTTAATTTTATATGCAATAATTTGGTTTCTTGGATGTGACATGCTTTGAGGTCGGTAACAAGGTACGTCTGTCAAAAATTGGGAATTTTTAAAACCCTTTATTGATAAAGAACTTAAATTCAAATGATACTCTATTCAGAAAGATCCAGGTCTCAACTGTCTTCCCAAACCCTCTTGGACCTCATCCTCAATTAACTATGTCCCACTGTCAGTAAAATCATGAAGACTTTGACACTTAACTCTTCAAATAAACCTCTAACAAATATCTCAAAATTCCCAGTGAATTATATTCATCATTCATACATTGAATCTAATTTTTGCTTAGTTTATTCACCTCTCTAACTCTCATTTAGATTCCCATATAAATATTTATTTCACTAACAACAAAACAAGCACTAAATTTTCACACATTTTAAACACTTATTATTTTTGCCGCATCTTTTCCAGACGTCTCATAATATTTTTCATCTGAATTACTAATATTTTTCTAAATACATCACACAAACTATTAAGAATACCCAAAGCAGACTGTTGTTGCGTCTTGGTAAGACACTTTATAAATAATTAAAGGTTTTACATCCAAAATTATACAGACTCTTCCAAAATACATGTTTTTTCCTGAGAATTTAATGGAAATGATTAAACAAGTGTTTTAGATTGGAAGTAAGTTTTACTCACATTATCAAAAAAAATTCAGTTATCGATAAGTTTTTGATAAGGAAGGATGAAGTCTATATTCATTCTGACGATAGTATTAGCTGTCATTACTGGTAATTATTTTGGATGTTTTTTGTGTGCTAAGTTGGGAAGTGTATCCAAAAATACTTTGAGGTGGTCCGATAATTTTATTTCTTAACCATAATTTCAAAAAAGATCAAAATAAACTCGTCAGTTACTTTATTTGACTAAAAATTGAAAATTTCCTCACAAATAAAATAAACAAAAAATCATTCCAGTACAAATTGATGCCAAAAAAATGCACAAATGTTATTACCTGATCACAAAATGCCCTCGACCTACAATACCATGCCCTATGCCAAGCATTTGTATAAATGGAACACTACGTCATCAGGATGGAGGCTGTTGCTGCATTCGTAAGTATACAAACAGATTCTCAAAACATATGCTTTGGAACGACTTAGAGATGTCAATTCCAAATAGTGTCTACAGACCCAAATAGTACAAAATTTTCTTACTATAACCAACTTAAAATTAATTCTAACGATACATAATTATTCCTTACTATCAAATTGTTCTAATAAACATTAACTTTTATTTTTAAATTTTTTTTTTGGGTACCCAAATAGTTAACAACTAATTGCTCTAAATTAATTCAAAACAAATTTAAAAATAAATGTTAATGTTTTTTAGAGCCATTTGATACTAAGAAATATTTCTGTATCATTAGAATTAATTTTAAGTTGGTTTTAGTAAGAAAATTTTCTATTAATTAGGTCTGTAGACACTATTTGGGATTAACATCCCTAGAACGACTTTTAAATTTTTTTATTTTCAACCAGCAAAATGCGAAGAGAACGAAATATTCTACGAACGAGCACCGAGTAAGTCTTAAATTTTTTTTTCGAACTTACAAGAACATTTGTGTTTACATACATAACTACGTAATTTGTTATTTTCCTTTAGTAACAGCAGATCCAACATGTGATATACAAACTCCATTCCCATCAATGCTGGGTGGTCGATCCGGGTGAGTAAATAATTATTGCTCAATTTGGCAATACCTCTGCTGTTTAATTTTACTGCATTTACTCCATTTAAGAGATTTATGCGAAACAAATCGACAAAAGTTCAATAATAAAATTTGATAACGGTATGATTATGCAGGGATGTAGCTAGGGCCCAAAAGGAGTCCCTGTTCTCTTGAAATTAATATCTAGCTACGCCACTGGACCAGTGTGATACCGGCATTTTACAAGAATTGCATTGAAATTGATTTATTTTATCAAATTAAATTAATTTCTCGATTCTTTCATTTTAGATGCTTTTGCAAGTCTGGTTATGTTCGCAACAAGGAGAATATGTGTGTTCATATCGACGACTGTCCAAAACCAATAAGTAAGCTTGGAATGAAATTTTTATGTTGCGCCATAAAAAGTTAAATTCTTTCATTTTAATTGCTACGAAACATTAACGAATTTAAGGTTTGGCTACTTAAACTTTCTGACCGAACCAAACATTTTGCACAAAGATAAAGTGTCTGTGCTTTCGTTCAATTAATCATTTAACGACTGTTAATTAAATTTCTTAAAAAAAAAATCATTCGCAAATTGACGCACATATGTGGTCATTTAAAAATCAATTAAAAGTCTTCTTATTTCAATAAATTCAGCGGCATGCCATAAAAATGAAACCTACAGTGAGTGCGGACAAATTGCAGATTGTGAGCCAACATGCAGCAAACCATTACCACATGACATAATGTGTCCTGCTATTTGTAAAAAGGGGTAAGATTTTTTTTCTTTTTGGATTATTTCCGGTGAATGAATAAAATATTTTTAAAATATATTTTAATTGAATGAATCTTAATAAGACACTTAAGTCCTCCGTGTTACTAGCCACACAGATATTTGATATCCCTTTCCATTATTAGCTCTGTTATCTATCTTATTACCCTTATTCAGTGAAAAATACATTTAAAGCTCAACCCAAAGAGCACGCTGTAAAAATCTCATTTTTGACATCAAAAAGGTTTAAAATTGACTTTTTGTAACATGACGTCTTTTTGAAGGGTCGTTCATCCAATTTCTATGTGAAACAACTATGTTAAGTAACTCCATGAGTGAAAAAATTGATGAAAAATTTTGTTTTACTTTTTAACATCAGTTTGTATCAGGTTATCATTTAATTTCAAAGGTTTATCATAAACTATAAACTGATAGGTTTCCTTTGTGATATAAACTTCCATAGTTAACAATATCTTTAAAGAGATATTTCAATAATTTTTTTGTCAAACAGTTAACTCTTCAAAAATCGTGAGAACATTTTTATCAAAATTCTCACTAAATACATAATTTTGGAGGTGTAAAATCATCAAAATTTTTTTTAAATTGAATTCTCATTTTTGCGTGACGTCATTTATAAGCAGCCACTAACTGCTTTTATAATTTTCTCTTACTAGGTGCTACTGCAAAGACAATTATGTTCGTAACAAAAACAGAAAATGCATCCTTCTTAAAGACTGTCCTGACAGTGAGTTATTGTCTTTTATTAAAATATTTTCACTATGAAAATAACCAATTTATATTTTTTCAGCTGAATGTGGAGAAAATGAGGAGTTTCTAAAGCGTTACCAAAGTAAATACAGTAATTTTTGTTAAACTTAAATTTTTACATCAAAAATACATTAATGACTGGATCAGAATTGGCTGGACTCCACTTTTGAGACACCTCCACTTAGTCCTGCCAACTTTGATTTGAAGTATCTAGATTAATAGAAATTATTCTTTTGCATGCAAATTTTGTGACAATAAAGGAAAGAAGTGTCCTTTTATATATTTTTCCTCATACACAAAGCTCTCATGGATAAAATTCCAATCAAATTGTCTCATAATTTTCCATATTTTATGTAATAATTATTCAATTTCTTTCTTTGTAACATTTTATTCTAGTATGTACAGAACCAACATGTAAGTTCTTTATAAATTTTTCTGAATCCAAATTTATGCAAATTTAATACAAATTTATTTATCATTTCCCAATAGGTGATCACCCAAGAGCATATTATTGTGGACAACAGTACAAAAAGGGATGCTTTTGTCAAAAAGGTTTCGTCCGGAACAAGGATCATAAATGTGTAAAATTGGAAGAGTGTCCAAATTTACCGCACCATCATGAGCTGTAATAAATTACAATATTATGTATATATATGTAAATAGGGTACACGATATTGACGGTATATGTCTCAGGATTAATAAAAAAGAATTTTAATCGAATTTGGTAACTTTCGTAACATTATTCTCATCCCACAGTTCCAGAATCAGCAACAATGTTGTCCATAAAAAATGGGCGATTCTCCACAATGTAAAATTGAATTTTTTGTATTTAAAATGAATTTTTTCATGAATTTTTCCACTAAAATTAGCCAGGTTTTCAGTTTATCTGATGTATTTTTTCATTTCCTATTTGTTAATATTATTAACTAACCATTAACTAACTTATTTATTTAGATATTTCGATTCTTTGGTCAATTACTCCGTCATCAAAAATTACAATAGGGGAATCAAAAATTACCTTTTTAATCCTCATTTTTACAGTGTCAAATGCATAATAATTGATAGAAAATGGTCTATTCTATGATATTTATGCTGTAAAACTTAGCAATATAGCTTAGTCAACGAGAAAAATCGATTTTATGTCAGGGAGTAATTTTAAGCTTTTATTTTCCTAATCCGTGAGAAAATACCAAATTTTTAAAAACAAAAAATGAAAAATTCATTGTTTATCATTAAGTTTGATACAAATTGTAAACATATTCATTAAAAATAAATAATTCTTGATCAATTTATCTAACTTTGAGCTATCAAATCATGAAACTTTAAAAGATATCGTCAAAAATAATTTCATGATTCAAACATTATTTACATTGGATCATAAAAGCTCAATTTTCAAAATTCAATCGATCTGGAGAAGCGCCCAAATATGAAATCAATGAGGAAGGGAAACATGATATGAAAAAAATTGCGATAAACCGCTAAGAAAAGCAAGAAGAAGAAATGACAAGGTAAGGCGTAACAAGCAATACGTCCGAATTAATGCGGTACGAAAGCGCATTTTCTTATTACAGAAAGCCGCAACTAAAAAATACATCAATGTTAAAGCTAAAATGAGTTTGGCGTAGCGTCTGGCCCCTTGAAATTTAAAATGGCGTCGGTTCCATACTCAGACACAGCTAAGGAACTTACATACCAAATTTCAGCTCATTTGATCAAAGCTAAAGTCAAAATGAAATTGGCGTAGCTTCTAGTTCCTCAAAATCCAAAATGACGTGGGTTCCATATTCAAACATAGCTAAGGAACCTACATACCAAATTTCATCTTATTTGGTCAAAATTAGAGAAAAAATTATTTTGGCGTAGCTTCTTGCCCCTCGAAATACAAAATGGCGTCGGTTCCATAATAAGGCACAGCTAAGGAACCTCCATACCAAATGTCAACTTATTTGGTCAAAGTTAAACCAAAAATCACTTTGGCGTAGCTTCTAGCCCCTCGAAATACAAAATGGCGTCGGTTCCATATTCAGACACAGCTAAGGAACCTACATACCAAATTTCAGCTCATTTGGTCAAAGTTAAAGCAAAAATCACTTTGGCGTAGCTTCTAGCCACTTGAAATCCAAAATGGCGTCGGTTCCATATTCAGGCACAGCTAAGGAACCTACATACCAAATTTTAATTAATTTGGTCAAAATACATCAAAGTTAGAGCTAAAATGAGTTTGGCGTAGTTGCATGCCCCTCGAAATTCAAAATGGCGTCGGTTCCATATTCAGGCACAGCTAAGGAACCTACATACCAAATTTCAGCTCATTCGGTTAAACTATGCAAAAGTTACAATAAAAAAGTCAAATTTGTATGAAAAATGTATGAAAAGTATGGACAGCAGTCACTTCTAATGGCTATAAGTCGGGAAGGAAGTGACCAGTTCCAAAATCCTTTCTTCGGTCTAGTCCTAGATATAAAAGCTACCAGTGAGCCAAATTTCAAGTCGATTGGACCTTCCCTGCGAAAGTAGATACGAGATCAGACAGAATAACGGAATAACGGACAAAGCGCGGACAATAGCGCCTTTCGAACAAAGTTCGGAAAATGCGCTAAAAAAAATCTTGCATTGCCTTATTCTACTCATCTTTGCGGCAGCAACCACAATCCATTTTCACTTCACATTTTATTCATTTTTGCGCGTACATATCCAATTTTGGTCTCTGACTTAATGTAATTCAGTCATGTATGAAAAATTAAGAAGTGTTAGAACTTAACAAATGAGACTGAGTTCTGACTACGTCCGAAGGTGTTGAACAAATTAGTTACACAAAAAAAATAAAGTTATTAATGTATTTCCTTAATTAACATCATATGCAAAAGATTCTCGAACAGATTCACGAATTCTCTCATCCAATTGCTTTTTGAACATCTCCTCGGCCTCTAGTGTCACTTCCATACGCTTATTTGCGGAGCCGGTGAGCTTTTGCATAATTGTATCATTAATTTGCGCATATTTTTTTAAATTGGCATAATCGAGAATATAAATCTCACAAAATTCAATGGCTATTACATTGGTTATGCGCTTGAGGGGGCAAAATTCAAGACGAAATTCATGCCATGAGAAAATGGAAAGGCATAAAGAAGGGAAAAAAATTATCAATTTATGAGAAGATTGGCAATAATTTAAATTTTTTCTTCTGTTCCTCACCTTTCTGTTCTTTAAGACGAAGGCAATTTCACCAAAATAATCACCATCTTCTAGATGACATAACTCTTGTCCGTTTGAGGTTGTTACGCAAACGCTTCCTGATGCAATAAAGAACATACATTCACCAACTGTTCCTGCTTTAACGATCTGTGTATGCAATAAAATGTGAATCAATGTATTAATTCCAGTGCCAACAATGCCAAGACTCAAACATTGTCGATAATTGTGAAAGGCCGTGTGGAATAATGGAACAAAAGTGAGAGAAAAATAAAAAAAATTACGTCGAATGGAATTTACCAGATCATTAGGAAGGAATTGCTCCTTTCTGCAACTGGCAGCAATCGAGCTGACCAGACTACTCGGTATGTTTTTAAACAACTTTACGCGTTCCACAAATAACTTGTCTGCATTTATTAAAATTTCACGTTTCAAGGGTTCTGCAAAAGGAAACAAAAAGAAAAAGAAATTTATGCTTAAAATTATTATTATTATGAGATTTTCTTCAAGACAACATAGAGGCAATAAGCTATGGATATAGTAATTGTGTGCGAACAATATTTAATGAACAATTGTGTGTTTACGATGTGAGATTACATTTATTCGATCAGGATGTAAATATTAAGTGTTGGCTTACCACCAAGGGATGGTTGTTTATTTATTAGACAGACTTGATGACTTTTGATAAATTTATGAGCGTGAGAAATTTTTCTGGTGGTCACAGAGGGGGTTCTAGGGGGTATTATCATTAAGTATGAGGAATTTTATCAAGTTTTGTATTATTGAGATTAGCATAAGAGACAAGAGGGCTCTGATTGACTCATACATGTCTGTGACCACCCTAGTCACGTACAAAATCAAACCTGCTACAAAATGTCTCGCCACCTTGCACAACAATATCATATTAACCACTTTGTAGTCAGAAAATTTCCAATCAAGTCTATTTAAGCACACAAACTGAACACTAACGTGAAAAATGCCATAACCGATTATTCAACTCACCAGATAGTATGTCCAAAATTTCATCCTCCTTAAAATATGATTTTCGAAACTTCTTCTTGTAAAAGAACTTTAATCTCTGCTGTAAGTCCAATGGAAATTGCTTTTTCTTCATATATGCATTCAATTGATCCATAACTTCGTAATATTTTGTTCTCGATGCATGAATAATGTTCATAATGCTTAAAATTTGTACGAGAATATAAATATTGTAAGCAAGTCCAATGAACATGCATCCTGCTGAGATTAATTTTCCTGGAATGTACACATCCGTGTCACTTCCAAACGACGTATCGAAGAATGCCCAAATGATAAAGTCAAGAATCCGAAAATATTTTGTATGGAATGGAACGTCAGTTCTTAATAATTCGACAATTGCAGGGCTCATTTGATTCGGTTGATACAAGTACTACAATGAGATTCAAATCAATCATGATAATTCAATGTTCATGTGTCTAAAACATATCAAAAATTCCAGCACATACATGTGAAAAAATATGTAGAATGAAGTGATGTGTAATAATAATAACTATAAACGTCGCCTTACATAAAATATACTCGAAGCGACAGCCTTGAATGCGCAAATGGAAATTTGAATGAACATTACAGATCGCAGCATGAGAATAATGATTATCTTCGTCACATGACTCAATTTGAATTTCTGGAACATAACACGAAAAAAATCATGATTTTAATACTCAAGTGCACACTTATCAAATTCCTCAAGTGCTCTTTATGTTCAGTAATAACTAACAATGTCTATAATCAACATCATCGTATACTCACAGTCATAAGATCATCAGTGTAATTTTGTGCACGAAGAATCGATGAAAATCGTAAGAATTTGAATAAGAAGACAATATGAAATGCTATAATTCTCATTGTTGTTATAGACTTTATGGGATTTTGATCATCTATAAGCCGATAAATTGAAACGAATGGAAATGTCGATAGGAAGTCGAAAATAAATTGGCTACGTAAGTAATTTCTGAAAAGATAACGAGAATTAGGAAATTATATTAAAGATGCTTTAAGGAGATGTCTGATGGAGAGATGACTGCTTGATTGGATGCTTTTGGGGAGATTTTTGACATACATTGTTGGGAAGATGCGGGATAATAGGGTTGTCAGGTCCAAGGCTTAGACACTCATCAGAAAATTAGAAAATTGTAAAATTTTGAAAAAATATGAGAAAAATTATTTTTCAGGGTGGGTTCTAGACCCATCGGACCCCCTTTGATTATGCTCATGACAGAGAGCTAAAGTTTTTGAGTAAGTCATGAATTTGGGATGGTACACAAAGGAGGTCAATCAAAATTTACAATTTTTAGACATATATCTCGAAAAAGTAAAAAAGGCATCTATCCAAAAATCTGTATTTGAAGCTATGATCTTTTTGTATTCCGGACTATAAATGAATGATTCCTACTCAAGTTTGCAAGCACATCAACTTTTCAAATTAACGTCAGATTCTCAAAAAACTTAATGAAATCTGCTTGCTATGCAAATAAACTTTTACAACTGTAATCATAACTTCTACAAAGAATTCAAATAAATCTCATATTCCATCTGGAAGCCAACTAATTGGCAAACATAGCAACAGGAATTCCATTCCTATCACCCACACAAAAAGTACCATTGAAATGTAATTGAATTTTTTTTATCAATTTCCTTCTACCGCTCTAGTTTAATAAATTTTAAAGTAATTTGATTTTAATTTAAAGCCACAACAAATAGACATAAAGAGAGCAAATATTATGAGCCACTCCCACATTATCATTTATTTTATTTAACTCCCCTTCAATTACACTTTATTTGCAATTGAAAGAGGTAAGCAAGAACAGGAAAATGAGATCTTTATGGCTTCAAGGTAAGACAATAGACGTAAATAGTTGTGAGCTTTTTATGGAGGGGAGTCGTTCAGAAATGACGTCTAACTTTTTGAAGACCAAGGGGGTTCTCAGACCCATACAAAAATACTTTGCATTATTATAAAATTAATTTTATGCTAGACGTCATTTGCAAATAACCCTCAAGGAAAAAAATATTGTTATTTACCGAATAATTGAAGTTTGATTTAGGACAATAAAATTGCCATGCCTGGTTTTATATCCAGTAATAAAATTGAAAAACAAATCCAGATAACAGAAGAAATTGAGAACAATGCCAATGGATATAGACCAAATCTTGTTATTGTGAAGATCTTGATAGAAAGCATAAGTAATTGGAATATGTAGAAAAAGTAGATGCAAAATTATTGACATGATTGAATTCCAATAAAATCTAGACAGTAAAAGTAGCAAGAAAAAAATCTTGTAAATAAATTGCGTGTCTGCATTTCACTTTAAGTCTCACCTGAAGCGGCTGTATGGGTGTATAATGTACCAATAATTACTGAATATGTGACGTATAATTTCCTTGTAGACTGCATCGCTTGATTGAAAGTGTTTTTTCGTGTTTGGGTTATCATCCCAAATTACAATACGACGAAGAAGAAATGAAACTGGTTTTTTATCACCCGAAACTCGTTTTTTAATGAGATCTGGGCGAGCTGGATGAGACAAAAAAATATTGTGTAATTATTATCAAGATATTGAATTTGGATGCATTTATCATCTACAAAGGTCTGAGTAGGGTTCTTAGTCTATGGTTTAAGGAAACTTTAGCAGAATGCATGATTCTTGCCTTCATGTGACTAAAGAGGTGCGGAACTGATCAACTGAGTTTGATCGTTTTGATTATTTTGATCACCCGCACCCTTGTATCCTAGAATCAAGTGATGATCAAACATCTTTGTTTCAGGACACATCTGGAGGGTTTAAGTAGAACAGTTGTGTATCATGGAGTACCACTGACCTATATCATTCGCCACAGATGCTATATTTAAGAATTTATGAAAATAGAGGACAAAATGAACCTTTTAGAGGACAAATTTCAAAAACAGAGGAAAGTCCTCTGAAAAACCAAGCAGATGGTCAACCTATCTAAAGTTCCTTTATTTTGCCTGTGTACTATACTCCAATTACATTCAGGCTTACGAGACATAACCAATTTACGTGTCAAAAATCAGTCAAATATGTTCTAATTTAAGAGAATTCACAAAATAATAGAGCAAAATGACTCAAAGTTTACCAGACAGACAGATAACAAAAATATCACAGACAACATCCGTCAACCAATACAAAAGTACATAAATTACGCCAAAAATACATCAGCACTGATCAATTAAGATTCATTTCAAGGGCACACAAAAATAAAAATATTTTTCGGATTTATTTTATTTCACCTGGCAATTTGCATTTGTGCTCAATAGTGACATCATCGAATGTCAGTTTCCTTTCGCTACTTCCTCCGGATACTTTTTTCATTGTTCTCGTTGTGCGCGCGTAAAAACACTCCTCGAAATGAATTGAATATCAATAAAAAAAAATATTGAATTTAAACAACAAATAAATAAAGATGAATTTGTTGCTCAATGTTTACTACGATCATCAATAATAATTGGAGTCAATGAATCAATTGATTATGATTTAAACTAAGCGGAAGATTTGTAATTGTAAACGGTTACATTGGGAAAAGTTGTAAAACTGAATGGAAGGTCAAAGTCTCCAAAATGCTCATTTAAATCTTTTTAAGCATGACTAATAGACATATTGAGCATAATTCGTGTGTACACCGTGTAAAATTATGAATGTAAATGATTTCTTTCATGTAAATTTGGACAACATCCAACATCACTTTCTTCCGATCGATGAGAAACACAAAAAAATTTCTTTTCAATGCCAAAAATAAAATACTTCTTTAATTAAACAAACAAAAGTCAAAAATGTGTCTTTTCTTCTTTTGTTTTATAAATATTTTTGTGTGAAACTGAATTGGATATAAAATATTCGATGGTAAAGCACGACTTTTAATGTATCTCACCCAGGAAGGAATTACTGATGAAAAATTGCCTTGAGGGTTTGGTGCATGTATCGAAATTGTAAAGATTTGTTCGTGGTGAGAAAATATTTGATTTGTTAATGTTGTTTGTAGTTTTTTTTTGAGAACATGCGGGTTGGTATGGAAATAATTCTTGAATCCAATTTTGTAAATGTTTTTAAGTACACAATTATTTCATGCTTCTGGAATTCTGAGAGATTTGAGATGTAAAATATTGGATTGTATCATTTAGAGCTTATACATCATGAGCTATCATGAGTAGTTTAAATTAGCGTAACGAAGGTTTATGATATTTAAATTAAGCAGAGCTTGAAGTCGACTTCAAGAATCAATAGAAATTCATTCCATTTGAAGTGGTTTAGCCACCTTAAATTTGAGAGAGTTACATACCTGAGTAACCCTCCTTCCCCTGGCAACTAGAAATCATGAACCCAAGTTTAGGATCACTGGAGCAAAGACAGGCTTAATGAGAGCCAGGACAAATAACAGCGCGGTTTCTTAAACCTTAAAAGGTTCAAAATCATAGACTTCAATATTACCAAGCAACTAATCTTCAACATTTCAAAGGAACGAAGGAAATGTTAATATTGTCTCAGTCTACTCTCTGAATGCCATAAGTAGAGCGACCAGTAAATTTGTTATATTTATTCAGGACAACTTTGAAAAATCCGTGACAATACTGTAAAATAACGAACAGATAACCAGGCATTAATAGACAACCACTTTGAATCTAGTCAAAAACTAGCTCAAATAAGTTTATTGAAGTTACATGCACCTCTAATTTCCAAATTATCCTCAAGTCCATGTTCCAACATATCCACTGACTCACATCTGACCATCCACCGCTTAATTTCCAACTGGGAAGCCACCCGAGACGCGACTAGTTTAAAAAAAAAAAGATGAACAAAATCGGAATTATGAATGAAAGAAGTTGAAGACATAAAAAAACGTAAAAACAAAAAATCATCATAAAGTTCAAATTGGAAATAACAGACGAAAAAAATTATTTTTTTATGGATAAAAATGAGCAAAAAACGAAGACCAAAAGAAACTTTTACTTTTCAACAATGATGCCGAAATTTATTGAACTTCATTTCTTCTTTTTTCAACAATTCATGATCATGGTAATGTTTAATGTTCAACTTTTTATCATATTTAGTATTTCCTCTTCTACTTGCTATAAGCGGTTCATGCTTTATTTTGTAGCATTTATTATTAAACGTGTGACTGCATCTTTTGCATTTAACATTTCTTTTCAGTCAATTGAATGGGAAATCTTTAAGAAGATTTACTTCAACTTGAGAGAATCACTTTATTGATGATTCAATTAAACAGTTTAATTAATTAATTAATTTTCTTTAACAGTGGAATTAAAAAATATTTAAATTCATTGAGATGGCATGAGACTTGTAATAATCCCCTTATGAATGAACTTTAAATAATAATCTGCTTGTAAATTTTGCTGTTTTCATCGAGTTTGATTCATGATGACTATTTTTGCAGAGTTGATGCTAAGTTACTGGGGAATTAAGAGTTATGATTAGGGCATTTGAAGATTCTGAACTAGTTTCTAGTGGAAATGTTGTTCCTTTATTCCAGTGTTGTAATTTTGATGTTGTTCTAGGCTAGAGTCAAACTAGAATCCAACTACAATCACCCTGGCAACCAGAACTAGAACTTCTGTTGCAAATCATGTAAATTCAACGAAATAAGCCTTTTATAGACCTTTCCCAAAAAATTGCATCACACTTTAGAATTCTTCATGAAATGACTCAGTGGTGGCAAACCTGTGGGTCCCGGCCCACATCTATATCAAAACTAATTTTTTGAATATTGGAATTTCAATTCCACGCTCATCTAAAGTTGAATAACACTAGCTGACTCCAAAAACAGCCATCAATACTGATCATCACCTCTTCCAATTCTGTTTCTCTCTTTCTTCTTTCTCACTGATTAATTAATTAAAAAATACTCGAAACTCTTAAAGGAATCAGGCACTTTTTTTCAGTCAATTTCCGTTGAACATCCATAACAAGATGAGAAAATTCCATCCATTTAAGCATACGATGCGATGAAGAATTATCAAAATAAGAAAAGTAAGCGAAAGTGAATTGAATTTTATTCCTTAAATTGACTGACTGATATGAGCAAAAATATTTTTTCATCTCTTCTAAATGGAACTTTATTTTAATGAAGCACGAGCACCAAATAGCAACAACGATGATGTCGATGATGATGGCTGGGTAACTAGCGATGATGTGAAATGATAAGATGAAATCGAATTTCTTCTTCTTCGCTGCTTCTTATTGGAACTGTAACATTTCACTTCACACTTTGTTACCAATCATGTCGTCTTCCATTTATGGCATTTTTCAGATTTAATCATTTATATTACGACAACACAACGAGACAGTGGATGAGGCACACATGCAGACATTACTGTAAACAAAATTCAATGGCAATATATGGGAAATTTCATTAAATTTAACAAGCGTGCGGTATGTAACAAAAAAATAAGTTGCGAAAAAGCCACCAACAGTGACTCGTTGCTTCTTGGAGATGACAGAAAGTCGAGTCAATTAACCATCAAGACGAGTTCCTGTTCCTTAATTTTCGTTTAAATATTTTTATGGAAATATCTGTAATTAAAAAAATTTGCCAAAAAAATTATCGAAGATGATTGATGGAAGTTTCTTCCTATTAAAGATGACATAAAGAAATGCTGGTTAATTGAGCAAGACGAAAATTGCATTTTCTCAGGCTTTTTTGACATTTTTTGTCAGCCTCGTGGCTCTTTACTTAGAAACAACAGAAATTTCACTTTTTTTCGGTAATTTTATCTCAGTTGTTATCTCATCTTAATGAAGAAGATGCTTACCTTTATAATTTTGCTAAATATTTATGGATGACAAAAATGCTTCTCGGTAATTTTATGGATGCGGTTTTTTAGCTTTATTTTGGAAGCAAACAGAGTATTTATGTCGACATTTTGTTCTATTAATAAGCAGTAATATTAATAAAGACATCTGGGGCTGGTCTCTCGGATATACCATAGGGTACTGCAGGGAGTACTGTATACCCTAGCATATACTCTGGGGGTATAGAGATACACCCTCTGGTATATCTGAGAAACCAGTCCATGAATCAGAAAATATGATAGAAATCTGTCAAGATTATTCCTTAGTGTAAGGTATACCCAAGAAACAGGCCCTAACTTCAAGCCAGCTCAACATTGGATCATCCTAGAATTTTTGAAGCGGGGATGCCAAATTTTTCACATATTTTTGAAAATATCATTGTTTTTTTTTAATTTTTATATTTCAAAAAATATTTAAAAAATTAGTAATTTGTATTGAATTTTGATCTCAAGAAGAGAGGGGTGCCTCGACATCTAATGACACCCCTGTCTACGCTCTTGCACTGGATCCACCTAAAATTGTATCTTTTGGAATTATTAGTTTTATGATTTTGAACTAAAAAATACGTTTTTATATCGTAAACTCACAGATTAATTTTAACTTCTTTGAAGCTCCTCAGATTTTTCAAGAGCAAGATTTCATGATGAAAGAAATATTATTGAACTACTTCTATTGACAAAAATAATCCGCTTTGCTCTATTATACTTCCTTTGAAAGACAGTTCTGGTAATAAATACTTTTCAATTCGATAGCAAGTAACAAGAAACTTTCTTAAAGAAAATATTTCAATGATAAGCATAGCTATCGAGCAGCATTCATTAAATATATTAAAAGAGAGCTTTTTGAGATTAGCTTTAATAACATTGAAAGTCAATACAACAAATCGAGTTTCCTTTGAAAGTACTTCAATTATATCCTTCAGTCGTCTAACAAGCTTATTATAAAATTAATTGCAATCATGTCAAATGCTTTGATCCAATTCCAATTCATAAAAATTTCATCAAAAAAATATAAATAAAGCCATTATCCATATTTGGTATCAGCTGCAAGCTGATAAATTAATTGATTTGAAGCAAGAGAATTGTGACAGTTCAACACTCATTCATTTTCACTTTGTTACTCTTTCTTTTTCTTAATTTCCATCCAATAAATCCCAAGGTTTCATTTAATTTCTCATGCTTTATTGTCCTTGCCTGATAATTAAATCTCATTACTAACACTGGCAACGAAATTGTAAACAGATTGAAGCAATTTGATTTAGTAACCATGTAGAGCTATTTTATTTTTCGGAACGGAATTATCGCTCAATCAGCTGAATTTTGATTTTTTTATGGCTTCAAATTGATTTATATTATTTTTGCACTTCGCTGAGTCTGATTGGAAAATAAATGGAATCATTACTGGATGAAAAAGAAGAGGAAAAAGTCATGAATTATGATGAAGATATGAGCGATGTTTTTTGGAAGATAGAATGAAAATGAAAGTATTGTCTATTTTCGGGTCAATCACTTATAATGTCCAGCATCTAATATAGTCCTCAGTAACTAAAACCGTAAAAAGTTAGTTAAAAGCTATCCAAAAGTTAGTTGCAGCTAATTTTTAACTAACTTTTAGACGATTTTTGTTACTAGAGAGTGTGATCATGGGATGGTCGAGGTACAGCCTTATACTTTTTAAGTTTAAGGGTTTATATTTTTTTCTTCTAAAAATCCATGTACTAGATTAAAATCACACGAAGGGACACAACAGTCAATCACTTATGACATCCATCAAAAAATGGGATTTTTAGACCCTTCCTCCCCCCCTTGTCACAAAATTTTAATTCAAAAAAATTTCTTTATTATAAAGTGTCACCAAATCTCAGACCCCCCTCCCCCCTAAATCGGACGTCATAAGTGAATGACCCTATAGTAGAAAATATGATCTAAAAATTTCAGCACGTGTATGACTTCATTTATGAACAATGCCTAAGAAGCCTTATAATTATATTTGTGTACACAACAGCATCTTTGTTAATTTCAAGAATAACTGAGAATAACAATGAAGATTCGTTTACAAATTGCAAGCACAATTGGAATGTCATAATAATAATAAAATGTCATTCAGGTGGAATGATTCTGAAATATGATTTAAATTAAATTCTTTAAGCAGCAAAATCGACGTAAAAATACCAGGAACAATAAAAAAGTTCTCGAGTATTCCGTTGAAAAGTAACATTTTCTTAGTAATGTTAATTTAATATTCTTCAAATTCTCTTGGCTTCAAGAAATAGCAGATAAATTTCTGTAAATATATTTAATCCCCTCCATAAGCTCTTGGTAAAAGTGATAAATTCATTCAAACATTTCAAGGCTCTCGATTTCATTGGATTCTCCATTTTCATAACATATCAGTGCAAATTTCATGGATAATAAATTAATCTGATTTCGGAGAAATGAAGCTTCAACAGCTTTTTTCTTTCACCATATTAAAGCTCGTCAGCAATTCACTTTATCTTTTTTACCTACACAATTTATGGTAAACAACGAAATTTGATGAGGTTGTCTGTATTGATATTGGGATGGCTATTTGCATGAGGTTTTATAAGGAAAATTTATGTTCTGTTTGCAAAGATAAATCCTTATTGACAAAGATGCCATCAGTGTGCTTTGGGTAGTAATTTGGCGTGTCGTAAACTATTTTCACTAGCTTACCTATGACATCAGCTACTCAAATCAGGGGCGTAGTCAGAAATTTTTTTCGAGAGGGATCTGGACCCACTTGGACCACTCCGTTGCTTAAATTACAGTCTTTGACAATGAAATCTTTATAGCAAGACTTAGAAACAACTGAAAAGTGGTGGATTAGATCTAACTTTCTAAATTTTAATAGAATTTTTTTAATTTGCAAGGAATTTTTGCCACCTCTACAAAATCACTCATGGAAGGAAGAGGTCGTTAAGGACAGCATTGCACTTGGTATTGAAAATTGGCTGACGGTAGCCCGCGATAGACACAGCTTTAGGTGACGTCTGAGGAATGTAATGGATCACAAAATACCCTCAAAACAATTCCCTCGATACAATTCTGATGGTGGCGTGTAAAAAACATTCAAGAAATTCAAGATTTTCAACACAAGTATTTCTTGACAAAAAAATCAGATAGACATCCTAAAGTTCAATCAACTTCTCATCTGTAATCAATAAACATTGCTGAAAAACAAACAAATTTGATGATTCAAATAAACATTTTTCAAGGTTATAAGTATATAAAAGTCAGATAAAATTATTTTTCATTTCTACAAATAAATTTTCAAATTTTTATTTTTCATAGGCAATAGCAGCATCTATCAATTTTTCTTGATTCATAATTTTTTTTCATGATTTTTTTTAATACAATATAAATATTAATGCATTACAATAGAATTTTTAATTTCCAATAATTTCAATAAAATAATAAAAATAATAAATGAAATATAAATGGATGTAAAATGGCCAATCTTTTTTTGTTTTTTATACACAGTAGTAATTATAACATAATCATATTTATTACATTTTAATATATATATCTTCTTAAGTAATATAAAGAACTATATAATAATTCTTAATAGTATGTAAGGTATGTAAATATATAATGATTTTTTCTTCTTTTTATTTTAGAGAATAGCACTATCTAGCAAGGAAGGATAAAATGATTTTCTTAGAAAATGATCAAGGAAAGATAGGAAAATGAAAGGATGATGAGCTTTTGAAGAATTTTTGATTTGGGATTTTTTAGAGAGATAGAATTTTTAGACAAAACTAGTAAAAAACTAATGAAAAATGATATCCCTTATATAACTGAAATACGAGGATAGACTGACCAAACATTTTTCAAGTTCAACCAAATTAAGCCAGTTTTAGGCAAGAAATATCGCATTTTGGGCATTTTCAAGAAGATATTGGATGAAATTCAACAAAAATCAGAGGATATAGATAAATTTAGAGGACATTCCTATAAAACACACGGCGTGAATCTGAGCCCAGGTAGCGTGAGACTGGCGTGGGGGTTCTGATTCACCCCGGCCTAAAGACACTACTTTTCGTCAATTATACGCCGTGTTTCTTTCGGGTAAGCAAAAATCCAGCTCTAGAACTTAAATTTGAAAATTTGGTATAACAGTCAAAATTTAAAATTTTCTTAATTTCAATCATAAATTCATTACAAAAATATCTTAATCAAAAAATTCTCCAAAAGCCACTAATAATTTACAAATTAAACCAAACCTCTTTTTTTTTACATTAACACACAAAAAAAAATTTCGACTTGCCAAGGGAAGATAAAACTTTTGTCAACAAATGAAAAGCTAAGATGATTTTTTTAACTTATCAAAAATTAGCACGCGTGATCACAAAATGTTTTTTAGGGAGTTTCTTAGCTCAACTAGAAATTTTTCAATAAATATTTGTTATCTTCCCTTGTGATCTTACGATATCTAATTTAATTTTATTTCATAGTCCAAAGTTAGAATAGTAAATTTCAGCTATTTTTATTTTTCAACTTTAAAAATTTATATTTTTTGTTGTCTGTGTTGCATCTGATTGACAATAAAGTGCATCAAAGATTCAGATCCATTGCCAGTCAGAGCAATAATCTTCAAGGTACTTTTCATCAATACATAAAATTTTTTTCTCTCAATATTAAGCTAAATTTCTAAAAAGATGACAAACTCTTTAATTTTCTTATGGAAATATCTTTATTTCTATCTCCGTCTCTATCCATATATAGAATCTTCCATTTTTTCTAGCTATTCTACAGATGTGAAGTGTAGAAAATAAAAAAAAATCGATGACATTCAAAAATGAAAGAAAAAATGTTTTCATTTCTTAAGAAAAAAGTTCTATTTTTGTACAAAAAGTTACAAAAGGTTCGTTTTGATTTCATTTGACAGTGTGATAGAAGCAGTTACTGTGTGATAGAAAAAATCTTATTTTTTCAAGGGATGGAAACAGTAGAAAATTAATAATTTAAGTCTATGAAGTGTATAGAAAGCAGACTTGTAGGTTGTGATGGGTGTGTGTTCAGAGGCTTAGTCGAGGGAGATGGTACCCAAGTTTTGAGGATCAACCTTCGGGTATTGGTTTAAATATCTGGATTTTCATGTGAAACTCTAGTTCTTAGGTGGTCATCCATTGGATTTTGGGGTCAACATCCAGATTTTAAAGAAAAATTCCAGATTTTCTTTTAAACCGTCAAACTTTAGGGTCAGCTAGGGTTCGAGGGTCTACCTGACATCGACAGACCCCCCTTCTACCCCTTGAACACACCCCTAGGTAGTGATAAACTGAGTGGTAGGCAGGAATGAAATTTACAATAGTAGATCTGCTTATAAATGGACGGTAACATTATTTTCATTTAAATAAACATCGGAAATACTGGAATTACTGTTTGATTTGTGGGACGATTTATCAAGTGAGGATGAAGTCTCATCTTTCTTAACCATAACATTATTCATATTATTACTATTATTGTTTATCGTCTTAATTTTATTTGAGGAAACAAGTGCAGATGAATCTTTACTGTTACTGATGCTTGTATTCTTACCATAGCTTGTTGAATTTGCAGATGATGATGATGAGGATGATGTCGTTGACACAGATGCACCAGATGATGCTGATACAGACGTTAATACGCTATTTGATTTCTTAAGTGAAATTCCAGTTAGTGAAGATGACGGCCAAAGTGGATTTTCAAGGCATTCTTCAGGGCTTAGCGATGAGAAATCAGCAAGAATTCCACTCTCTGTGAATTATATAAATATGTGACATATGAAATATCATGTAAATGCAATTACTTGAAAAGGTTAATTCCAAATGACAGTTAAGTTTCCAATTACCTGTTGAGCACTGACTCACAACCGTCGTTGAACGTGAATATTTAAATTTACATGGCACATTTTTATCCTGCTTTAAATTTTTCTTATCTTTCTGTGAATCACGGCAGTGACTTTGAGGTCGTTCAGATTCGTCGCTATTATGATGATTTAATTTGGTGCATGCTGATGATACGGATGATCCGCCCGACGATGCGGATGAGCTTAGTGAGATAATTGAGTTTGGACGACGGGCTGATGATTTCGTGTCGGGTAGAGAGCCGACAAATGAATTACGGAATTTTGGTGCTGTTATTGAGATGGAAAATTTTTGTGAGGATTTTGTGGGTGGCAAAAAGATTTATTGACTTACCTTTTCCAAGTTGTGAGAAGCTGATTGACCTGTCATTAATTTGATCACAACTCGGCCTGATGTCAAGGCAAGGCTTGCTTCCAATTCCCATTGAAGACATTTCAGCCATTCTGACTTCTAAATTTATTTATGGAATAAATTAAAAAATGTTTCAAAAATTTATTCTTGCGGAAATGAAAATTAAAATGCATAACTCCGCCAAATAATTAATGTCATCCGTACCTCTGTTTCTTTTGGCCTGCTGCCAAAGCAATTTTGAAATCTCCTCAGTCCATGCATTCTTAATTTCTTCATTCATACTCTGCAGAGTCCATGTATCACCAGGCTTACGTTTTCTAAACCAAATCTCAAATTTCGTTGAATTTCCAATATTTGCCGTCAATCCAATGTCGGATGTCTTGATGCTGTTCTTATAAATGTAAATGTCTAGATTCTGTGTTGAAGAAGTAAAAACATAAATTTTTCACGTCACTTGACATTTTACAAATTACTACTGTACCTTTCGATCCGGAAACCGACGAGCCTTACTAAACAGCACGAGCTCCTCGAATAAAAACACTTGTCGAAGTGATTTCTTTCCACCTCTACCTTCCCATACAAGAAACTCACTTTGTCTTAACAATCGACCTTGTTCCTTTACGTTCACATCACAATCTCTTAATGAGTCCATTGCCAAGAGGTCATTACCATGTCTTAATTGGAAACGAACCATTTCTTCAGCCTTTTGTAGTTCATCATAGTCCTCGATAAGTTCCTGATTGCCCGAAGACTGTACACTTGAACATGCCTTCATGAGTTGTTGTAATAACAATGCATACTTTCCCATGCGTTGAACCGGTTTGAGAAGATATGATGCCAAATCCATTTTATCATTCAACTCAATCTGTTTTGACTTGAAAAATGCTGAGCCATATTCACTCATGAGTGAATCACTTTTTGGTTTATTTTTATTGTACAAAGCGTATAAGTAGAATTTTGGTTCGTGACGTAGAAAAGCTGCACCGACTTTCAATGGATGATGCTCGTAACTGTTTAAATTGAATGAGAATGGGACATTTTTGGGTCATTAGTATTGATTTGGCTTATAATTATGAGTTTGTGAGGCTGCATGCCTCTATATATAACGTAATTTTATTGTTTGTTGTATTTATGGATGGTTTAGAATTTTTGGTAAGATCGAGAGGAAATTAACCAAAAATTTGACAGAAACTCATCCAGGGGTCAGTTTCTATGGCTACCCGGGGTACCTCACCTGCCCTACTCAAGGATACCCTAGGTGGGCAGATTCTGGGTATAGTCTACGATATACCCTAAGATGATGCCAAGATTAGAGACAAATTCAACAAAACTTACGTTTCTAACTCCTTGCAAAAGTGCTGCTGATGAAACTCATGAATCCTTTCGATATTTCCAAAAATAACATTTCGTTGACCACGTAGAGCTTGTGGGATGTCTTCACGTAGCAATTCCTGCATATAATTTTCGATAACATAATACAATGATCGGGCATAATCGCGTTCAGTTGTAATCATTTCTCGCATGATTAAAAGAAGCGTCCTGTAGTGAATGAAAATTTAATTTAGTCATGGCAATAAAAGAATGATTGATTTATGGACATGAAGTTTGAAGCTTACTTTTGTGTTTTTTGATCAATAACAGAATCATCTAGATCCAATTGTAAGTTTGATGCATGACAATAGAGGTGTGCATTGGCTTGTAGTGGAACTGGTGCTATATGATTAATACTTTCACTTTTACTCGTCGGCTCATCCATGCTTATGCTTGTTATGTTTTCACTTGTATCATAATCATCTAAGTCGTCTTGCTCATGCTGACTTAGGTTATCACATGCATTCATTGTTGCATCATCGACAATACTCTCGCATGAACATGCCCTTAAAAGCTTCTCCTCTTCCTTCATTTCACTTACATATGATTCATCGTACATTGTTGTACCAATACCAGAATCACCTAATGTCGTCTTGGATGCAACGGTTGTTGTTGTCAAATCATCATCAATATCATCAATGTCTTCTTCTTGACATGCTTTGGCTATTGTTACTGTCTGACTGCTGTTTACATTATCAAGCTTCTTTTCTGGCGACTCTTCAATCGCAGGTAGCAATGATGTAGGCATCGATGTTGCAATCAAACTGTGCGAATCAACAGACTGCTGTTGCTGCTGCTGCTGTTGATGATGATTGCTGTCACATAAAATTTCTTTTTTTGGTGTACTAGTGGTAATTGTCGTTGTGGTAATTGTCATCTTTCCAGTAACTTTCTTTAAAGATGACGTTAATGATGTTGTTGATGTCGATCGCATATGACTCTGCATTAAGCCTGAGAGGCCAATTTTTTCGGCAAGCTTTTGCATTTCCATTTGTACATCGGCCTCATTCAATTTCAATGCCAATAAATGATGAAGGCGTGCAGCGCCTTCAACTTTTTCTCGTAAATTTTCTAAACGTCCGCTGTAATCTTTTAATACGGAATTTAAATTTTCACCATAAGGTTTCAAGGATTCCAGTTCATTTGTCGCCTCAATCAAGTCTTTTCCCTTCGCAATATGTTTCTGAGGAATTTTCAATTCATCGTAAAATAATTTTTGTACAGCAATAAAAGAAGAAGGAAGAGAAGAAAAGAGAAAAAAGAGAAGAAAAAGAATCGTTTCCGTTAGGGACAATTGGGGGAATATTTACAAGATCACAAACCGTAATTATAAATTACCAAATAATAAAAAAATAAATTTAATTGCGTAAATCATTTTACGACTCACCATTGATATGAAATAATATTTCTCAAACTCCTGCTCTTCATCACGAATCGTGTTCCCGCACTCCATTGAAAGCGCACCGTACTTTGTAAGCGAATTCTCTCCCTCTGTTTTGATCCATTCAATGACCTTTTCATAGCAAATAAGAGAGAAAAAAATTAAAACGAATTGAAAGATTGAAAAGGAATAAGAAGTGAAATGAATGAAAAGAAGAAGTTTCGACGTGTTTAACGAAAAGAAAGGTTCAATATTGCGCACAAAATCTCCATTGAGGTGATACAACAAGCAATCACTTTAAATAATATAAAAAACAGACGAGAAAGATTCGATGACACGTTCCAAGTGAGATCTATTGAACATTTCGAACAGCACTCAATAGTTTCTCGTTCTTCCTTCTTCTATTTCAAAAAAAAAACTTATTTACACATTACATGTTACTTCCGCACTCTTAAACAGAGGGATGGCGGAAGAAATTCAATTCTTTGAGGTACATATGTTTGGGTTGTGTAAAGATAGAAATTTAATTACTGACAAGGACGGAATTGAATTTGGCTGCCATTTTTGGGAAGACACAAAATTAAATAAATTTCAGTAGACCTAGAAAAAGCTCTACCGTGAAATTCATTAAAGTCGCTCATTCGAGCATCAAGGTAAAATTGCTGAAGACATTAAATTGTGATTTTATTAGAAAAAGTAAAGCATGGAAGTTTACGATTAGACAAGCTCGAATTTTTCTCACAAGTAAATGCTTTTCATTGTCATTTGCCATCAAGTGTGCACTTTTTGATTTGTAATGACTTCTTTCTAGTTTTATAATGTTTATAAAAGTCAATGTTATAAAACAAGCAGTTTAGAAGCAGTGTTGGCAACTGAGTACTTTGACTGATCAGAACTTCCTGGTTATAAGATCAAAATGGTATCTGAGCAGAGTGGAATCTGGGGTATCGAGTCATATGTAGCCAAATGGGTTAGGTAACAGACCCTCTTTTGTTATAACCCTATTTTGTTTGTGAGAACCTTTGTTCGATTCCTACTAGAAGCTGATCTCTTTTGAATCTTTGAAATTATATCAAACTCTACACTCAGGTCTACACCACACTCAACAACTCTGCCTCAGATGTAAGCGCGAAATAAAAATTAGATGCAAGAAAAAAAAACATAGTCAATAAAAAGCCATTGTTGTTATATTCTCACCTCATTGATTTCATCTTCTAATGCACGTTGCCTTGTAAGTTCGCGTAATCGTTCGCGATGTTGTTCAGTTAATTGCTCTAATCGTTTCGCTGCACGATCGACTTCATTAAAGACAGTTATCAATCCATTTAATCTCTGTTCAACAAAGTTTATATTCGTCGTTGATTGTTTTAGTTGCTGATCAATATTACAATTTTTATTTATAACATTTCCGTTACCAATGGGCTCACTTTTGTTTCTCTTATGATAGAAATTTAGACTATTACTATTACTATGTATATTATTATGATTAGTATGACTGACAGCGGTGGATGAATCAATATAACTACTATAACGTTTATCGTTCACTATAAAATTTTTGGTTTTAATTGTTAATGCATAACATGGTACATATCGCTTCCTTATGCGCTTTATATGCTCTTGCAATTGATTTAATGTTATCGGTCCTTTACGTCGCAGCGTCTGTAAATCACTATCCATAAGTGCACGACATAAGGCTCGATGTTGTGAGTGTAGTTGACGTCGCGTTGGTGGCGGACCTTGAAGATCAGCATTTCGAATATCATTGAGTACGGAAACTAAACGACGTCCTGCTATCAAGCACTGACTTTGCAATGGTTCTATTGTCTTAAAGAATCCAATCCATTCAAATTGATCATGCTCCAACGGTCCATTGCATATTGACAATAAATTTTCTAATGTTATATGCACCAGCAGCTGCTCGTGTGACGATGCATATGCTAACTTTATATGACTAATTGGTAATTGTTCATTGTATCTTCTCTTATTTTCACCATCACTTACTCCACCACCGTCAATGCTGTTCTCGTCGTCTTCATTGCAACTATTCAATGATGTCACTGTAATAAGTATTGAATTTATTTTAACGTGACCGTGCAATAGCTGTATACTGTTATCCAATTTATCTAAGACGACTTTTACGTGACCATTATTATCGCTTTTTGCAATTAAATGGATAACAAATGCCGTTGAACTATATTATTCATTATTTTGTTTTGTTTTGTAGCATTGCAAAATTTGCGGAGAGAAGCAAACGAAACAAGAAAGAAAGAAAAGAAACAGAATATTTTTGTTAGTAACAGTTGTGAGAATATTTCTAACCTCAACTTACTTCATCGGTATTGTATTGTAGAAAAGTATAAGTGTTGCAATCTCGTAACAATTCAAGCCAGCTTGATGAACTTTATCACTTTCGATTACAATCAATGGGAAGCCTGTTCTTGTATAATTGCCTGAATAAAGAAGCGAGAAAAACAACATTTTTAAGCTTGTGATTCATGACCTTAATCCATCAATCCATTAAATATTTACATAGCAAATAAAGATTATCGGTTTTCGGTCACATAAATGTGTATTATTTATCAGTCAAATATTTACCTGGTAAGTAGCAGCCTGACATGAGCAATTTCTCCGATAAATCGTGTATTGACCTTGGGGCTATGATATCATCATGAGCCAAACGTGACACTGAAATTGAGACAGAAAAAGGAGGAAATGAGAATGTGTCAAAAAAGAATGTTTGAATATAAAATGATATTTAGGATCAAGAAGCGGATGTTGATGAAAGAGAATTCAGGGAAAATAAGATGAAAAGAGTTTGTAACAAGAAGTCAACAATGTGATGATGATTTTAGGCGATGTGGCTTATTTCCTGGGGATGGGAATTTTTTAAATTTGCCGTTCTGATTTTTTATTACATTTTCGTGTAAAACTTGTTGATCTACTTCCATTTTCAGTAACTAAAACAGTCAAAATCGTGATAAATGCATTAAAAGCTAC
Organism: Chironomus tentans; assembly: GCA_963573255.1. Lineage (NCBI taxonomy): Eukaryota > Metazoa > Arthropoda > Insecta > Diptera > Chironomidae > Chironomus > Chironomus tentans. The sequence continues at coordinate 38,140,655 of OY754302.1, read as the reverse complement.
ACGGGATTCCCATCATAAATCTCTCTACAAAATTAGAAAACTTTATAATAAATTTTTTTCCTTATCAATCTTCAAACTTGAAATATTATTTCTAAAGATACCACAAATCTGTTCAAATTCACATGGCTTCAAGACAATTTCGCTAAAGTTTATATGTGTTTTCCTTATCAAAAAAAAAATTTTTTTTTCTTCATATTTTAGTGGTCGTTTAAAAATGACATCAGTCAAAAAATTGGATCCTCCCCACCTGCCCTCTTTTGTTCATTGTATGTTATAGCTAATAAAATATAAAATGTTATAAATGATATAAAAAGTTTCTTTGGAAAGAGCCTTAATGCTTGACGTCATTTATGAACATCCCCTTTTATATTCAAGGACACAGAACACCGAACAAGGATGAATGATTCACTAGCTTATTGGATAACGCAAAAAAAAACGAAAGTTTCTCGTCGAAAACGAAAAAAAGTTCTTCCTTTCTCTTCTTGTTCATCCTGTCTGATTTTTTATTCAATAATGAAAATCTCTATAACTTAATTTTTGCTCATTCGAGAGCGAATGAATTGAGTTTTCAACACGTAATGGAAGGAAACTTCAACAAAAGACTGAAAAGGCTGGAAATGAAAACTTTTAGTGTTCCGTTTCCTTTTGAAAATGTTGATGACATGGAATTAGGAAAATTGGTATCTCATGAAAAATTTAGAGATGAAAAAGGTTGGGAAAAAATCACATTAGGACATGAGCAGCATAGCAAATGTTTAATTCAGTGAAACTTTTATCACTAGCCGTAAATCTGATGGATTAATCATAATTTATCTAGATAAGTATTTTTATTTTAGACATAATCTCAGAATTTCATCCTTTCTTCTACAGTAGCGACAAAAAGTATCGGAACGATCAATTTTTAATCGTAATTTGGCTGTAAAATTTCACCTATGCATCCAATTTGGTTGAAATTTTCACCAGTTGTTCAGTTTATGATGAGGAATTTTAATTTAAAAAACTTTTATGCTATAATTAAGTTTTTTGAAAAAAACGTTAAATTTTTTGAAATGGCTAAGGGCAAAAAGTATCGGAACGATATTTCTTGATGAAATATTTCTATTAATCCTTTTTTAACATAACTTTTAGTGATTAAAATTTATAATATTTATGTTTACCTTTATTTCTAAGCAAAAAGGTCTGTTGGGAAACACGTGTTTATGCTGTTTTTTTGCATTTCAAAATGGCGGCTATTTTTCATGACTTTAAATCAAATATTTACATAAAACTAAGCTTAATTAACAAAGTTCAAACTGAATTATGATGCATTTTCAATAAGCTTTCAGAATATATATAGCTTGTTATGATTTGAATGCGTTAAAGACAAATTATGAAACAAATTATTATTTTGTATGCAAGTTTTCTCATACAACATAACATAAAGTTGACTAAAACTTTTAAAATAATGCACAACTATTAAACATTTTGGTACTATTTTGTTGGATTTTAGTCCTTCTTTCATTTTAATAAGGTTTTAGAATTTTAGAAGAAGTATACAACAAGTAATTTGCATTCTAATAATCACTCAGCTCACGACCTTAAAGGCAGAAAAAATAAAAATTTGAAAACTCAATTTTTATGCAAACTTTCTTCTGTGATTTGTATTAAAATGCCTCTAAACACTTTAATTCAACATTATCATTCATTTTCACCCATCATTTCTTCAAATTTAATTAAATTTTAAGAAAACTAATTTTTGACGTGTAAGATCTTATAGAGAAGTGATTATTAGAATGCAAATTACTTGTTGTATACTTCTTCTAAAATTCTAAAACCTTATTAAGATGAAGGAAGGACTAAAATCCAATAAAATAGTACCAAAATGTTTAATAGTTGTGCATTATTTTAAAAGTTTTAGTCAACTTTATGTTATGTTGTATGAGAAAACTTGCATACAAAATAATAATTTGTTTCATAATTTGTCTTTAACGCATTCAAATCATAACAAGCTATATATATTCTGAAAGCTTATTGAAAATGCATCATAATTCAGTTTGAACTTTGTTAATTAAGCTTAGTTTTATGTAAATATTTGATTTAAAGTCATGAAAAATAGCCGCCATTTTGAAATGCAAAAAACAGCATAAACACGTGTTTCCCAACAGACCTTTTTACGTAGAAATAAAGGTAAACATAAATATTATAAATTTTAATCACTAAAAGTTATGTTAAAAAAGGATTAATAGAAATATTTCATCAAGAAATATCGTTCCGATACTTTTTGCCCTTAGCCATTTCAAAAAATTTAACGGTTTTTTCAAAAAACTTAATTATAGCATAAAAGTTTTTTAAATTAAAATTCCTCATCATAAACTGAACAACTGGTGAAAATTTCAGCCAAATTGGATGCATAGGTGAAATTTTACAGCCAAATTACGATTAAAATTTGATCGTTCCGATACTTTTTGACGCTACTGTAAGTATTTCCTTAATTTATCAAAAAGGTATGATTTGCAGCCCACACAATGATGAAAATGAAAACATTGATTTAGCAAATAAAGTTCATAATAATACAGACCTAAATTACTTCTTTTTGGAATAAGTTACTAAGCAAATGTTATTCCAAAATGGTTGATCTATTTAAGAATTCATTTTCAAGATAAATAGAAAATTCCGAAAATTCATGAAACTTCCTTTTTCCTATGAACGTAGCCAGGGAGAGGGATTCTCAAAAAAATTCTAAAGCCTAACCTAATTTTTTGCAAACAAAACAATTTCAACCCCTCTCACTCCCTCGAAAAATTTCTATATATACCATTGCAGGGAAAATTTAGAAGAAGGGGGGGTTGGGTTTTTTTTCTCAAAAAATCTTAACAAATTAAAAAAATTCCCAAGTTTGAACAACAACCCCCCCCCCCTGATTACGTCCCTGTACCCTTGACTCTGAAAGTGTCAAATTTTCAAAGCATCAGCATAATGAGTATAAATTAAACCCTTTTGAAAAACTAAAGATTCCTTAAAATTGAATGTGCCTAGTTAACTATGAATTAAAGAAAACTTTGAATAAAGTTGCTACAATCTTCTTGAAAAATGAGTTTGAAAACTCTGGACCCCTCTGGGTACGCCCATGTTTCAAAGCTTTTTTGGAGATAATTTATGGAATATATTAGTTGACTCAGTGTTGCTATCTGGTAATTTATAGAATTATTTAGGATTTATAGGTGCTTAAGTATGGAACTTTGTTAGTTTCAGTCGGCTTAAACTGAGCCAGTTAGACAGCTCAGTGCTTAAACATTTCAATTTTTATAAACTATACATCCCTGGGTTCAAATCTCAATCTGGTTATTAGTATCGTAGCAGGTAATGGGATAACCAGGGTCGTGTCTCGAGCATTTTGTGGTATTAAGAGGCACAAATGATTTAGTCTAGATGCATTTTGGTCTCAAGCTAGCACCAATAATCCTTATCCAATAAAGTGTCACTTTACCCTTCCCCTGAATATTATCGATATACGTGACTCTTGTTAAGCAGGTAACTATCCTATTTTAACCCAATTCACTGTAAAAATTATCCTTCTTCAAAAAAATATCAGCAACCTTATTCAACTCAGATATGTATCTCTTTATTAACTCAACACTGTCAGCATTAATGGATATCAAGCTATATTTCCATAAATAATAAATTCAAATCAAACAAGATCCAGACAGTTTCTGCCAGAAGCATAAAAAGGAGAATAGAATAATATTCAAAATGTTAAGTGCCTTTTTCTAAATGATTAAGTCCAGACAGACTAAAAGGATGCAAAAATTCAAATCAACTTTCAGTCACGAATTTTAAAGAAGATAACGAAGTGAAACCTTGAATATTTAGAAGACATTAAATTTTATAGACTTAACTTCCCTAAATGGAATAAAAACGTGAATGATATTGAATTATGAGCAGATAATCCACTTAGTCCGCAAGGCTTCGATATCTTGTTGTGAATATAATGAAGATCTAGCTTTCCAATAAACTATTTGTATAAGGAAATTGAGTCTATGCATAAAATTTTTTTAGTCTGTCAAATATTTTCAAATCTGATTATTTGATTAAGGACACGAATGTCGGTGGATTGTCAAAAAAATATATATTTTCGACATTATACATAACAAATGCCTTTAGTTGACGAAAAGTTTCTAATCGATAGACATTATTTCGCCAATTATTGTCACTCCTTCGAAAAAATCACGAATTTGAATAAAGTAGAAAGTAAAGATCCGCGATTAAAACTTAAGATTAAATTTCGAGCATAGATTGAAATCTAAATAAATACAAATGTAATTAAAATTATACATTTGCGAAAGTTTTTCTTCTTTCATCGACTTCAATCAAATCAATTTTTTATCATCTCAAATACTTAAGAAACTTTCATATCCACTTCAACTCCAACAACACCAGATTTCGTGTCGCAGATCTTGTCATCTGTATTGCTCATTTACATAAAAATATTACATTTATTTATCAGGTGATAGCAGAGCACACTGGTCTAAAATCGAAAAAAAAGTGCAATTGAACTTTTCAGGAAAAGTTTCACCAAAATTCTTCGGAGATGTCTCATTTTAAAGCTGTTATAAGTAGGAACAAATTCCCAAAGTTTCAGACTTTTTGGTATATCTGGTAACATATGGCAGTTCCTTAAAGTTGATAGGGGGTAAATATTAGTAAATTTTTTAAACTCACTTAACCAATATTTTCTCAAAAACTACTAAATCAATTGAAAAAAGGTTTTCGGTTCCTAAAAGGACATATAAATACCTTTAATTTAATGTATTGACATCTAAAAAATTTTGTGTCTATGTAAAGTTTTGCTAGAATGTATATGAAAATTTGGCGAAAAACCGCTCTTAAAATCATTGCATTCACCAAAGGTCAACTAAATAAAGTCTGTTGGGCACTCTGTTAACACTTTCTAGTAGCAGAAGTTTCAAGTTTTCCAAAATGGGTTCAACCTTGACAATCGGACTGCGCATTTGGAAGTTATTGTCAGTCAAAGTTTGGTAAAAATCCGAAATCCTCAAATATTAATTTCTAAAATTTTACCCAAATTCCTCACTATTTTCGTAAAACATGTCCAAATTAATTATTTTGAGCTATTTTGGCAATTAAAAATCCATTTCTTTTTGATTTTTGAAGATTTTTTAAAAATTGATTGATTTTTGACACCCCTATGCTGGTTATTGAGCAGCATCGTTTTCGACTTACTTAAATCACTATAACTTTTTTTGTGATTAATATTTTTAAATTGTGTTTTTTTTATTTCATAGCTTAATGTAACACCTTTAAAATAATATATAACACTTGATGGTTGAGTTCGATCTTGGTCCTGTAATTGGCCTTGGTTTGTGACCGACCCATTTCTGAAAATTTCTTAAAAAGGCTATTTTCAAATATCGCATTTAACAACCAAATTATTCATTGTTTCTGTGTTTAATATGCTTAATTATGATAGTTGTTAGTGTTAAAACTTAGATTTTGTCCTTTGGAATTTTTCTAATGCTCGCAGATAGCATTTTTCAGAAGTAGCTTTAGTCAATACTTAGTAGCTACCTGCGAGCATTAGAAAAATTCCAAAGGACAAAATCTAAGTTTTAACACTAACAACTATCATAATTAAGCATATTAAACACAGAAACAATGAATAATTTGGTTGTTAAATGCGATATTTGAAAATAGCCTTTTTAAGAAATTTTCAGAAATGGGTCGGTCACAAACCAAGGCCAATTACAGGACCAAGATCGAACTCAACCATCAAGTGTTATATATTATTTTAAAGGTGTTACATTAAGCTATGAAATAAAAAAAACACAATTTAAAAATATTAATCACAAAAAAAGTTATAGTGATTTAAGTAAGTCGAAAACGATGCTGCTCAATAACCAGCATAGGGGTGTCAAAAATCAATCAATTTTTAAAAAATCTTCAAAAATCAAAAAGAAATGGATTTTTAATTGCCAAAATAGCTCAAAATAATTAATTTGGACATGTTTTACGAAAATAGTGAGGAATTTGGGTAAAATTTTAGAAATTAATATTTGAGGATTTCGGATTTTTACCAAACTTTGACTGACAATAACTTCCAAATGCGCAGTCCGATTGTCAAGGTTGAACCCATTTTGGAAAACTTGAAACTTCTGCTACTAGAAAGTGTTAACAGAGTGCCCAACAGACTTTATTTAGTTGACCTTTGGTGAATGCAATGATTTTAAGAGCGGTTTTTCGCCAAATTTTCATATACATTCTAGCAAAACTTTACATAGACACAAAATTTTTTAGATGTCAATACATTAAATTAAAGGTATTTATATGTCCTTTTAGGAACCGAAAACCTTTTTTCAATTGATTTAGTAGTTTTTGAGAAAATATTGGTTAAGTGAGTTTAAAAAATTTACTAATATTTACCCCCTATCAACTTTAAGGAACTGCCATATGTTACCAGATATACCAAAAAGTCTGAAACTTTGGGAATTTGTTCCTACTTATAACAGCTTTAAAATGAGACATCTCCGAAGAATTTTGGTGAAACTTTTCCTGAAAAGTTCAATTGCACTTTTTTTTCGATTTTAGACCAGTGTGCAGAGATTAATGCATCACACGAATCGTAGTGTCACCCAAAGCAATAATCAATGTTAAATAAAAATAAATAAAGGAAGTTGAAGGAATTGGAGCAATGGAGTCAGATCATCATGCTTACACCGTCAATTATCGTCAATTTGTAACTGATAACATGCAGTCATGGAAGCTCTACATCATGTAAGTGAAAAACAACATATTTTTACCGGGGAGTCATTGATTTGTGATGTCTAGGATTTCCCTGGGGGAGTGGAGGGGGTCTGGAACTGTGTGATACTTAAAAATTCCATAAAAATTATTTTGAGGACTTCCAGACCCCCCTGGACCCCATTTTCATTGATCAAATCCAAAAAAGCTCTCTAAACCCTCAATTTTTTCAAATAAACATCATTTATGTACAATCCCCAGCTAGCTTGCACTTTTTTTAAAAAATGACTTTTGTAGAGCATGAAAACATCAAGTAGTTGAGGTAGAAGAAGAGGAAAAATGGTTGATTAATTAATTTCGATTTGACATTAAACACTAGTTACATGATAGTCGCACTGCATGTCTCTACAATTCATTTATTCATTCTTAAATCTCTCACTTCCACCGTATGCTGCTCATAGTACTATAATAACAATAATAATATGTATGTTTCAAGATTATATTGTAAAAAATATATATAAAAGAAGGCGAAAGCATAGAGCAACAGAGAATAAATATTGCAGTGAAGCGGCTGAAAACAAAATCGAAGGTAGCAACTGGATAAAATATGAAAATAAAGTACCAAGCAATAATATTAATAATATTATACTTTATGAATTATAATGGATGTGGATAGATATATAATATACTATAAAGCAAAATATTGTGTACATAAGTAAGTAGTAAGATAAGCTGAATATGAATAGAGAAAATAATAAAAACATGTGTTTCGAATTGCAATTGTAAGTAAAGTCATACGAGATTTATTGATTGTTGTAGAAATTTATGTTAAACATCATCTTTGCAATAGAAATGTGAAAAATGAATATGAAAAGATTAAACAATGAAAAAAGTTATTTTTAGCAGAATCTACAATTTGTTGGCTATGGATTATCGGATGTTTGAGTTATAGAATGTAAATATGCTTTGGTATTTGACTGCATTCCTTCACGGAAGATGAGAATTTTTTATTATTTTTTTGCATACTTTGATGATTTGAATAAGAATTTTGAATATGATAGCTTTAAGGTATTTGAGATTTGTTTGGCGTTTCAGGGTTGTGTAGCTAAATATACTTTAGGGTCGTCCGGATGTGTATAATTCATATTCATCATTTTGGCACCTACTTATCTGATTAACACACATTTTTCAAAGTAGCTGAGTCACTGACAAAGCAATCAGGTGATAAAGGAGTACCCGTACGCCTTAAAGCCCCCTATCCCCGAGCTAAGACCCCATTCAATTGTTTCCATCAATTTTTAATTAGCATTCTTTGTAAGCTCTCTAAAATATTCAAATTTTCTTCTTGAAAAAATCCAAATCAAATCTTATCTCTAAACAAAATATTCATTGTTATTCAAATGACAATACCATTACAATCTAAAATTCTTAGCCACCCAATGCATATTTTATGTCCTTTATTGAATAAAAAAAAATTTAATTCAATAAAAATACCCAAAAGCCTTCATTAAGAATTCATGAATAAAATGTCAACTTTAGTATAATAAAGTCATTATCTTAAGTTAATTTATCGATACTATCCGTGATTGGATTTTATATTGAAACATTCCGGAGGCAAGTCTTGTCTTCACCTTAAATTTCTTAAACAGAATTTTGCCAATCTCCATGGTGATTGAGGGATAAGAATGCAGATCTTAATGACTAGATTCTATTCATAAATCTGATAAGGGTTGCAAAAATAATGAAAGCATCATCTTCGGAGATTAATTGAAGAAGGCTTAAATTCAAAATTAAAATTTTTACTTGCTGGTAGTTCCAATAATCGACTTTCATGCTGATATTGCAAAAAAAACCACAGCGTGTCGAAACCGAAAAACCACAAATGACAATTAAGTTTTTTAATATCAATTACAAAACCCATATTTATCATAACTTCTTGTCAACATGCAGCACAATAATGAAATATTGATAAGCTTAAAGTAACCAACTACTGCTCACCGACTTATTTATATTAATCAAAGGAACATGCTTCGCTCCTCGCAAATTGATGAATGTGGCAGCTCATATAAGCTGATTTTTTTCTCTTTATTTGCAACCTGTATTAAATTCCATTCATTGTTGTTTATCACGATAAAATATAAAATAGCCAACAAAATGACCATAGCTAAATAAGCATGACAAAATACTTGAATCATTCAATTTGTCTCTTTACTAAATGGCTTTAAAAAAAACATTTTTTATTGCCATGGGATGGTGACTGGTACAAGAATCGTTGCATGTTCAACATTGACAACAATAAATTAAATTATGGCAATTGTAAAGTCAATATTTTATGACTACTGCCAAACGATGTCAAATGTTTGACACAGTTTATTTTGATAACGACCTAAACTATCGATGGGTGATAGCTATTCCATTTAAATAATGAATCTCGTTAGCATAAAAATGTTAACAATCACTGAACGTTATGAAAATTTTCTCATGTGGGTAGACAGCTGTTTGGGGAAGCTGGAAGATTATTCAATAATAATTTATGAAAAAAAAAGACACTGAGACACTCATAATATACGACTTACAACTTACAATGCTCATAATTTTTTTTTTCGTTGACTCATTACAATAAAAGAAATATAAAATAAACACATGTGAGAGAAGTCAAAAAATGTCGTAATGTCGTTGCTGCTATGTTCAAAATTGAAATAATTTCCTATAACAATATTGAATTGTTACCTACTCTTATGCAATTTCCAATTTTTCATGTTCAATTATTTATTTTCTCATTTTTTTTATTTCAATATTTTTTTCAGGGTCAAAAAATTCATTTACATTAATGCTTATAAAAGTGTAGGTGCAATGAGCATTTAAATCAATCTATGAACAATTGAAATTACTGGTGTCTGAAATGCATGTGGTGTTGGGGGTTCTGGGTATGGGATTTGCTTGTGATTTCGGTATCGAATGAGGTAAAATAATAAAACACCAATGTGTGCATTCAGAAAGGTTATGTAAATATTCGAAAAAAAATTCAAATTTTCGGAAAGTGCGGGAAAATTTATTTTGCTGAAAACTGTTCAATTCTCTATTATAATAGCTTGTTTTCAATGAATAAACCAATAGAATGTTCATTGTAATCAATTAACAGAATATCCATTGAGTATTAAAGTGTATTTAATGATTTCGAAAATTTGTAACGGAAAAAATAAGATCCATTAATTTCGAATTTCGAAAAATAAGATCCATGTTTGCACACATTGGATAAAACAATTAAAGTAGTTCTTTAGACTTTATTATTATTATTATATATTTATAGATATCCTTCAGAAGGAAAGGAAAAAGCCTACTTAAGCAGTATAGAGCTAGGTCCACTAGGTTTGGCACACGACTATTAAACACGTTGGTACAATCAATTTTCCTAACGAGGAAATATAATTTCTAAGAATTCTATCATTCAGACAAACTAGATATACCTGAGCTAGGCTATAAGGTTTTGAAGTGTACCCTCGACATGTTCTCCCAAATAAAGACAAAATTTATTTTAATTTTTTTAGTGGTATCTTGTATCTTGGTGTTTCATTCTGAAGACAGCATAGCCATGGGCGCTCAATGGATGGAAATTCAACCAACTTCTCTGAAAAAATGGTCCTAACCAAAAATTAGGTTAACCATCTAATTTTCATGAAAATGCAGAACATTCAATAATTTTTTTCAAAGAAAAGTTTGAAAATTAACGGAAATTTTCGTGAAGAAATACAGAATCTGAAGTAAAATTTCCAAATTAATATTGGATATTGTTGAAAAATCCCAACCAAAAAATCATTTAAAAATTTTCAAAAATTGCCCAAAAGTTCTGGGTACGCCACTGTCTTAAGGTATTCAGCACCGATGTAGCATTGCCAGGGCCGTATTCACGGAGGGGTTTTTGGAGTCCAAACCCGTCCCTTTTTGGGAAACTTTTTCAATTCGCTAGGGTTTTTTAAGAAAAAATCCCAAAACCCCACTAAATTTTCCCTTCCATACAGAAAAATTTCAAAACCCCTACCTCAAAAAATTTCTGGATACATCCTTGAGCACTGCTATACTGCATAACTATACTATAAAATATCAATTTTTGAGAAGAAAATTTTTGCTAGCCTATCTCTGATCAATAACAAGAATAAGACCTCAAATTGCTTAGCCAAAGAAATTTTGTAGGCTTATAATAAATTCCCTTAATCACAATTAACTAAATTTCTCGAAAATCACCTCATAAATTCCAGAAAAATATAAGACTAAATCCAAATGATAAAGAATAAATTGCTGTAAATAATTCACTACACATTCAAAGGCAAATCTCTTTATTTAATCAGAAAAAACTGGAGCAGAAGAATTAAACGACGAAAAAGAACCCATTAAGATTCTCAATTCCAATATTTCCATCTCAATTCCTCCAGCAAAGCCGCAATTATAACAAAAAATTCTCGCTCAAAAATAATCCCTAATCTCAGCAATATGTAGATACATTCGAAAAAAAAGTAAGCATATAGTGTGACTCATACAATATTCAAGGGACCCGACCGAAATACTGTGAGAAAGAAGAATAAGAGAGAGACGATAATGAGTAGCAAATGCAATGCAATTGAGAAATTTTATGACTTCAACAATATGATTTATTGATTGTCATGCATTTTAACTATCTTCGATGTAGTCAATTATATTGTACGAATTCAACAATCTTTTTTTTATGTTATTTAATTTTTACTTCTGTTTATGGGATGTGGCAATTATGGCACATGCAAAAGGGTTTTAATGGATTTGAACAAAAAAAAATGTGTTTATCTTCTTCTTGCTCAATAATTTAGGATACAAATGCAAACGCAAAGAGCTACGAGGTCTAAAGTTCGATCAAAGCATAACTCATGCATCCATTCAATATATGTTTCAGCAATAAGCTTCTTATATACATATTTACAAGCCTATAATTAACCATCAGTCGGTTGCATATCTTTTTGCTCACTTTGCAGCCGATCGATAATAAATTTCTGAAAGTGGAAATCCGAGTGGGCTGATAAACGTGCAACATTTCACATGACCCAAATTAATGTAAATAATTGGTTCTTCACCTGTTGGCAATAAATTTTAATTTTTTTTACTTCTCCTTCTTATCTTGCACTGCTAATCTTGAATTAATTGCAAAACTCTCTCACACATGTTGCTGAATGAATTTACACGCGTTTACTGTAATAAATACTGCTAAAAGTACAAAATCATTTGTGAAGTAGGAGGATAAAACATGAAAATGACCTAGTCATGAATAACTTCAGGATATATAGCGAACTTTTTTTTGTTATATTTACGAGAAAGAAAAGTAATTGACTTTCACTCAATTGAGTCTCTTTTTTTACTTTTCATAAAAAAAAATATTTTTTTCATCAGAAATTGCATTATGTGACAGGCAAGCACAAAAAACAGGGAGAGAGAATAAAGAGTTTTGCAATCGATGGAGTTGAAGAAAAGTTCAAAAGAAATTGAGCGGAAAAAATTTAAAATTATTTTCTAATAATGATGTGGAAATAAATATACAATATATATAAAGAGCTATAAAGGGTCAAAGTTAAGTATCTCATTAATCAAGCAGCACTTAAATAAACATCCAATATATAAAAATGTTAAAGCAACAAAGCCGCTTGTTTGTTATTGTTTCGCTCATTTAATGAGTGAAGATTATTTTTCAATAATACTAGAATCGCTGAGGGGGCTTAAGTAAATGCCATTATTATGGAATGTAGATTAAAGTTCCGAAAAATTAAAGAGCGTCCTTGGAGCGCATATGTGGAAATTATCATCAATTTTCTGAAGGATTTATGTATAATTTATAAGATTATCTTAGATTAGATGCAGATCCATGGTTATGCTCAACACTCAAGGCAGTAATTCATGGATCACACCCTCTTGACCCGAAATATCATTCAACAGCATGAGGAAACGTTACTCACCACTCTGATTTTTCTTTGCATCATCGCCACTTTCCTCATCACTGTCAATATGCGGAAAAGAGCCACCGAGACAAAATAATGGTAATGTCGATGTAATTGCACCCGATGATGTCAATGAATGATCGCTGTTACCATTTAAAACATCATCATTTGTACTGCTGCTGCTGACATCAACAGACTCTTTATTGTTATTATTGCATACATCTAATGCTGTTGTTTCGCTTTCATTATCATATGGACTGCTTCCATTGCACGTTATTCTCTTCACGGCTGCATACTTTTTGTTTATGGAATTATTCTTTGTAATCAATTCTCGTCGCTTTAAATTACATTCCAGTCGCTGTTTAACATTTTCAATTAAATAATTTGCTGTGCTGTTATCATTTTTCTGGTCATTGACGTCATTGGAATGCTGTAATATCGTGTTAAATTGTGGAAATGTTAATTCATCAAGTGGAATACGACAAATGGCATGTTCCACTCCCACAAGTAACGTTTGAAGTAAATGTGGCAACTCCTCACCGGCTAACATCTCAATATGTAGTGGTGTAATAGGATCTTTATCGGGATCCAATTGTCGATAAGTAATTCCGGTTGTTTCATTTGCACGCCAACATACGTACAGTGATGGTGAGACATTTGAAGTCGCCGATCGGATGCATATGTAAAAGTCCTGTTGTCGAACCAATGACTCATCAATTGTTCCCAAATGTAACGATAGGGCTCCGTTTGAGAGGGTCAAAGGCCAACCTTTTTGCCACAGCTGTTGATTCTGTAACGAGATAAAAAAGCAATCATTAATTAATGTGAACTGAAACCAAAAAGTTTTTAAAAAAATGCTGAACGAGCATTTTTAGATGTTAAACAAATGCAGTTAGTTGCTTAGGTTGTGAATTAGTCTCTGAGAGGTCTTTAGCATTGCCATAATAGGTCTTGAATTTACGCAAATTGCAGCCAAACAAATTATTAGTCACGATCCGCAATTCACAAGAAAAGAGCTACTGTGCATGCTTACATATTATGCTACTTATGATGTGAGAATGTACCTCACCACAAACGGAAACTAGTAAATATTAGTAGTCATGATGCTGCTGCTACTATTTTTCACATTAGACTATTACATAATGGCGGTTTTGTCGGCTTATCTTATATTATTGCTCCATTTCTACTTCAATTCATATTATTTATCTACTAACATTACTAATTTCTTCTACTTCTGCCGTTTTTTTTGCATGGTTGAAAAAATGACTCTGCATTTGCTTTATGATTTTTCTCACGCAAAAAGTAAATTTATGGAGCTTGAAATGAGAAGCATTTCTTTTCGCTTCATTGGAAAGAGAAAAAAAAGTTATAATAGTAAATAAAAGTTAATTATTTTCCATGAGACAGCTGACCTAACGTTGCATTTTTATGTGCTGTAAATACGTACAGAGGAGCAGCAACCTGAAGTTGTTTGCCTATGATGTCTCATGTTTATAATCTGAGGGGTTTGAAGGTAGATAGGGGTCATTCACTTATGACGTCCATGATTTAGGGGGAAGGGGGATCTGAGATTTTGTGACACTTTATATTAAAGAAATTTTTTCGTATTTGTGACAAGGATGGGTGTCGATCTAATGGGATCATTCGTTAATATCGTCTAATTCAGGGGGAAAACTACTTGGTGGAAAAACGTAATTTTTCATCGACCACATTTTGTGCAATAATTATGAATCCTAGAATATTTTTCGGTAGAAGATGATCTTGTATTATGGTTCTACTTAAGATAAGACCAAAAGTTTGAGTCTAGGTATCTTCTAGAATATTTTTCCACCAAGTGGTTTTCCCTCTGAACCAATGCTTAGGCAGAGCTACTCAAACTACCTTCAATTATGTCGTAAAATTTATGGCTAGTATAAAATTTATGTTTTAGTGTTCCACGCTCGTAAAAGTTTTAGAATCACTGATCTGGGGGATGTAAGGGGGCTCTTAAAATGATTTCCATTTAGAATTTGATTTTCAATAATAATATTCTGACGAAGGACCATTTTTATGATAGGATGAGTATTTAAATTACAATCTAATACCAGACGTCATTAACAAACGACCCCCAAAGCCCTCCATGCCATATTTAGAAGCAAACAAATACATAAAATATCTCGATAACCCATCCAACCTATATAAATTTAAAGCGCATTAATGAATCGTGTAAAATGCCAATTCAGCATAAGCTTGTTGTTCAACTATTATGCAATTTGTGTAAATACTAGCAATAGAATAACCGAGAAGAGGCGAACAATGGAGGGAAATGGGTACATCAAATATACATAAGTCATTAACTTTTGCATGTCGCATGGGTCTCAATCATAATAATACATATATTGAATGTATTTTAATGCAGCAAAAAAAATCACATTCAATTGAAGTCAATTTTTGGATTGAATGAAGAATTTATTTTCCGGTTGTAACAAGGCAGCATAAAATTTATTCTTCTATAAAAGCACAAAATTAGTCTACAAAAACAAAATGAAAATGAAATTCAATGAATTTTTGATGTCTAACAACGAATTAATTTTTTTTCCTCGTATCCAAACATATCTCGACGATATTAACGATGACGACAAAACAGTTTTGAGGTATTAGGAAATAGCATAAAAGAGAGAATTTAATGAAATTCAATTGAGAAGAGATTGCCGCTTTTTATTATTGGACATTTTTTTTTCATTTTCGGAATAAAACATTCAATATTCGTTGTTTGCCATCCAGGCATAAACATGAAAATGGCTCTATAAATATTTCGATATTATTGCATTTATTTTCAATTAATCTTTAAAAGGCATTAAAAATCACGATTTTCTGTTTTTCCTTCCAATTGTAACAAATTCATAACCAGCAGTGACTGAATGTACACAACAAATATTTTTTTTCTAGTGCATTTTACACACACAAAAAAAAAAACATAAACAAGAAGGGGCTATTTTAAAATGCAACATATGTCGGAGAATTTAAATGACTGAATATGTATCGACAAATATCTTGTGTATGGTGTGGTCTTATGCTTACTTAAAAATTTTTATTACGCAACATTATGAATTAAAAGAAGAAAAAAAATTTATCCACATTTATTATGATTTTTTTTCATATGAGACATTTATTCAGGAAATTGAATAACTCCGGTTAATTTAATTTATTTTTATGGACATTAATCAATTAATTGTTCACAATTAAGCCGATAATACTGACTGCTTAAATGGTTGTTTAAGGAAGTTTTTAAGTCAAATATATCAAGATTAATGGGACTCGATATCCCGATTTGGAAATGGTATCGAGTAATGATATGAAAGGTTTGGAAAGGTATGGAAATTTTTTGCGAGGTTTTAGCTTCGTTAAAATGACAAGAATTCATATCAAGTGGAAGTTGTAATGCAGTTTCAGGGTAATATTATAGTTTCTGTGATTATACGTTATATGGATCGATACTGATGCTATCATACTGACTGTCAATCATTTTCAAGAGACATTTTTTCAGCAAAATCGCAGTTCGTGGTCGTATAATCTTGATTGTCTATCTAAATATGATTTTTTGACCCTCCCCCTTACCATCTCACCAAATTTTTCTCTTTTTGTAAGTCAATGATTCTTAACAGAATTTTTTTTATAAACTAGTGACATGGTCAGCAAGATCATATGTTGGAATCTAAGATCCACACAGGAAGATGGTTACAGTAAAAAAGAAACCCTTTAGATCCTATGAAATAGCATTGCTAACCAAGATGTCTGATCCTAATTATCTTGCTGAACCAGCCAATGACAGTACCACCAGCCAGACATCCAGCTCGATCCTGATATTATTTGGGTATTTGAACGTCCTGACCTTAAATCTGTCTTATTTTAAATATCTTATTGGCAAATCTAGAATTTTATATATTAATGATTTAGACCATGTTCAGGTCAACACCTAGATACCAACATAATTTAGAAGACTTAACTATCAAAATATGAATTTAATAAAAATTTGGACTCCAATTTACTCAAAATTACAGCTCGAAGTCGACTAAGATTTTGCCAGATTTTATATGAAAAAATTCAATCCAATTCAAATCAAGTAAAACTAGCTTCATACAAATTTTGTGCCAACATCAAGCTCTGCGTCATAACCCATCCAATTTCAACACCAACCATCACATCATCTTCCCAATAAAATTATTTAACAAATGACTCTCAAACAAAGACAATACAAGAATCAGTGACAGAAGTAATCCATCCATTTCAAAATTCCCCCAGCTGTAATAACCACAGTCGATTGCCATCTAAATATGGCAAGAAAAAAAGATACCGACTTGCTACTGGCTTGTTTGACAAAAATTCATAAAGTTGTTGTACATAATAATTATCACAGTCGCAGCACAGCCATGATTGTTGATAATAATAAAAACTATCACTTTACATGATGTAGATGCTCAAAGACTCACAATGAACCCTTCAATTTATTCGTTTAACAACAATTTTTATTTTGTAAATACACAACATCTGTGGTGTCATTTAAATAATTTTTTTTAATGTTGAACTCTCTCACACTTTTTAAGTATGTGGAGATAGACATTAATATTAATATTATTAACATGCATGAACATTAGATGCACATACGGGTCGTAATTCTCTCGTTATTCTCAATGCATTTTTATGATTCGAGCCTGAACAGAATTTAAAAAAAAACTATAAATCTAAATTTTTTTCTGTTGTTTTAAGGGAGAATTTTCAATTTTCCCTTGAATAATCAATTCGATGCATGATAATGTGACATTCAAAAATATGTTCAGATTAAATTAACAGCCAAACAAAGAAAGTTCCGATAATGAATAGATTGTGAAATTGTAAATTGCGTGAAATTTTGCACCATTAACATAAATGAGACTAGCGCTCATAAAATTGAAAATTGAATGGAATTAGCAGAAAAAAAGAGTTTATTTAATAACAAAAGGTAAATACTAACCGAATGAAAATAAATAACTTGAAGGTAATGTAAATTGGCACTCATTTAGTCATTGTTATGCTTTCTTCTTTTAGGTCTACACGTATATGCCATATTAAAATACATAAAAATGGACATTGCCATATGTCTTTTTTTATGAACGTTAGACTTATTTACTTTTATGAACTCTTACTCCGTGTGATCAAGTTACTGTTAACCTATTGGGCACCCAATTTTATTTTGTTTCTCTCCTCTCCTCGTTCAGTTCTTCCATTATAATATAAAATATATTATATTATGTTTTATTTAAATTTATGTTGGGTGTGCTGGATATGTCGCATGTAGATCGGCATAAAATAATATGCAAATGACAAAAGCATGGAATGCAAAAGTTCAGTTCACTCGTAATCAATTTTAATTATTAGTTTTTCAGCTATAAGGAATTAATTTCATGCTCAGTGAGGATAAAGTGGTTCGAATGAAAAGAAAAATTAAGCAGAAATCAAATTGGGCAGCAGACTGAAAGGATTTTTGTGGATGTTTCTGGAAGCTTAATTTTTTGTGCATTTTAATTAGATTTTTTAGGTCATTTTGACACTTATTGCTGCTCATTAATGGGTCCACGATCACTTTGGATCCATCTGCACTTCAGATAGATCATCGTGTATGCTAATAATCATCATGGATGGATAGTGTCTTTCGTATGGAGTGTCATACAGCTTTAGACTTCCCTTTCCTCTCAAATATTATATGCCATAAGTGAATGACCCTTAAAAAATTTAAAAGGTTCTGACCTTCATTAAATTTTTTCCAGATAGACCTGTTCGGAAGTAGTTTCAATTTAAAATCGACTGTTGTGGAGTCAGATTACATTGAAATCTGAGGTATTGAGCCAAATGTAGCTGAATCTGACAGTCCAAAAGTAAGGCTTCTATTGCCGAAAGGTTAGGCAACACACAGGAAATCTGTAACTCACCACCATCAACTTGAGTTTTCGATTCATATCAGAAACCGATCTCTCAATCATTATATTAAGTACATTATAATAGTCAACCTAGTTCACAGAACTGATCATCAAAAAGAATCAAATCATATTTACAAAATCAAGCCAAGATCTATTCCATTTAATTCAACGCTCCAAAAATCAACCCAAAATTATAACGTAATCAACTCAACCCAACAGAAAAATCAAATGCTCACTTAAAATTCAATAACGATTTTTGTTGAAATCATCAGCAGCATAATTTTTCAAATACAATGTAAATTGTTCATGAATTCTAACAATGGCCATAATCTAATAGAAACGGTCATAAAATACACAATAAATACCTTGTAAAACATCACACATTTACCAATAATTTCCCTTTCAATGGAGAACTCATGCTCAATACCTGACTCCTCATTGTACTTTATATTTTTTTCCCAAACAGAAAGTTCTTTTTATGTCACCAGCTCTCGATTCGTGACATTGCATTTTGCACGACCCTACGTACATATATGGCAGTTTTCATAATTTTTCTTTTCTTATTTTCTATACTACACTCCCCGTCTAAATGTCTCTCTTCTCAGAGACCGCGCAATATTTCCATCCAAACTAAAATCAAAAAAATAAAATTATTATTATTGTCGCAATATTTGCTGCTGTTAAACTACGACATTATTAAGTTTAAAAGAGAGACAGAAGAAAAATGGTATGAGAAAACAAAAAAAGCCTAAGAATCAAGATTGCAACATAAGCCGTGTGTCTTTAAATGCCCTCAATAATGAGATGTTTATCAAGCACTCTCGATCACTGATGAAAGCTTATTAAATGGTTTAACATGAAGTTAATTTCATGTTTATATATTTGACTTCAACTCAAAAACGTTGTACTTTTGAGTCTATGTCTAAAATACACAATACACAATAAGTAGATGTTGAAGCATAAAGCTCGGAATTATTACTCATTTCATCAGCAGTAATATGCAAAAATTTTGACGACTACATGGTCACTATGGCATTGCATTACATTCAAGTGTATACACATGAATATGCGATATTTATATGTGAGTTGAGACAGGTCAGTAGGAGTTCGATGTCAAAATAAATTTTTTATGCAGGATAAATTTTTCATGCTTGATCGGAACGACTTCATTTTTTTGCCCACAAGATATTATTTTTTTCACTCAGAAGCGACTTATGAGACATTGTCGAATTCCTTTTTAGTTCCCTCAGTTTCTTTTTTGACTGCTTAATTTATGTGCTTTACTGATCAGTGAATCACCGACTGTTTTGGGGTCGTTCGTAAATGATGTCTTTAAGAAATTATTTTTTAGACCCCTTTCCTGCTAATCCTCACCAAAAAAAATTGTTTGGAGTACCACGCAACTCTAAATCTTCATAAATGTTAAACGTCATTTACAAACGACCCTCATTGTAGATTTTTTTGTATATTGCAATTCAGATTAATTTCGAGAAAATCGTGATCTTGTTTATCATTTTTCGTGAGCTTTAATTAACCTTTAGCATATGTTGCGCGCTACTATGTTGATTGTCTGAAATTAGCTGGTGGTAAATTGGAAACTTCTCGGTCAATGATTACTCATTTAGATGGTATTTCTCGTTTATTATGATAACACAAAATATTTTAAATTAGTTAACTGTCTAAACACTTGGCGTGGCTATCAATAACTTTGTCAGGTACAGTTTTTGAAAATTCCACAAGTTACCATCCCTATTTTCTATCTATTACTCACAGCAGTTAAGCTTAATACATTCTATTCTTGTTCAATTCAGCAACACACTTTTTTCTACAGATTGACACAAAACATGAGCATAAAAAAAGGTGTTGATGTCCTTCAATGAGTCATTTTTCTCGTTCTTTTTCAAGAATTATATACACTTCATAAATGCGCAATAAAGAAAAATGAAATGAAGTCAAAAATAAAAAATAAATTGTAAAATTACCTGAAAAGTGCAACATTGCACACGACATTAGCAAATATATGTCAGCATTCCACAAAAGTTCTCAATTTTCACATGAGTAAACGTAATGAATTGTTACGATTTTTGAGTTTCTGTTGGTATTTTAAAATTGAAATTCAAATAAATGAATTGAAAGAGTCATGAATTTTTAGAAAGGGTTGGGAACCCCTTGAAGAAATATTCTGTGAAAAATGACTTTATTGTGGATAAAAAATGTGACATAAATTAGGGTTGTTTTCAACTTTTCGTTGTGAATTTGTTATTTTATAGTTTTTGTTTGAGAATAACCAAAATTGTATGATACTTTCTGGTATTGTCTATTAAAATGGTGACTTCTTGCATAGCATATTCACAATTTTAAGTCAAAATAGTTTTAATATTTACTATGACCATCAATACGATTGAATCAATCAACAATACATTTTCTGATCCAATTTTGGTAGAATTGAGGATACGAGGCACACAGGTAGATAGGATAATTATGTGAAAAATCACACTCCCCCCCCCATCTCCAAACAAAAATGACTCAAAATTCCAAATTTTACGCTTCAATAAATTTTTAATCAAAAATCATAAATTTAATTCCTAAAAAATATTCATAAACCATTTCACAAAACCACAATAAAAAACCAAAACCAATAACTTACACGCTATGCGTGGAAGTTAATATGCAAACTATCACAAAATTAAACGTTCATAAATAGCAAAATGTCCATCGATCATAATTTCCTTCCAAATTCAATCATTGAATCAGAAAAATATCAGTCATAAAAAATTCATTTCTGCAACAATTTCTCATAAATCATAAAAGTCGTAACGAAAATTCCAATTCCAGGAAGATCAAAGCATTAAATTTCGTAAAGCAGGATGAATGGAAAGTGGAATTGTTGAGGCACGCTCCAGTAATTTCCTAGCAATTAATGGTTGAATGATAACGAAATAAATATGATTGAGTTGAAAGCCTCATAAACGCATGAAATGGAAATAATTTTTTTCTTTTTCATTTTCGAGTCTTTGGCATTTGACATAAAGCTGACAAATCCAAATAGCAATAAGAGCTGTTTCAATTAAAACAGGATGCAAAGCGTTGGCAAAAGAGTTTCAATATTTTTATTACTGATGTCATTAAAAAAATCTTTATTGAGAATTCGCATTCCACTGAAAATTGATTAGAAATCACTTTAATGTGCAAACTATAGTTTTTTGCAGCCACAAGCCTTTTTGTGCTCAATTTCAATGGAATTAAATTTTATGCATTCATTCATAAACTTTTTTTATTCGTTTAATTCAAAGTTAGCAAATCCAATTATACAATCAATAACTAATTTAATTAAATTATGTACTATCGGTACACACATAAGGTATTTCTCTGCTAGATGCGAAAATGACTCTCGCGTGAAACAAGCAATAACAATAATTTTTATGCCTTGTCTTCAATCCCATAATTGAATTAAAACTAAAAGTCTATCTCTTTATCTCGTATCTATGATGCTTACTGCTAGCAATTGTCAATAAACCGAACGTTTGCTCACCAGGATAAGTTAGCATGCTCACAGGGTACCGTAATATGCTCATTGGACTTATGTTGTTTGTTATGGCAAGTTCCTGCTGTTATTTTCATTTAAATTTATTCATAAGTATCTTTCAATTAGAATTGGAAATTTGTGGCAAACCTGTTGGTTAAGGCACTCCAGGGGTCGGTTGCTCGGTATACCCTAGAACATATACTATGTCAGGGGTTACCCTAGGGTATACCAAGCAACCATCTCATGGGGAATGGATTTTAGAGCTAAGTTTCCTTTAAATTGACCTACGACAAGAGTATTCCACAAATAATCTTCAATTGGCAATCTTGACCTCAAATTATAACCACCTAAAAAATGCGCTCCATCTACCTATAAACAATAACTTCCTTACTTCCTCAAAAAAAGTTTACTCACAATCTAAACGAAAGCAAAAGTAAACAAGCGATGCCACATTTTTGATATTTTGTTTCAACGAAGTAAAATGATTATTTGTTTTCTCAATTCTCAAATCAATTGAATTGACTTGACTATGATGATTATTATTATGTCGATGATGATGCGAAAGAAGTGAGTGCACTATGAAAAATCAAACGCAAAAAAAACTGAAGAGAAAAAAAATTATGAAAGTTTATAAAAAAAACTTTTACTTTTAAGTCATTTATTTAGATGTCATCCTTATATGGACAATTCATGTTGCTTTTCTTACCCATAATGCTCTTTTCGATATTGCAATGCTTTACTTGCTATACGTATGTCTGCATCAATTGAAAATATAATTTTTCTATGTTAAATAAGCGTTTTTCATCGACTTATGCTGTAGCAGAAATAAAATTGCAGTTTTGTAATATTGGTAAGACACAAAAAAAATCCCATTTATTGATGCTCAATGGATGTAAGACAATTGTTATTTAGAAAATTATTATTGAGAATATTTCATTCACATGTCAAACTTTATATTTTTCTGCCTCTTCTCATGCATTTCTCTCAGTCAGCCTCTCTTTCTCATTGTCTGCAGAGTACTTTTTTCAAATAATAATTGAAAGAAAATTTATGATAAGTTGCATTGTGATGTATCAATTTTTTTAGACATTGATTGAACTTTGGTCGCGTTTCTGTACCGTATCATTAAGCCCTTTTGAAGGAAAATATAGTTTTTGAGAAGGAACTGGGGAGTTGATAATTATAGAGACAATTTTTCCTGCTTTTTGTTAAAATTCGTGTCTCTTTTGTATGTTTATGGAAGTAACGATTGATTTGAAAATTCATGGTCTGCTGGATCACATTGATGATTTATTTTTGTTGACTTTATGTCGTGTTTCTCACTTTTTTCTTTGAATTGTGGAAATGGTGATTTAAAAATAACTAACATGTCAATTATTTTCAAATGAAATTTGAATTGACCTGACTGACTTAAAGGGTAGATAAATGGGCCCTTTTACTTCTCTAGGAAGTAGTTCAACATAGCTTGAAGCCGGCACGAATTTTTATAAAGTGTCGATTCAACTTATCCATACAAAATGCTGAAAAATCCTATTTGACTTTGAGACCTGGTATTCAACTATTGTTGACCACGTTTCATCAAATTACATATCAGAAGCACAGCTATAAAAATATGGAATAAGCTTACAAGCTCAGCGTCTAGGACTACTCTGTTGACAACATTTTTGGCTGTAACCTTCATTCAGAGCTCAAAGTCGATTTGGATTTTGTATTAAAATGTCATTTCGAATGTTAAGTCTTCTTAATACAAAATTCAAGTAGACTTTGAAACTATGGGCCCTTAATGTGATTTTGAGCTTTATTCTCAGTTCATATGATTTGAAAAAGCAACAAACGAAAATTATCTCTACTGAGTCTCGAACCCACGATCACTGTATCTAAATATTTAAGTACCAAAATACTTAACCAGTACGCTACAGAGCCACTTTGTCTCTCACAAATCAAAATAACAATAGTTTCGTTACTTCCATTCCTCATCAAGTTCGTCAATTAGAGATAAATTTCAATCAAGCAAATGAGAGAATTCAAGAAAATATGAAAATGATTAAAATATTCTCCCAAAATCTCAACAAATTAAGAATAATTCCTCTAAGAAATCACAAAACATATTATCCTCAATTAACTTTAAACTCTATTCCAAACATAAACCTTCGATTAAGTCATTATGCTCCAAAACATCCACTAATCTATTTGGGAGGTCTCACAAGAATCTTCAATTTAAAGAACAAAAAATTAAGAAACCTTAATTTCATTAAAGCATAAAAATAATTCAGTCATTAAGAGTGACTGATCATGATGAATAACAAGGAAGTCTCAAAAAAATAAAATATCGATCATCAATATTCTCAGAAGTGCACCATTAATTTAATCCAATCAAACATGAAGGCATAACCCAGTTCTGTAATAAAAAATGACTGAAATAAAAAAAAGTGCGAATGAAGGCAGATGAAAGTTTCTTTAATCATCACGAAAATCATGTCCATTAAAATTTGACACTTACGAGAGTCATAAAAAGTTGTGCGTTGCAAGTGACCGCAAAGGATCGTCAATAGTTATTGCCAAAATATTTATGATATTTTAATCCAATTTCACCGCCATTCAATAATTGAGACTTTAATCAGCTTACATTTCGATGGCCCAGCTTGATGTCTCTTAAATCAAAGAAACTGCTTTTTTCATGTCCGCGACGAGAGAGTACACTTCATGATCAATGTCAAAAAGTTTTCACTTCATGTATTTTTTTCTTAATGATTTCATGATAAAAGGTTCATGGCCAATCGCCAATTCATAGACATATTTTTTAAATTTTTTGTTTCATTAACTTTAATTTCTTCTTTGTGTTTCAAATGAAATCGAAATGAAATAGTCAGACGTAAAAGATTTCTCGACAGTGAGAGACAAACACACACATGCCGTAATAATGGTAATATAATGTGATGTCTGTGGTTGGCCACACGATTAGAAGTCAAGCGCAAAAAAAGAGCCAAAAAGGCAGAGATGTAGATCTTCCATAACATTAACTATAAACCTCAACACGGAGTGACTTAATGCCGGAATAGAAATTGAAAACTTTTAGAAATTGAAAGTGAAAATTAAAAAATAATTTTTGGCAAATAATTTTTATTTTCATTCAATCATCAACAATTTATTTAGTTACTGTTTAGCTGCTTATTTCTCTTTCTTTTGTTTCGTTCAAGTGCCTTACTCAACTTAATGTGGCAAAAAGTTTATTTCAATGACTTTAAAGAAATATAGAAAAATTATTGCTTTTGTGCTTCAACATTCGCACTTTAGCAATTGAATGTGATGAAGGAGAAGTAATAATAATTGTTGTGAGATATCGAGATAGCATAGTTATACGTTGTAGACTTAAGTGTACATTTAAGAATGAATTGGAGATTTTTTCTACTAGATGTGGGCCATCGCAATCATCAAGGTAGTTTGAGTGAATAAATGGCAAGCTTGTTAAAGCATTAAAAGGTATCTTTTCTATTTTTATCTCTGTCCGTCATGTAATAAAGGATATTGTGAGCTGAGTGGATAGAAATTTTATGGATTTCCATTAATTTCATCAGCTTTAATTAGCGATTAAGTAATAGAAGAGAGTAGGAGCTTAAAAAGGGAAAATATGACATTTTTGAGAGATTGTAAAATTAATTTTAGATTTTGAAAGAGTTTGGGAGTTCTTATCATCAAAAAGCTATTTACTATAGAATATGGATCGAAGCCGTACTCAGGAGAAGATTTTGAGGGAAACATGCCCTGGAAAAAAAATTTAGCTAACTCTAGTTAGTATTATTTCTGAGAAGTAATCCTTTGTCTGCAAAAATAGACTGTAAGCATGCGTTCAATACATGCTCTGTCAGTATTGTAATATTGAGAAGTCAAACCACTACTCCACAGAGTCATTTTAGCTTCATTTAGTGTGGAACTTTTGAATCTAACGTAATCGTTAAATAGAGCAGTATCTTTACGAATAGACTATTGTCAAGTAATACTAGGTTTACCAGTTTTTCGCCTACCTGACTGATTCCAGAGCACAGCTTGTCGCGTTATATCTGCGGAAACGTCCAATTCTACCCTACCCTGGTGTACCCTAGGTGGAGGGTAGGGGTAGGGTAGGTAAGGAAGTAGAGTAGGGTAGCCCTAGAAACCGGCCCCAGTTCCATTTTCATTGGCAACAAGCACCTATTTCTTCAAAGCAGTAGAAGATACCTCATATTTTTCATTCATGCTCTTTAATAGAGCAGAATGATTCAATCCGCATCACAATCACCTCAATTCTAAATGCACTGCAAACAACAATATATTTTGCTCATTTTTTTACAATTCACAAAATAAGATTGTTACTGAAAGTTTCTCTTAATAATTAGCATCAGATACTACATTCCTCATATATTTCATTTGCCTACTTATTTACTTATTTATTTATTTGTCCAACATATTCGCGGACATTATGGGCTTGATCACTTGACGATTGAAGATAGAAATCAACCTAACTGCATAGAAACAGCAATAGCACTTAAAAAGTTAATTCAAAAAAATATATAAGTATCTTTAAATAATTTTCCGCCCATTCAATTAAATTCATATTCGCCTTCCATCGTGTGTGTCTTATGGATGGAAATAAAGGTAAAAAAAATTTGCAATGAAAGATAATTTCCTTCAATCAAAATTTCATTTCTGACTTCATTGCTCTTTCAAATTAGAAAATAAAAGCCATATCATGTGTAATGGCCTTTAACTCTCGTTGCAAACAAAAGGAGAGGAAAAAAAAGCTTGTAAGGGGTTTGTTCACAAATGACGTCTATCATAAATTGGGATTTTTAGACCCTCCTTCTTCCTCATCTGTCATAAAATGTTAATACTTGTTTTGGATAGAGTGACACACATCTCCCTGGACGTCACTTGCGAACGACACCCAAAGATTTCAAAGAAATAATTTTTCGAGGTGGGCATGATCGAAAATGATCTTGAAAATGATAATAAAAATGTCTTACAAATACGAGAATATAAAATGCAAACATAAACTCTTTTGTTGGCTTTTTTAATCTTACACACAAAGAAACACCAAAGTCACTGTGAAATTGAAGATGGAACTGACAAAAAAGAAGAAGAAGAACCGCGCATTAGATAACAAAGTCAGATTTTTGGCACAAGGCAAACGAAATTTATGAGAATTTAAGTGTTATGTAAATTTTTCTTGACAAAAAGCCGCCCAGACGATGACGATTCCAAAATTTGAATGCGAATGACTTTGTCGAAAATCATAACGGAAATTCATAAACTATATTAATGACCGTTAATTTATATTTTTATCGTTGGTAAAAGGCAGTTTGCGTAGCGCAAAATATCAAAAAATTACTTAATTCATGAACGGGCTTCTCTCTTTTTTTATCCATAATCCCCAAGCAGAACACTTCTTTTCAATTTTCAAGCCTGCGGAACACCCAAAAAGAGTTTTTTGAACTTCATGACTTCTTCTTAACATTCCATGTCATGTTGAATCCACAATTTCATTTATATTTATTTATGTATATAGAGCCCATCACATCAAATCATCGCGCATATCTCAGATGGACGAATTGAATTAATGGACCAGCCTGTGAGTATGCCAATAAAGCCGGAACATGCTTTATATTTGAATTACTGTTGCGAATTTTAATGCCCTCTATAAAAATGTCTTTATCCGTTAATTTTAACACAATTTCGCGAGTTTTCTCACACGCGGCTCACAAGAAACAATTATCTGCAGCCGAAAGCAAGCGAGTTGAGGTGTCATGGGAAGACTGAATATGAGTGTGTGATGAAGAAATGAAGCAAAAAGAAAGGAAAGAATTAAAATGAATTTGATGTCAACAATCTTCAATCATAAATTAATTTCGCCAACAGGCATGTCATGAACTGTGGGATTTAATAGCACCAGCAAAATGCACAAACGTGCAATAATGTATTTAACCAACGCAAAAAAAATAAATAAATATTTTGTTGCAGGCTCATACATACATATTGCACATGACCCTGAAAATGCATAAATAGGATTATTAAATTAAATTGTGCATGAATCAAGAATGGAACAGCATAAGCTTTCTTCACTTAATGAAATAAACTCTATTTACACACTTTATGGTATGTTTATGAGATTTAACATTCTCGAATCAACGGTACTAAGTTTTTTTTTTGTATTAATAATAAAAGAATAAAATATGTGAAGCGGACATGAAATTAAGTTGAAAACCCACTTAGCTGCGAAAGAGAAAGAAGGTAAATTTTCGTATACAGTCAACAAAGAAAATTAGATTGGATGTTTTCAGAATAGAAATTAGTTGAGAGACTAGATTGAATGTAAATGAAAGAATTTAAAATTCAAAAATTCGTTCAAGCATGAAAAAGAAACATTTTTGGATTATTAGACCTTTTGAAATGATGATCTGCAAAATTAAGTTCTGAATATTTTGATCGGTAGATGATGGCTGTAGAGATTAGTATAATGAGATAATGTGTTTTTGATTGGTGGCGTCAGATTTTGATTGTATTGAGATTGATGGAATTTATATTTGATTGTTTTCTGATTTTAAAATAGAATTTGGAAGAAATTTGGAATAGTTTTGGACAAAATCCGCTAAAATTCAGGTCAAATCTATAATTTTTTAAATTTTTGAGAATTCCGCTAGATTTCTAGTTTAAAACTGTCAAAATTCTGGTTAAAATTAAAATCCGCTAATATTCTTGTCTTAATCTATATTTAAAATTCGTCAGATCTTTGGTCAGAACTCATAATCTATAAGAGTTCTGGACAAAATCCGCCAGAATTCTGGTTAAAGTCAGCTAGAACTAAAATCAGCTAGAATTTGGATTATAAAAATTATCCAGAATTCTGACCAAATTCAGTTTTGATGAAAATCCGTCAGAAGTCAGTCCAAATTTAGTTTTGATGAAAATCCGTCAGAAGTCAGTCCAAATTTAGTTTTGATGAAGATCCGCCAGAATTCTGACCAAAAGTAAAATTTTAGTTATAATCCAACCAAAATTCATATCAAAATCCACCAAATTTTTAACCAAATCCAGATATTGAATTAAAATTAAACACAAACTATAAAAATCAATCAGTAACCAACATCTAACAGGTGTCCAAGACCCAAATCTTTCAATTTCTCCAATTATTTCGTGTCAAAAAAGATAACAACCTTACCACAATAATAACAAAAGGAACGATTGTTTCAACTGCATTAACAACTCAAGAAAAAAATGTCATCAAATTAACGAGTTAAAATTTCTCCCTATTCAATGAACAGTTCGAGCATCAATGAATGGAATTTCTTACAATTATTCTCACAATCCATTCAAGAAAAGAATTTAAATGAACAATAAATAACTTTCAGCTATTCTACACATATTTTTTTATGACACTGAATTATATTTTCTCCTTTCTCATCTATTTCTCATGATATTTACAACATAATTCAAACACTTCACAGCTGAATAGAACAATTTACTTCTTGAGATCTGTTATGACATATCAAGTTTAATAAAACCAGTGCAAAACTGTCATAACTAATCTCTACGTTCGTGCTCTTTTGTTTTGTATGAAATTCTCATTTCTTTCTGCAGAATTGGCACATTTAATTCTTTTCATTCATACAGATTAGAGACCAGGGATGGGAATATGATTTTGATTTAGATGATTTTATGGTTTTGTGGGTTTAACGGAGTTTTATAATTTGAAATTTTAACGGAAATTCGGAATTTGAAATTGTAACAAAAATTTGATTTTGAAACGGAATTTTGTGATTTGAAAATTTAACGAAACTTTGGAATTTGAAATTTTAACAAGAATTTGACGGACGTTTTGAGATTTGAAAATTTGGTGAAACGTTGAGATTTTAACGGATTCAAAAATAAATTCAAATTTTAAACGAATTTTTAAAATAAAATTTCAAGAATTTTTTCTTCATCAGATCTTCATCTTCCATCATCGCACTAATGATCTTCAATTATGTAATCAAAGTTACATAACTTTCAAGAAATAAATGAAAATTAAATATTTAAATTTTTAACGGTTCATCTCAAGACTTCTTCATCCCATCCCTGTCACTAGTATCAATTTCAATTCATTAAATCTTATTCTCCTCAAATAAACAGCAACAGCAGCATTTACACCAGCGAATAAAGAAAAAAGTGTGTAAAAAGAATAAAAGATTTGTATCTAAATGAAGAGTTTTTATTACTGTATGCCTCTGTCATTAGCATTTTTCTGGGTAAACGGGGTAAAATTAATAAACTTATTAACGATCTTTATACTTTAGTATGTTTCTCTTTTTTTACGTAATGTGGAAGAAAGAACAATAATGGAAATTGAAAAGAAAACGAAAAAGAGAAGCGAAAAAAACAGTTAACGAGCCACCATTGTCGAGTAGTCTCAATTTATTCTATATCGTATGAGATTGTTCACACAAGACAGGAGAGACTTAATAGTAATAATTGGTTGGTGTTTATTATACATTTTTTTATCTCATTTTATTTATTTCGCGAAAGTAAGTGTGTACCGATGGTTATTGCAGCATAAAAGAGAAGGAAAATAAGATTTCAGGAGATTTTATGTATTGATATAAAAAAAAGTTAGGTAATCAAAGCTTGTTCATTTAATTAAAGGAGACGAGAAGCTGATAAAAAAAATATCGTAAGCAGAAGAGAATGCCGACAAGTTGCTCTATTGAAATTGCATACATACACATGCTGTGCATTGCTATACATTCTTTATACTTCTTGTTGCACTTTCAATTGTCACCAACTCAATGGGAAAATAAAGAAATAAAGATTATTTTTATAGATTACACGCAATATAAAAAGAAAATATGTGCAGCGTACTGCTGCAGCAACAAGCAATATTTTAATCGATTGGCGCTCAATGTGTGATGCCATTCATATGAAAATGCCTTTTATTTACTTTATTTTTCTGATATAATCGATTACTGGATTTAATGGCGTTGAAAAATGGTGAACAGAGGAGGAAAAATAATCCCCGTGACTTTATTGGAAATAAACACGATTAAAAATGAATTTTTATGTTACGCGGTATAATCTTAAGATCCAAGGGATAAGAACTCGATATTTATGTAAACATCTCACGACATCGTTGCTGTTGGGAGGTTGTGCAATGAATTAGATGTGAAAATTAGTAATTAAAGTGGGAATGTAGGTTGAATTCTTGCTGATGACGTTGCTTGGAGTTGCGTGACTAAGATGCTCATTTATGTTTAGTCTGATGCTACTGGAGTATCAAATGGTGGGTACAGATTTAATTTAGTAAGTTGTTTTGAGATATTTAGCTTATTTTAGATGCTGTTCAGCTTTTATAATTGCACTTCATGCTTAAAATAGCAAATAACTTCTGGAAGAAGATTAAATTAGTGATGAGTTTGGAACCCCACCAAAAAATTAAAATTATATATGAAAAAATTTTAGGACCCACTGAGCACATATCCCCCCCCCCAAAAATTTTTTTTTTGAAAGCCAATACGGTCATGATTCAAAAATATATACAAAAAACGGAAAACCCTCCAAAAAAATCATCCTGGATAAGCCCCTGCCCTGACGCTACCCTTCGAACAAGTTTTGGTTACGCTCCTAGTTTCAAGTGATGTGCAAGTCTTTAATTTCTAGAAGTTGGTAAAATTCGCGACCAATATAACCACAGTCTAGTAAATACCACACATATGACTCATTGCATAATTACCATTTTAACTAGACACCAACAAATTCCATCAAACCCCACAAGAACCACCACAACAGCAATACATCATCTAAATAAAAACCACCTATGATGAAATCTTCAAATATTAAATGACACTTATGCAATAAATATATAAATAATACCTTCCACCCGACTAATTTCCAATTCTTCATTCATCAATCTCCAATTACAGATTATTTAATCATAATCCAAAGTGTCGTTCCATCGGAGTAATTTTTCCTCTTTCGAAAGATTTTTTTTGGTATCAGTTTGAATTATTACTATTTCCTTTTATTTCCTCAATCAACAAAAAAAAAGCTTCTACTCATTCACTGCACTTATCTTAAGCCTCTCATTACGTGCTCATAGTATAAATTTCATAATGTGCAGGCATACGATGATGATGGATTTAAAAAAATATATAAATTATTATTCTTTTATCGTGTATGGATATCATACTCGCATCGGAAATATTAACGCACTATAAGTAATGAACAAGACGCATCTTGTTAAATGTTACAATAATAATAAAATAAAACGTTTTACTGAGAAATCAGAAACCAATTTTGTAAGAGAGATGAAATTTATTTGATAAAAATGAGTCTTGATGAAGAATGACTTGTCCCACTTATAACCGTTTTTATTATTTCGCTTCTCATCTCGCTCTAAAACTTTGATTTGATGTCGAATGTGAGCATATTGCTCTAGCATTAATGCAGCATAATAAAAATAGAAATGAAAGAAAAACACTTTTGATTTCAATAGAAATGTAAAATAAGAAATACTTTTTTCGATGATATTCAAGACTTTGTTTTGTTAAACATCTTTTGAGCTGGGCAAATTTCTTGGAAATGGGAATGATGGAATGTGATGCATTTATGCTTGGTCGGTGTCTTTTGATGAGTTTTGATATTGTGTTATTGAAATTCTTTCGAGGGATATTAATGAGCTATTAAGATCGTTTTAATGAGTTCGAGTGAATAGTTTGAAGTTTTGAATGAAATTCTTGAAAGTAAATTTTATTGGGTTTACTGATTTTTCTGTAGTTTATTCTTATTAAACTGGCATTTTACTATTTAAGTCTGTGGTGTCTGAGCAGAGTGAAATCTAGAGTATCGAATCATAAGTAGGAAAAACTGCTAATGCAATATTAATTCGATTCCCACTAGAAGAAGATTTCTTAATATTTATTGAGAATATTGTCGATATGACGAGAATTGGTAAAATGCTCACCTAATTGCAAATCCAAAGCTCAAGCTTTCGATTTTTGAATATGGGGGTCCAAAGCCTTTTACCTATGTCTCTGTTGTCTTTTACTGAAGTCTTAGTAAATTGCTGTTTTCTAATTATCTAATTTTCTTGGAAAAAAGCATGACCAACCCAGATGCAGTCAATCCCAGACAACATCAGAGTCCTTTTTCTAGGGCTACTTGGGGTACCTAGGGGGTACCCTACGATAGATACCATATGGTAAGGTACCCAATGTAGCCCTAGAAACTGGCCCCATACCCAGTCCCATCTAGCCAGAATCTATAAATTCATACTAGCCCCGACATTTAATTTAAATCCATCCTTAAAGCTATAAGACATCAATTAATGTCATCATACTACTTCGTATTCAAATATAAACAAAACCTAAGTATCTGTGCATCCACATAGTCATTAAACAATTAATCTATGCTACAAGTGACACTAAATAATGATCTACATACTCTTGTAGTGTAGTTAAGTAGATTAACACACCCCACATCTCCCATCTCTATAAAAAATCCATCTCATCACGACAATGAAAACAAATCTAAGCAAAAAAATATGCTGATATGAGCTAGAAATTTATTCAAATAGAAGCAAAACATTTCGAAATTATCGCACTATCCAAAAACTTACTGTGCACACATCACACAGTCGATTACTTAACATTCTCAATTGAATCAGTTTAGTCTACATGTCATGATAGAAATTTTCATCTAACCAGTTCTGTTAGAATTCCAACACAGCACAGCACATACAAAACTCCATTAATTGTTATAAAATAGTGAAATGGAATGAATTGGAAATGAAAGAGATGGAAAAAAGCATGCCAACATGATGAGCATGATGCTCATTAATCAATAGGCGTTTTAAACATTTCAAAATGTGCAAACAAAACAGTCGTCAATAAATCAACACGATGCACAAGCTCAACATTTGTGAAGTGAAATTTCTTTTGTTCTCCATCAATGGCAGTAGCTTCTTTGTATATGTTTGCATATTGCCATTAAAGTCACTATCATTGTATCACTGAAACTGTTTTTTTTTTCATATGACCTATGGACATTTGACTTTTTTCTTTTTCTTCCTTACTTGCTGCTGCTTGCTTAATCCACAAAAGTACAAAAATGTTTCGGTTGCATTATTTTGCAATTAATTAATTGAAATGGAAAGAAAATCACGATATGGAAATGTTTGATAATTCTTGAATGAAATTGAAAGTTTTTTTTTATTTTCGCTGACTGCATAACATCAACATCATCCCATCAATATCTCTTTACTAGTCAAGTTTTTCCTCCCAGCAGATCATTTTTCAAAAAAAAATATGTATAAAAATGAAATAAAAAAGTTATGAATTTTGGGGGTCGTTTAGATATGATGTGTAAGATTTTGCAGGGTTAGAGGGCATTTGGAGTAAGAGGGGAACAGGGAGGTAGTCAATGAGGATGCTTCAAGGGAGTCAGGGCAAGCTGTACATTAAAAGTTATTATTTTTATTTAAAATCAATTTAAATAAATTTTTCCACGAAAGGCCCCTTATCTGAAGCAACAACATACCTCTCTTTTGGGTGATGGGGTCATAAATTCCCATTTATTGATATACATCATTAATAAACGACCCCTTAACAAGGCAGTGATTCAAAATTCGCTGAGCCCATAAAACAAATCATTTCTCAAGAAAGCGACGACATGATGATATTTTTATGCATATCAAATTCTCAAAAAAAAAACTATGCATGAATATACATATTGACGCCAGCGTACATTTTCGTTCTTCGTATAAAGTCTCTTGATTTCACACTATGTGCAACAAACGATAAATTAATTTCTTTTCATTTTTTTCTTTAAAACATGCATGAAGCTATTAATTTTTGATGCCTACCCACAGGCAACAAAAAATACTAAAGCATAATTTTTTTTATTATTATTGAACATAAATCGAAGTGATCATATGCTTGTCGTCGACTTGTAAGGAGGAAATATATTTCGGAAAAACATTTTTTTCGCATGTTCTTAAAATATTTCTCGAATGGCAATGGAATTCCTCAAATGATGAATGGAAAAGGTTTTTTTCAAGGGTTTTTGGAAATGGAAAAATTTTTAAATTAAATTTATTGGATTTGGTTTGTTTATTGAAGATTTTTTCGAATATTCTGCTAACCTGCAGATTTTTCTGTGGGTGATGTTTAGTTTATTGGATAGAGTTCCTTGAGAATGTTTTGATTTTAATGTTTTTTTTTCCACAATTTTGAGGAATTAGATCTTTAATAATATTTAAAAATTTAAATATTTTAAAAAATATTTTAATTTTCAAAAAATTTAAATTTTAAAAAATATTTTAATTTTCAAAAAATTTAAATTTTAAAAAATGTTTAAAAAATTTAAATTTTGTTAAGTGTTTAAAAAAATTAAATTTTATTAAATGTTTAATAACTTTAAAATTTTAAATGTTTTTACAAAACTAAAACGTTTCAAAAACCAAAAATTAAAAAAAATTAAAACACTTCAAAGGTTTAAAAAATTAAAAGTTAAATAAAAAATTTGAAATGTTAAAAATTATAAAATCTAAAATATTTAAAAAAAATAGGATAAAGATTATGAAAACATATAAAATTTTAAAAACTTTACACCATAAAAATTTGCAAAAATGTTAAAATTTTAAAAAATAATGAAAACTTTTAAATTTTAAAATAAATTTAAATTTCTTAAAATTTTCAAATAATTTCAATTGTTAAAATTAACCATTGATAAGTAAGAGTCTCAAATTTTTTCTTCAAGAGAAATCAAAAACTCCACATTCACCCAGCCTGGTACGTTAACACAATCAATAAATTATGAAACATCACCAAACTAAAATTTATTTTTTGTGGAATTTTTAACTTTAATTTTCAATATTTTTATTCTTTATGTTGTCAATAATCACCACATGTGGGCTCATTGTTAGTTGGTTCAAGAAATATATAAAAATTACACACATTGCAATGCGCATTTAGTTATCGTATAACAGCAGATAAAAAAACATATGAGATAGAAATAATTTTTTTAAGTTTGAGAAATAAATGAATTATTGAAAGCGAAATTGAAATAAAAAGAAAAGTTATTTTTCGAGTAAAATAAACAACACAAAAAAGTACACATTAAACAAGCAAATTTCCTTCAATGCATATCTACATAAATACATCGAGTGTAAACCTTTGAAGTGCGTACAGATGAGAGTGAAAATAGAGACGGCTCATACGGCTGAGGCACGGCATATAGATGGAGATATTTGACTTTCCTCGTCGTCTCCATAAGAAATAATTTATGCATTTATTAATAAACCATACATATGTATGTTGTATGTTTGAGCATAAATTTTCAGGCAATCTAGAATGCATTTTCTATTTTTAATGTTACTTCACGCATTTTTGAGCAAAATGTAAAGGAACAGAGTGAAGAGAAATGAAAACCTTCAAGTCATTGCAATGTCATGACAAAAATTGCTTTTAGCGGAAATTTTTGCGAAACAGCATGTGTGGATTACGGTTGATGAATGATATGGCTCTACGGCTGGATGAAATTATGAATGAAATTTTGAGCTTTTTATGCTGATCATCTAGCTAATTGAGTTGAATTTATATTATTAGCAATTAAAAAAATATTTTTTTTAGTTTCATAAAATTTTTGAAATTCTTTTCAATTTAAAAAATTTTAAATTAAAAAAGTTAAAAATTAATTTTTAAAACTTTGAATTTTAAAAATTCATTTTTAAAACTTTGAATTTTAAAAATTCATTTTTAAAACTTTGAATTTTAAAAACTCATTTTAAAAACTTTGAATTTTAAAAATTCATTTTAAAAGACTTCTAAAATTTCTATTTTTTAAATTCAATTGTTTTTTTCGGTTACTTTAAATATTTCTTTCAAATTTTTAGAATTATTTTTTAAAAATGTTTTTTAAAATTTAACTTATTCGTGATTTTCATTTTTTTAAATCAAAATTTTTTTAATTGTTTTCTCAAAAATGACAAATTTTTTTTAGAAAATTCAAAAAATACAAATTTTATTATTTTTGTTTACAATTTTAGATCGTAAAATTCAAATTTTAGATAGTAAAATTCAAATTTAAATTTAAGAATTTTCAAAAAAAATTAAAATTTACAGCACTCAAAAAAGTGCGCTTAACACTTTTCAAAAAATTCAAACTTTCTCGCAAAAAAGTCTCATAAAAATAAAATAAAACAGAAAAATTGTCTTTCAACATTCTTGTTATTCCCTTCAAAGTTGTACACACATAAGAATTTACACTCATTCATTTATTTGTTTTCTAAATATGCCACAGAAAGAGTTGTTAAACTAAGTGAAAAAAGTGGAAGGAAAAGGTCCATAAATTATCTAGCTCCACATTATTAATAATATTTCTTTCTAGCAGTGTCAAGTGTTTGTTTGTTGAACTCTTTTACTTCGTTTTTTTTTTGTGAACATAATTTATAATTTATAATCCACACACAACATCTACCTCAGTTAATGAATATTATTATTACTTTGCCTATATAGAGCCACTTTCTTCCACTCTCAAATGTCTCCAGGGCAAAAGAAACTTGCTTCTTTGTCGCCGCACTCTCGGTTCTTTTTACATTGTTTGCAATATGATAGTGAGCGCAAGATAAAGAAATTCTCAACATTCTTCGAGAAGTGCATACATCATGTTACTTTTAAATAATAATAAAAAACGGAGAAAAACGCAAGATGATATTCTTATCGTTATTATTTCATCGGATATATTCATCTTTTATGCAGGTTCTAATGAGTGGAATCATTTTTCATCTTTTTCATTCTCCGCTACATTATATTGCATAAATATTTAAATTATTATGATTACAAGTTTTTTACACATTTCGAATTTATCACATAAATTTATTGAGATTTATCGATGCTTCTTGATAATGATCATGTGCACCTTGCGAGTATGGTAAAGATGCACACGCAGTAAATTTAATGATGCAAAGATTCTGTGAGAAAAAAAATTATTGTAATTTAAATGAATGATTAGAAGAAAAAATTCTTAGAAAAATTCATCGATCTATTAGATTTTTTAACAGTTAGTTTTAAAAGAATCCCCTGAGGATACGAAATTTAATCACACTTACTATACTACACAGAATGTTGTAGAGTTTTTTGCTGAAGAGCTGGAAGTTCGCGTATTTTTTTATCGGTGTAAAAAATTATGAATTTAATTTTAATTTTTTAAATTAATTTTTGATTTTTTAACTAAATTTCAAAGATTGTAAGATAAGTTTGATTATAAAATTTAAATTTAAGTTTTGATTTTTTTTTTCAATAAAATTTTAAAATTTTTTAAAAATTGAAATTGAAAATACTATAATTCATAAAAAAATTAAAATTAAATATATTTTTTTAAATTTTTAAATTTTACTTTTCAAATTTTCAATTCAGAATTGATTTTAAATTTAAAGTTGAAATTCCTGAAATATTTCAAGTTTTAAAAACTTCAAAACTAGTTTCAAGTTTTTAAATTTAAAATCAATTTTAAATTCAGGTATTTTTAATATTTTCCAATTATTTAAAAAAAGTAAATTTAATTTTATTTTAAAGTCTACTTATTATAAAAGAAACTATAATGGGCTGCATTACATAGCCTTACATTCACCGGATCTCTCCTAAATTTGCAAAACGTTATCTTTGTAATCAAATATTACGACTTTTTAAAATTATGAATTTTTTACAGTTAATTTACCACCCAATTTTCATTCCCACTTGTCCATTTTAATCAATCACTCCAATAATTTACAACAAACTCTTTTAATTTCTCATTATAAAAGAAATTTTAATTTCCCCCAATGTTTTAATTATCGTAAAAATATGGTCGAAATTTCATTAATGAATATTTATAAGCATGTTTCCCAAATTAATTTATTTCGATTTTATGCATTTAATTAAGATGTAGTTTTGGATATGAATGAATGTTTTCAGCCTTTTAAAAGGAATTAAATGAGATTGATAAGTGTGAGGAATAAAAGGCTTTCTTTGATGATAGCCGACAAACTTTTTTTTCCTTCATTATTATGACACCTAATACCTTGAACCCTAAAATTAATTTTTTCGACCGACTATTTATCAAATTTTTTTAAAATTTCCTTCATTATTTCGATCTTCCAGCCAATTAATCAAAAGTTAGAATCTTCATTCGTTTTTTGTGATGTCGAGCAATTTATCACAATTCATTGAACCACACAAAAAATATTTTACCCCTTGCTATTTTCAAATCATTCACAATTTAGAGATTTTTTAGAAGCGATTATCCCTAAATGCTTAAATGTTTCAATGATGAGTTTGTGGGGTCATTCACTTGTGATGTCTAATATTAAAAAATAATTTTTTTTGAACATTTATTTATTAAAAATGACCCAAAGGTATTATTTTTAAATAGACGTCATTTGCGCATGACCCCCAAAATTCTGAGAAATCTTCATTAGAACAAAATTAGTCTGAGGTATGATAAAATTGATTTGTGGCTTGATTCACTCAATCCTTGGTATGTAATTAAGAACCAAGAGCAAAAAAAATCTCAAAAATTTCACATAAAATTCTCAACAGACACACAGTAACTCAATGCTGCCTCGCTGCTCCAATTTATTACAGACCTCGCTAATAATCCCATTATCGACAAGATCAGCATCAAACTTAATAGTTAGAGTCACTTTTATGAGCACAATAATTCATCAATTAAGTCAAATTAAAATTTTTTCATGGAATTAAAAAAAACACTCACCAACTTAAAAAAATGTTTTTATGACACACAAAAAATATCGTCAACAAGTTTACACACAACAAAAAAATAATCCGATGCAGTTAAAATTCCTTTAAAAAATATTCGTCTCGAGGCACTTTACATAAGAATCTTTTCACCAAAAATAACTTTCTCAGTATATTTGTTATTTATTTTTTTTCCACATCTACACAAAAGATATGTGCACTAAAGTATGTTCTCGTGTTACAATTTATTATTATTTTTTTCGAAAAAAAAAATTCCTCGTTTACGTCTAATTATAAGAACACACACAGCAGAGAATCTTTCTTTTCTTCTCACTAATTCTTAACGATCATCTAATTATTGTTGTTGTTGCTTATGCGGCACAATATGTTTTGAGGCACAGAATTCATCAAAATTGTATCCAATAATTTATCCTCCTTTTTTTGTTATTCTTCAATTCACTTTTTCATCTATTCTTTTATAGATTATCATAATTTATATTCCATTCATAAGATCACTTCACTTTTCATATTCCATTTATTTATTTTTATTAACTTTCTTCCCTTTTTGTATCTTTTTTTAAGTCAAAAATATTTTTTTTTATTCAACTCATTCAGTTTTCAATTCAGAAAAAAGTATGTTCATGTGCTTACACAATTAAATGTAAATGAATCTCTTTTAAGCAGCAGAAGAAAGAATTTTTTTTCTCCTCTTCTTTCACTTCTTTTTTGACTCTTCACAAAAAAATTATTTCTGTTTTTCTTCTTTTAAAAGAAAATAAAAATGCACGACACAAAAAAAATTAAAAAAACACGTCTGCACACAGCGAACGACCGAGAGAAACATAATGTGTAAACTATTCAAAAAATGATCTTTTGCTGCATGCGGCATAAATTTTTTTTGATATTTTTTTCCCCCTTCCATATGAAAATTTCTTGTTGTTGTTAAAAATAATCTGCTTTACCGAATGTTTTTGCCCTGTTGAGCATTAAGTGTTGAATGTTTTATGTCGATGTTGTATCAGGTGATTCTAAGAATGTTTCATGCAGAATGTTTTTCTTGTTGAAAACATTCAACATTTTTTTCCGCTATGCTTTGCTGTCTTTTTTCGTACAAACAATAAAAATTTATTTTTATTTTTTTTTCTTCTTTCAAATCTTTTTTTTTGTTTCATTTCCTAATGCAGTTCAATGAGTCATTTGATAAATTAATTTTTTTTCAAACTCGATTGGATCTGTCTGTAGTAAGTCTCCTTCGAGGTAGACAAAGGAATAGCATTTTATTTTAGGGGATTTATTTTTGTGTGTTTGTTTAGAATCTGGATTTTGATTTATTTTTGTAAAGATTGCTGATGTTGAAATTTAAGTTTTTTAGAGAATATGTTTAAAAATATATATTTTTTATATTCTCATATATTTTTTTTAAATTTGATTTTTGTGTGAATGATCTTTTTCGCAATTTGACCTTCAAATCTGCGATATTTTGCATATCATTGACGAATTTGTAGCTTAAGTTTGAGAAAAACGATATAATATTTTTGTTTAATAAATTCGATTTCACAATTATTTTTTTTAGTCCAAGAATTAAATTTTATTTTAGAACATCATCATAAAATTGGATTTATTTAACAAAGACGTGGAAATTCAGGAGTAATCTTAAAAATCATTTTAAAAAATTCCCCAAGCAAATAACCAAGATATCACAGAAATATATATTGTTTTCCCGACTGGAGATTTGTTTTTGAAGTTTTGTAATTTTCAAGATTAATTTTAAGTTTACATGGCTCGAAATTGACTCTTATTTGCAGGACAACAGAGTCTCTAAACCAGAAATTTTCAAAGTAATGTAGTTCTTCATTTCAAGAGCCACAAAGAACACAGATTCACAGAGACCAGAAATTTTTTTTGAATTTTTTCCTCAAAAACCCTAGGAAATTGAAGAATTTTTGTCGAGGAGGGGTTTTGCCCCCAAATTCCTTCCATAGCTACGCGCCTGGCCGCACAATAATGAACTAGTAGCTATAAAAACAAAAATCTAAAGATTCTGCAAATAAACATGATCGCGATGTCTCCAGCTCATTGAATCATTAGAACTAGTGTCAAAGCTAGTGACATTCTTCAGACTAACAATCAATTTAAATCAAGAATGCTCCATAATTTAATATAATCTCGTAATTATGATGTAAATCCCTGAATTATTCAAATTCTAATTTAAGATCAGACCTAACCAAATTAAGCCTATAAGCCGAATAAGTTCAAAACACGATTATCCAAAAAATGTGAACTCAAAAGCAAAATTCACCAGAAAAAATATCCCACCCGAAAAAAAGTCAAATTAAATTAACACTCGACTTAAATAATAACTTTTCTCAAGAAATTCCTCAGATTTTGACGTAAACAATTTCATTTTACATAAATTTACACAAAAGACTATCATTAGAGTGCATGATTCAAACTTAAATACCATGTGATAAATGACGAAATATCATGTAATTGTTTTACGTTCATGTACGTTTATTAGTTCAAGTAACAGAGCTTTTTAAAATGTGATGTACCATAAAAGGTCTTTTGTGTGTAATTTCGTCAAAAATAATAAAAAAAGTAAAATGAGATTATAGCTCGAACCTCTTTAACCTGAACAATTAAAAGCCTCGCTCTCTCACACGTTTAACTCGTTCATGAATTATTATGCAAATGACCCAGTAAAAATTGAGATTACTTATTGTTATTATTATTTATCCCTCAAATAATATAATAATGCACATCGTTCGAACGAAGCAATAATATTTTTAAAAGCTTATTCATGTTTAACACACACCATAAGTGTAGCTTAAGCTCTATGCGCCTATTAATGAATATATCAATTGATGATTAATAGTCGAAGTTCAAACATTACTCGTGACTTAACAATATCTTTATAGTAAGTGAAATGAATACTCACTGCATCACCTTCCATAAACTTTTGTTTGATCTTTGCGATAATAACTGCAGCTGGCGATAAAAATATTTCCTCAAATGATGCGAGATCACCGTGAAATGTACAAACAAGAATATCGCGTGCTTGCCGTATCAGAACATCTCTTGTGTGTTCCATATATAGCGGATACAGCTGACCCAAATATTTGTCAATGAGACTTGATACGCTGCATGAATCCTACAATAAATATAAGGAATTAATGTATTATTTTGTAAATTAAGGTGTCGTTTGATTGTTACGTAATGTAAGTAAGAGAATTTTGGTTTTGAACCCCCCCCCCCCTCCTTCACTAGGGTTCGGTTGCTCAGTATATACTAGGGTATACATAATTTTGGGGGCATAGATTAAGTTATACTCGAGTACATAATCCTAGGTTACACCCCTTGGATAGTGTATCCCTAGGTGTATCCCTAGGATAAAAATGTCTGTTGCCTTAAAGGGGAGGTAGAAATGGACTACTCCCTGGCTATGCTTCTACCTCTTGTCCCCTGGATACTCCTCCCTCCTCCCTTACTTTGTATAAGTAGTGTACGTAACAATCAAACGACCCCCAAAAAATAAATAAATTGAGATTTAAGATGAACAATAGAGTGCGAATGAAAGATCTCTTTATTGCTGTCAAAATTTAAATAAATCACTCGATGTACACACACGTACATTCTTTAATAAACATGACAGTTGAAGTTTATAAGCACTTCTTTGCGAAATATAACCAAAAAAATTTATAACACGAACAACAATAATAAAAAAACTTAAAGAAAAAATTAAGAAATCAACAAAGATTAATTGGAGAGACTCGAAAGGCAAGCGCAGAGAATGTTCGACAAACAAAATAAAAATCATTGCCGGTTTAAGAAAAATATAATAAAATTTTCTAGATCACAAAGTTCACGATTTTGTGATTGTATCGCTTACGAAAGGAACGAAACTGAAAAAAAAAATGTTTTATTTTTATGTTTGAAAAATTCTTTAATGAAAAATAATAATTGTGGCAATAAGTTCAATATTACATAACAATTGCTCTTGCACTGCTCAAAAAAACCTCACCAAAGTGGCATAATTCACTTTTACTCGATCTTCCGATTATTATTCTCATTTCACTTTACAAATTCACTATCTGTTACACTACGTACGTGTATATGCACAATAAATGCGGTTTTTTCAAATTGCATAGACCCATTTCTTCAACATTCCCTGCATACTTATTGACTGTTATGTTCGTATGACCGAATGACTTATAAGTGCACTGTTTATAGGTCTCTTATTGCTGCATCTATCAATAATGTGAGGAATGAATAAGTAAAATTACAAGCATTTGACAGTTAACAATGTAATGCTATGCGGAGAATTTTATGTCGTGGGATTTATGGTGAAATTTGTTTTATGTCCACATTTTTAACCAGTTGGATAGTTTTGATTTGAATTGTGCTGATACAGGTATTTTATGGAAATTAATGAATGATAGTGTTTGAAATTTGGGCTGATTATTGGGGGTCTGCTAAGGAGGGTATCTTGGACTAGGTACCTTATACCCCTTAAGTACCCCTTGGTTCGGTATAGTATGGGACGCGGTATAGTATAGTCTGATAAAGTATGATATATGGTATAGTACAGTACACCTACGGTATAATACAACTGAACC
The DNA here is from genome assembly GCA_963573255.1 of Chironomus tentans. Classification (NCBI taxonomy): domain Eukaryota; kingdom Metazoa; phylum Arthropoda; class Insecta; order Diptera; family Chironomidae; genus Chironomus; species Chironomus tentans. The sequence goes on along the minus strand of OY754302.1, from coordinate 38,096,153 downwards.
ATACCTGAGTGTATGTGTTTGGGGGTTGTTCACAAATGACGTCCAATAAAATATTTCATATCCCCCTAGCTTTGCTGTGGTTCATAGTTGCCATAAATAATTTTCTATATATCAAAGTTACTACTTCCTATTCAGTACTAATCACCTATCTCTAAAAGAACTATAAATCCTGAGAAAAAGTCTTTAACAATTTTCCAAAGTGCAACCCCATTAAAATATCCTAATTAACCCCCACAAAGTATAAATGTCTTTCAACAAGTGACCACAAAAAAGAGCCAATAAATCACAATAAAAAAATTTTATGGGACATAGACTTGATGCATTTTAAAATTTTCAATTTCTCCTTTCATCGAAAAGTAAGTAAATTTATGTAAAAAAATATTTTTTAAAAAAATCATTCAATATCCATATGTGCTTTGAGCGTGCCAATAACTATTCATTTTACACATTACATGTAATAGAGTAATATAAGCAGCATAATGCAGAAATTGATACTATAAACCATAATTGCCGAGCATAAAGAGATCTTTTTACTATTTTCCTTCATTCCATCACACGTATATTAACTAACTTATTTTTTTTCGTCTTAAAACTCTCTGCATTTTTTAAATATAATAAAATTATCTGCCGACAAAAAATCTCTAATTTCACTGCATGCCTGTAACCTATAACTAACTGAAACTGTGCTGAGTGACTGTTAAGCATTATGCATAAAATTTATTTTTCTTCTTATTCATTTCTCCTCTCCCCAAAAAAAATCTTTGTGTGATTGGTGCAATAGACGAGAGAGAAAAAAACTTACCTTATTGACCTGAGATTCCACCAGAGGCACAGTTTCAGTCATGCTCATGCATTTAATTTCATTATCGATCGCTTCCTGCTCGTCGACTGCTTGATTTGTTTTTATACCTTTTAGCAATTGCATATTATTGTGATTTTGTGAATCATTTGAGTCGTCATTTTCTGTAAGGTACCATGAAGTGGTTGAGGCAGATGATTGCTGGATGTCTTCATGTACCGTTATACTACACGTCTCTTCACTCTGATGTCCATAAAGTGCATCTTTGCATCGTTTCAAGTAGCTTCGCACCTTTGATTTGCTCTTACGCACTTCACAACGATCCATTGTCGTATTAACAATAATTTCTTCGAGTTTAGAATCGTGTAACGTTGAAGATGATGACGATGATGTTGCATCTATCTTACTCGACTCACCTCCTTCAAACGCTCGTGTCGCAGACGTTGAACGTGAAGAAATCTAGAAAAAGAAGAGGAAGAGATTCATAGATAAATAATGACATTCAGTATAATCAAAACAGAAAAAGTTATAGTTTTGGTCACTATTGACTGAAGAAAGAGCATTCAATTCAATTCCCACACGGAATTGAAGCAAAAATAATCAAATAATATTGAAATTAACGATTAAAAATATATTTGAATTTAACGATCAAAATATATTTGAAATTAACGGTCAAAAAATATTTGAATTTAACGATTATTTAATATTTGAAAAATAACGGTCAACAAATATTTGAAAATTAACTTTCAAAATAAATTAAAAAATAACGGTCAAATCATATTTAAAAACTAACATTAAAACATATTTGAAAAATAACGGTCAACTAAAAATTTTAAAAATAACGAACAGACAGACAAAATTTGAACAATTCCATCTGTATGAAAAATACGCTAAGCATATAGTTAAACAAAATAGAAGACGAGATCAATGCAATGCTCTTTTGTGACGCCTACGCAACATATAAACATGTCATAGCACAGCCTGCCTCACATTATAGTCAATGTCATGTGTGTAAAATAATTCATTGATTCATAATTTTGAATACATGACGATTAGGAAACGCAGACGTCGTGTGCCTTAGAAAATCCAATTCACGAAGAAGTCAAAACATACAAAACGAAACAAAAAAAGTCTTTTCACTCGCTTCATGCCACTGACATTTTCGCACAGAGTTCAAGGTCAAATTTTATTATGAAAATGAAGTTTGTGCGTGTCAGTGTGGATGACAATGAAAAATTTTCTTCTCTTTTCAAATGGTTTGTTGAATTAGGACGGAATTAAAAAAAGGAACAGCAATTCCAAAATCATTTGCTTGGCATTTTTCTCATTAATATTATTTTGCTAGCATTAACACAAATTTGGATTTCTGCCAAACCACATTGCTCGTGCAAAAATTCTCATCAGATATTTATATCGAATAAATCTTTCACCCATCAATGGCACAATAGCTGAATAGTAATTTGACATTTGATTCGTGTGAAAAGTTGTTAAATTTGCGGATATAAGAAGACTAATGATGGCTGGAAAGCAATTTCTCACTAAGTTCATTAAAAACTCTTCAACGTCGAGATTCTTTCTACCTCATAATAAGTTAATAAAAAAAGTTCTGTCAAGACCTCCCCCTAGAAGCTAAGTGCTGTTGCCTTGCAATTCAAACAATTTGAAAAGAAATTTATGGGCAAACATTAAACATTTCCTTATGTTTTCCTTCATGTTTTCCCATAACTTCAAAGCTCTCAAACTCATCACATAGCAATAATAGGAGCGTTCTATCCACAGACTAAACAGAATTTGTATACAAAGTCATAAAAAAGTTTTAAATATCCCATTGCGATTTTTTGCTTCCTTAACTCTCATCCCGAGTGATACATGAGTGGAAGGAGGAATTTTTTTGGGTAACTGAATTTTTTGGGGATTCGTAAGCATCTTACTGTCCTGTTTTGATTATAATAGTCCTTAATTTAAAAGTTACTGTCAATTAAATCCATAAGTATGGCAATTTGGTATAAACACTCGTTGGTCACTCAATGCAGTACTCCTGGTTAGGATTCATGGATAATTCTAAAGTGGAATGTCTCTATGGGTAGTGTATGACAGTATGGACCATGACCTTGTACTTCAGATGTACCATAAGACTGAGTAATGCCTTTAAAATTAAATATTGTATCCTTTAACTTATTTTATATTTATTTTCCTACTTTTTTAGGATATCCTCTTAAAATCAAGCTCACGTATGATCAGTAGGAATCCCCATCAAGAATATCAGCATTTAATCCCATCAAATACTCCAACAACTCTTAAATAACCAACAAAACTCCACTTTCCACTCATGAACAACTCGGGTATGCTAAATTTAATATGAGATGTTTACATTCCCCGCAAATAATTTTTGTATAATCCTCCTCCATCTCCACCCTCCCTTCTAGTCTATAAAAAATTTTTGTTTTCATCACAATCACAATTTCAGTTCTGTTGGTTTTTGTTTTCTGCTCACTTACTTTCTTCCTACGTGCCAAATACATTCTCGTTCTTTACTTCCCGCTTGAATTCATCTACATTACTTTACAGTAAGTCCTGATAACTCGTAAATGGGGTTTATATTCTCACACTAAGGTGCTTTGGTGTATATGAAAAATCTATTTCATCTGGATGTTGTTTGAGGATATATACATATGTATAAAACTAAGTAAATTATATTTTCACAGTGTAAACTAATTTTTCCAGAGCACAGTAAGAGGAACGTGACTGCTGCTTATGTGCTTGGGTATAAACCCAATCAGCGATTTTGTCAGCCGCTTTTGAGAGTTTATTCCTTTTTGTTCACTCACTCGTCTATGTTCGATAGAATGTTGAGCACGTTTTTGTTATGTTAATTATCGTATGTCCTATTTAAAGATTTATTTACTGTTACAGTAGTCATGTCACTACTATATCATAACGATATTTTATTTTAATAATTCACTTTAGCGCATTTTCTCTGAGTAATTGAGATAAATATCGAAATCTGTCTCATTTTGTCTATACATAGTCATTTGTCTGCGGACAAGATAAATTATAAATCAAAGTTTGACCTGAATGGGGGTCAATTAGCTGTGTTATCTGAATCTTTTAGTTGTAATAGCTACTGGGGTGTATTGGGTGACTATTTGATTTAGTTTTTCTATGAGAATGACTGAGGCTTTTTTGAAGTTAGTACAGAACTCATCACAGATGAGCATTTGAGATGAGATTAAAGATTTTGGATTTTTGGGGGTATTTTGCAATTTTTTTGAATCTTTTGAAAACAAATTGTACAAAAATCACTTTTCTTTGAAAACATCATTAAAGAACAACTCATCCTACTCCTAATAATACATCATTGAACACAAGAAACAAATTTAATAAAAATATTCCGCGCTGCAAAATGTTTCTGGATGTATTTTTCTTCTTCTACCAAAAAATCGATGGTTACCCTAGAGACAACTTTTATCCAAGATAAATGTGAATCTCTCTCCAAACAGAAGCGTATCAGAATTAATCACTAGGTAAGACAGTAAAATAAATAAAAGCGGTCGGAAAATGGGGGTTAGAAATGTTTTGGAGCAATTTGACTATGGTTGAAGTAACTTCTGAGGAGCAATTTGAGTTTATAAATATTTACTTAGCCCGAGTAGAACTCCCAGAATTTAATAAGGGGTAATTCGTAAATGACGTCACGTAAAACATGATATTTTCTCTTTCTGTCACAAAATTTTCACACAAAAACTTTTTTTTGTGTGGAAGCATCCTATCAAACCAAAACAATGGGCGTCATTTTCGAACAATCCCAAAAAGATTCAAGATGAATTTTTTATGACATAAAAGAGCAGAAAATGTTCCTCAAAAAAGTCTTTTGGGAATTAATCACTTTATCTAAAAATATTCTATCATCACTGTGCTCTTTATGTTTTATGGGGCCATTCACAAATGACGTCAATCATAAAATTGAAATTTTTAAGCCACCTTTCTCATATTTTACAAATTATTCATGAAAATAGAATTTTTTGGATTGTCACACAGGTCTAAACTCTATAATGCTTTGCCGTCATTTATGAACAACCCCCAAAGCGTGCATTTAATCAACTGATAAGCCTCAAGAGAAAATGCGCTATCATCAATCACTTACGGCCTTACTTTTCACTTATATTCATATATAGGACGTCAACTAACAATAACTTGTAATTTAAATACGATAGAACTTTCTGAAATCCTTGATTTGATTCGTGAACTAGAAAAAAAATATGTCCAACAACAATAACAATGGACAAATCTGATGAATTTCAAATCACATTAATTGATTTCTATTTTTGTGGCGCAATTTATGAGCAAGTCACTTTCAATTATTATGTTTTGTTAAACAATGACAATTATTGGACGTACTTTAAACTCAGTTTTATATCCACACTTAACAATTATTTGTTTTCAGCACTGTGGTAATTTTTTCACGATATTAAAATTAACTCCATAGTCAATTAATGTTTACTATTTAGAATTAGCACGAATTAAGAAGTTTTCTTAAGGTCTTAAATTATAGTAATTCCATTTTTCAACCATGATCTAAAATTTATTGCGATTTGTTTTTAATTTTTTTTAGCGCCCACATCTCTCACTTCTTTTATTTTTTTTCTTTGTTTGACTCTTTTTCTTATAAATGTAAAAAATAATATTCAATTGAGGAATTTTTTCCTCACAGCGCAAGAATCGTAAATTTCAATTGAATTGTTTATTATAGATGAAAACTTTTTCTATGCACTTTAAAGCTTGAAGCACCAAATAATTTCACACATAAAATATAATAATAATAAAGATTTGAAGAAATTTTATAGGTCATTGGTTTTATATAACTCGGTCATTGTCCCATTTATATACACACATCTCAATTCACTAAGATTCTTTATTTATTTATTTTAATTCTCCGCTCCCTCAGAAACACGATATGCATCAATTCAGACTGACTTTGGTTTGTCGAAACTACGCACAAAAATTCACAAGAACGCCCTGAGCCGGCAAAAAATGATTTTTTTTGCTCCTTTTTAGTTCACTTAATATTTCAGCAGTTTTAAATTTTATTAAAATTCACAATTATTTTTCATATTTTACGTAATTTCTTCAACTTCTTCTGTTTCTACATGATTGTTTCTTGTTGACTAAAAGCACGAACTTGAAAAAAATTTATGTTTGTTTAGAGTTGACCAAAAAATTGTTGTATAAAAAAGATTTATTTTGAGCTTTTCGCCTGACGAAACTTTTATATCCTATTTTCTACGTGTATGTTTTTCAAGGAGTTTGAATGAGAGGAAAATTTTCATCGCGCACGCGTCAAATTAGACATGGAAAAAAGTTTTTTTCAATGAAGCTTTGATCATGTGTCGTCGCTAGCTTTTCTTACACGTGATGAGTCATGGATTTTTATAAGAAACGTTGGAATTATTTATAAAATGTTTATCGAGAAAATTCTGTTTGTGATTTCTAGTGGAAATAGCAGTGTTGTTGACTCAGATGTATGAAGGAACTATGGAAGTTAAGATCAAAACCACAATCCAGCAGTCAGGTATCAACTGGCTTATCCAAAAACAATGATGTCTGAGGTTTGACGATGCCTAAATAAACCCTGATGACTACAATCTATTTCAATCAAAAAAGGTGTGTGTGACGTTGGCCAGAACAGGTTCTCCAATCGAGTTGAAACTTTGTCAAAATTACGTCCATATTACGTCCATTTACGTCCCACATTTAAATATTTTCGTCCTATCCACTGGAACTGGATATAGCGCATGCAAGATTTGGGTATTTTTCCCGCGTACTTCACTTTTTTAGCTGGAATAGATAGCGGAACTGAACTTTTATGAACAAATTATATATTAAAAATGATCTACTACTTACGTCCAATTTCGTCCCAAAAAAATTTTTGGAATCGGAAGTAACCACTCAGAGTTATGGACTTCCAAAGTTTACGGCTGTGCCACTTGTGGACCAAAAAATTATTTTTTCTTAAAACTAAATTATTACATCATGTTATATATCAAAACACATCTACTTTTTTCCAGTAATTCAAATTTGGAAAAATAATTTATGTCTGACCTTATGTCTTGGACTTATGGCAGTTCCAGTACGTCCACTACCTGGCCATGACAAAAGTTTCGAAATTTCATATCTATCATGTTATATATCAAAAAACATATACTTTTTTCCAGTAATTCAAATTTGGAAAAATAATTCGTGTCTGACCTTATGTCTTGGACTTATGGCAGTTCCAGTACGTCCACTTCGTACCTAACCATGACAAAAGTTTCAAAGTTTCGTCATCTCAGATTGTTGTGATTTCTAATATTTAAGCACTAAAGTATGTGAAGTAATTGATATTCCGCCATACCACATCCTGTAAATGTTCTCCTAGAAATTAGTGCATGGTACCCTTGTAATATGAAAGAAGAATCCATGTGAAATGATGTCGGAATGACATGTATTTAATTAATAAAAAAAATATCAAGTTCATTTGAGTGCGCTACTGACAAGAAAAAGATTAATTAAATTAACTAAATGCTCCCATTCCAAAAAAAAAGACGCAATACCCTGGGATTGAACCACTGATCTTCTACTTTTTTTTGCATATTAATTTACTTGCTCTTGTTACTTAATTGATTAAAAATATTGTCTTTTAATAAACCCCATGGAATTTTCATTATATTTTTAAATTAGTTAAATGTATTTAATAAACACATGTCTCAAGAATAGAATCTCAAGAATCTCAAGAATATTAGAAATCACAACAATCATTTCACGTGGATTCTTCTTTCATATTACAAGGGTACCATGCACTAATTTCTAGGAGAACATTTACAGGATGTGGTATGGCGGACATAAATTATTTTTCCAAATTTGAATTACTGGAAAAAAGTAGATGTGTTTTGATATATAACATGATAGATATGAAATTTCGAAACTTTTGTCATGGCCAGGTAGTGGACGTACTGGAACTGCCATAAGTCCAAGACATAAGGTCAGACATAAATTATTTTTCCAAATTTGAATTACTGGAAAAAAGTAGATGTGTTTTGATATATAACATGATGTAATAATTTAGTTTTAAGAAAAAATAATTTTTTGGTCCACAAGTGGCACAGCCGTAAACTTTGGAAGTCCATAACTCTGAGTGGTTACTTCCGATTCCAAAAATTTTTTTGGGACGAAATTGGACGTAAGTAGTAGATCATTTTTAATATATAATTTGTTCATAAAAGTTCAGTTCCGCTATCTATTCCAGCTAAAAAAGTGAAGTACGCGGGAAAAATACCCAAATCTTGCATGCGCTATATCCAGTTCCAGTGGATAGGACGAAAATATTTAAATGTGGGACGTAAATGGACGTAATATGGACGTAATTCTGACAAAGTTTCAATTCGATTGGAGAACCTGTTCTGGCCAACGTCACACACACCAAAAAAGGACTAGGGCCTCAGATTTCTAGACTAGCCCTTATTCTGCTTCGGAGTCTGGTCGTCTGGATAAATCAACATCTGATCCTAGACATCATTTTTTAGCACAGACTAATCTAGATTTAGCCAAGGTCTAGGCAAAAAGTAAATTAGCTCTCAGCAAGGTCTAGGCTAGGATGTGCCTAAACTAGGGTTTCAAATCTTTAGATTGATTACCCAAACCACACATTATGCCAAAAATACTGAAATTCTTAAGTGATATAGCCATATTTCTAGCTTTATGACTGTCTAGTACTGGATTTTTTTTCTTCAAATTTTGCTTTCCGAGCTATAGGCTCAGATTTTGTCTAACTTGACAAACAGACACGAGATTCAATTTTTCGGTATATCCAAGAAACCCATCTCCTGAATAACAACACTGGCTTACTCAACAGAACACTTACATTCACTAAACCTTATTTTCTCGAATGGCACATTTTGTTAGCGTCAATTAATTCTATAAATTCGAAGGTCTTTCATAAAAGGTGCTTTATGGATATATATTTTTTCTGATCTGATCTTTACGTTTATTATTTATGTAATGCAAATCAAAAAGAAATCGATTTGTCTCGGACATGGGAAAAAATATGTATCTAGAATTAATTAATGAACAAAAAAATGTCTGATGCGGGTGCAAAAATATTTTTAATAAACCTACATTCTCAGCTCATGTAAAATCACGATTTGTTAATTAATCGAAGTCACATGCAGAAATTCTGTTCACGATTCTTGTAAGATAATTATTGTGTTTTGCATTAACATTTTCTGTCATTAAACTGATTTTTTCAGCTTGAAGAATTTTTTCTTCAACACTCAAGGGTGTTCTTCTCAATTAGCATATGAAAGAGTGCTCAATCTCATTACCATGGCAATCACTCAGCACCACCTTATATTTTTGCAAAATATAAAGCTTCAAGAGGAAATATTTTCTCTATATAAGGCACGACTGAAAAAATCAAAAGCCCGGAAAATAACAAAAAAATTAGCAAAAAAAATAAAAATTTAAATGAAAGGAATTGAAGCGCATTTTTGTAAAGTTTATGAGTTTCTCATAAACAAGATAAAAATTAGTTCATTGTTTCCATCATCTAATAAATCCAATGGAAATGTCCAATTCAAGCAGGAAGGCAGACCTCTGAAAACAATATGATTGTCTGCGATTTGAAAAGGAGATCCATCGTCTAATTTGGATTATTCTTCTTTCTCTTCCGAGAAGTCTACATTCAACTTCATCTTCATTTCCATCTTTATGTCCTAAATGAAATTTTAGCTTCTTATTTAATAATTCAAAGAAACTTTTTTATGGCAATTTTACAATATAAAGCGCGCGGATCATCAACATGATTATCGTTTTTTTTATGACCAAACACAATTACTTCAATAATTTTTTTTATTTAAACATTTGAGCATGCATCATAATAGAGGAAACAGCATTTTATTTGCTTCTCAAACAGAAATTAAAAGTAGCAATAACAATGGATCATTTCAATTTTCTTAAAAACTCTAACGGATCCGTAATAATAAAAAAATATGAGATTCTATTGTTGCTAATATTTTTTCTTTATTCTACGGATTTAAGTGCAAATTTCTCGGAAGAAAGGCAAAAACAATCATAAAGTAAGAGAATTAGCAGCAACAATAACGAAAACAAATTTTTTGCGAGTTTCTTATCAATAGAACAATATCTTTCAATTAGTTTCACCAAAATTTATGCTCTACAACAGCTCAAGTGCTGGAGCACCGTTGTAATACTTTTTCACATTTCATGTCTTTTTATTTTGCTACAGAGTTGTTGGTTGATTTGGTGCCTGGAGGAAGATATGTCTATTTTCCTGATCCCATTCTACTCCCTTTTTAGAGGGTATATCCAAGACAGAGCTAGTTGATAGTAATAATAGCTAGGGCCGCTCGATATACATTAAGGTACACTAGGGTATACCCTACGCTTACCCATAGGGTAACCCTCCACTACACTAGGAATACCTTTTGAGGTATCCTAGAGTATACCGAGCAATTGACCCCAAAAATCAGACAGTCATAATAATCTTGATTAATCGAAACGAGCTTGTCACTTAGTTTATTCCTATATATGTCAAATGGAGTCATGTCTGACTCGAAATAATTTGAAGTAAATCCCATGAATCGCATGCACGAGGCTTAATTTCCCTAAATTTCCACTGACCCAGTACTAATCCAAACATTTAAGTTACCACCACTGACTTAATTTCATAAAAATAGTTGAAAAACAAACAAGCAAAAATATTTCTAAGAACATTTTTCAATTCTTTGTGCTCTTTTGCATAATCAGCGAAAAGAAATGTATGCGAATTTTATGAAGTAGAAACATCAACTTGACCGTAAATTGGCAAACTGTATTTTTTTATGACTAACAAAAGTCACGAATATTTTTTCTAAATTTTTTATCATTTGTTATTTATTCTGCACGCATTCCAGAAAATAATAAAATTTAATGTTGTTGAAAAGTCAGAAACAAACAAAAAAAAAGATTGTTCTTGACAATGACTTAACAAAACGCACGTTGGCGTGGAATGACTTTAAAGAGAGTTTTGAGGTAAAGTCACATAGTGAGATATCCATGTCTCGTGCTATATTGGAACCAATGCATAAGTATAGACCTCAAGAATAATGGAAAAAGAGACGAAAAAAATAATAAGGTGGCGAAACGTAACTTCCTGTTCACCTATGCATTCAGTAAATAATAAGTATAATGTTTGTAATATGTCTGGCCTTTGTACTTCTATCTATCAAGATAGACAGTTCGGATTAATTTGCTAGACAAAAAAAAATTAATTTATTTATCTAACAAGCAAAAAAAAATATATACAGGAAAACTGGTGCTGACTAATATTCTAGTGAGTACAGACATTTTTTTTGTGATCTCATTGTAGGAAATTATTTGTTTTTTCATGAAATGTTGTCGTATTGTTGGTCGAAAAACACCGTTGGGTGCTAAATTATCTTGTGAAGATCTGACTGAATATAAAAGTTCGTAAAAATTCGTTTGGGATTGTTTATTTATGGCAGTTTATGAGGTGCTGATTTTTCACGCTGATATTAAAGAGACCCAAAATATTGTTAAGTATCCAGGATAAGCTAGTTTATTGTGAATCTAAAGGAAATATTTCATACTAACATAATAGTACCAGAACTAGAGCTTTGAAGATATGAATAGCAGACTTGTGTTATATCAAAAATCGACTGTTATAAGAAAATTTAAAAAAAAAATTTCCGTTAAAACAGAAAAATAACTAAACCTTTGATTAAGCTTTGTGGAGCAATTAAATAATTAAACTCATTAAATATTTTCATTCTACGCCTTATAGGTGTTGTAAAGTTAGTTTTGATTACTCAAAATCATAAAATATTGGCAAAAACAAAAATTTCATTGATTTTACTAAATTTCCACTTCAAAAGCTGTTAAACACATTTCGTTGACATCAGTTTTTAATTTTAAGCTAGCTAATATCAATAAGTATTGTTTAAAATCATAAAATATGTGAACGAAAATATTACATTTTCAACGGTCGAATTAAATTTGAACTTTCGTAAAGATTGTCTAATTTTTTGAAAAGTGAATTTAAAAAGTGAAAATATTGTTAGAAACTGAGTTTTTAAGCTGAAGATATTTTAAGAACAGCTTTTGATACATATCATTTAAGCGATCCCTTTCTCAGCATTCAAAACATCCTGCACATTTGCTTCTTAATTCTAATCCCATTTAGGCTTAAAATTTTGTTAGATGCCGTGCATGAAATGAAGAAATTCATCAGAATAAATGAAAGAATATTTTTTTCCCATCATTGAAATGCAAAAAGATCTTTATATTCATCTTCATATACATTTAATCTTGAGTGAAATTTGTCAGGTTTATGATTGCGATGAGAGACCCAAAAAAAATTCTCATGAACTTCAAAGAACCCTTTTTTAATTCCTGTCAAAGCATTGCAATTAAGTTGCACGTAGCAACCGACAAGAATCTGACAAAATCATTTCAAGATCCTCTCATGTGAATGTATATGATTCCCATCATATAATCATAATTCAATCTGAAATGATAAATTTTTCTTCCTTCCCTCCTCGTCTGTTTGTTTCATAATAACACAATCATGCCAACTTCTTCTTCCTCTTAGTTCCTCGACTTTTTGTTTCATTTCCATATGAGAGAACTTTAACAGACAAAACAAAAAAAATATGATTTTTATCGTTGATTCATGCAATTCAATTTCAGTGTCATTGCAATTATTAAGTTTAACCTTGAGAGATGATACACCGCTGATTTCACCAACACGAAAATATAAAAAAAATAAGTTGAATAATTTACTCATAATTTAAATTATTTATTTCATCACATATTGCAATTTTTTACACTGATTTTATTTTATGATAAATTTATTGGCGTGACGTCACCGTCGAAGAGCTTTAAGCAAATATTTGAGTGTGGAAAATGGCTTGTTTGTGGATATTCAACAAAGCGGAACCGCAATGTTAAACAAAAAAAATTTTGTATGATAATTAGAAATCACCAAATGCTACCGCATATGCTTAAAATATTATTTCTATTAATTTCCTTTCATATTTTTTTTTAATTATTATTTCCAAAGTTCAAAAAAACTTTCACAGCTTTTACTGATAAATCGTGATAATTGCATATCCAATAAATATTTCATGGTATTTTGCATGTTAATCAAAAAAAGTTTGTCTCCCTTGAACTTGCAGACATGTTGTGACAGCAAAAGGAAAATAAAATGCTTAAAATCTTTCAGACCAATGCTCTTTCTTTCTAATAAGAATTCCTCACTTTTTTGACTTGATACCTCTTTATCTGCTTCCTTTGTTCTTGACAGGTTAACAATTGTTTTTATAACGTTATGCCTGTTCTGTTTCTTATTCTTTTCCTCTTCTTCCACCAACTTAAAATTTGAATTATGCAATTGTTTGTTGGTTCAAGTTGAACGAAGGTGGCACAAAGACGAAATGAAACTTTTTGGTTTGATGGGTGCATGTCATGTGAAGGGGAATAAGGCGCATTTTTGAAGAGGTTAAGTTTTTGTCCAGAAAAAGGAGTAATAATTCAAGAATAGAAATGATTAAAACTTGACACAAGGGCATCAAGATAAAGGGACATCAATATCCTCCTCTGAGTATACAACTGACTTGATTTGTTTCTATATTGATCATCTTTAGACATGAACAGAAACAGAAATTTTAGGAACTTTTTTGAAATACAAATTGCAATCTTCAGGAGGTCCAGACCCCCATGGATACGCCTCTTTGTCTAAATTCCATTAAATCTATCCACGACGCACCTGTTAAGGGTGTCTAATTAAATATTCTAGATTTAAGCACTAACAAACAATGAGCATGCTAGTATCCAAAATATGCTCACTAAACACACACATTTTTTATTTGGGAAGTATTTTTCCCCCTACAAAGAAAAATTCCTTCAAGAATCACGTCAGCCATCAGAACAAATATTTAAATTGCCGACAACTCATATCTCGCCTCATAAAAAAAATTGCTCGAAAATGAATGACGCTCGTTGTTTTATCTCGAGCGAGAAAAGTTAAATAAAGTCATATAAAAAAAATTTTTTAATGGCATTAGCAAATAAATTCTTATACAAATGGGGCAACACAAAGAAGCTTATCAGGTTTAAACTTTAAAAATGAATTTTCACTTTAAAATAATTTTTTATGTGTTACAGCGCAATAATCACTTAAGCGTGCATCGCATACATTTACACGTTTTAAATTTCATTTCGTATTTTGTACTTTATGAGCTCATTTTTTTCTGTTTGAAATTCAGCTAAAGATCATTGACCGTATCACATACTAAAAAAAAGCTAAATTGAAGGTGATATGTTTTATTCATAATTGTTATGAATTGCTCTGCTTTTGCTTCTTAAGCTTCAAGTCCTACATCTAATGTACAATCAAAAAATGGTTTTAATGATGAAAGATGATTTTACTACAGTGTTGTTGTCTGGCTGTTTGATTGGTTCAGCCAAAATCTAAGAAAGAACTGTCTATGATATGGATATATCTAACCAAGACATATCTTAGTCAATTCATCCCTGGTCATGTTGATATCTAGTCCAAAAAAGACATTTTTTACTGGGATTAAACTAGATCTTGCACAGACGTCACCAACGACCAGGTTCTGTTTCGGTCATACTATCTCAACCCAGATATTTAAATGATCAGACGCGCCTAGTCCTTGATACCTTGACATGTTTATGACCTTTCTTACCATGACATCTAGATTAAGGATATTTATTTGTGTGCCTGGATATCTGGGATTTGACAATATCTAGGCATCTAGGACATAAAGAGAAAAAATCTTCGTAGATGTCAATGATCTGCATCTGACATAGAAATCTAGTTTAACAACGCTGTTCAACATGCGTGTTAGGCTTGAAAACTTCTCAAAAAACACTTTCAATTCATAAATGTTCATTAAGTTTCGCCTCGCAGTCTGAATTTCATGCGGGAATCATTAAGCATGAATTGCATATAATGCGTCATAAAGATTGATTTTCTTTTTCATTCTATTCTTCTCGTATTTTTCTATGATGAGAATCATTCGCATGACTCTTCTTAATGTGAATACAATTATTGCTGGAGTTTTTTCCCTTTCAGCGTGCGGGTTGCAACCTTTTTTATGTTGCTTAATGAAAATAATTTTCTTTATGAACCGGTACAATATCATTGTTGTATTATTGCATTATTGCACTACATATTTTCCCCTTCATTCCTACACTCTCGATTCGTACCAGGTGCCATTTCTGCTCGGATTTTTATTTTATTCGAAAGGAATTCCTTTAACCGTACAATGAAAAATTACAAGACACATTTCTTGCTGTGTCTTCATTTGTGTCACTGGCATAAAAGAAGCATTAGATATAGTGCATCGCATGCATGTCAAGTCGTAAATAAAAGGAATCTTATTGCACAACTTTTTTTTTCTTCTATCGTAATCAACTTTATAATTCTTTCCATACACATTTGCATGTGTGCACTTAAGGAATGGAAATGCGATGCATTGGAAACTTTGTGGAATTTTATTCAAATGAAAAAGTTTTTTTGTAGCTAATAGTGCGGGGAAACTATTTTTTGAAAAGTTTTTAATCTGATTGCAAATTGGGCATTTAAGGAATTGCAATAAAAAGTTTTTTTTAGAAACTCATTTGTCAAATTGTGTTTAAACGATTTGGAATGAAATATTATTTTACAGGTAAACATTTGCTGTTGATTTATTGCTTTTTGATTGCTGCTATTTTCATGAAATTTTTGATATTTTGCTAGCTCTGAGCTTGTCAGAGCTAGAAATTAATGGAATTTTTGATTTCTGCACTTGATCTGATTTTTTGGTATGTATCTACTGCATACAAGGTCATTGTCTTTTAAAATACATCTTAGGATACTCCGGAGCTCCGAGTTGGTTTAAAGCTTTAGGATATAACCAAGGAATCGTCCATATGGTGCCATTGATGATTATTCATCTCATAATTCCCATATTGCTGTCCTATGGACCTTCCAACTCTGACACAATTGAAAAAATCGCAATCAAACTCATAAATCCCCAACTTATTCCCCCTTGTATACCATCCACAGACAATTCTCACTGCAATTTCATGCATCATAAAGAATTCTTCCTTTTTTATTGTGCGATAATAAGTCGTGCATCGCCAATAGAAAGACCGAAGCAGCTCTAATGGCAGTACCAACAATAATAATTGTAATCTTTCTCTTCGTCTATTCCAGTCTATCCTAATCCTATCATCAATGCTTGCTATTGAACTACAATGAAGTACGGCGGCACATATTCAATCACAAATATCTGTCTGACTATGCAAATTTGTAACGGTCGAGTGAGTGAGAAGAAGAAAATGTTATAAAATGAGAAATCTTCATTGCAAAAAAAATATTATTCGTCTTCGAGCGCTGTTTGAGAACACGCTTTTCCGATTCCGAAACGATCATTTCAGTGTGCTTTTATGACTATTCATATATACAGCCATGGGAAGAACATTTCAGCAGATATCTGTTTTCGTAACTAAGCTGTGAGATGATGATGATGAGAACTGTTCAATTATTTTGAAATACGAAGTCTGTCTGTATCGCCCTCCCGCCTTACATACCACAAAAAAATAATCTCTCATTTAATTTTTTCTTCTTTCGTCAGAGTATTTATTTAGATGATGATTACGATGACGATGAATTTTTTCCCATGACAAAAATTGCATTTCTAGCAGCAATTCAGCAATTAACTAATAGTTTATGATGGTTTATGATTACTTTATATATATTTAAAAAATAAATTAATGAAGCTTTGGGGTTCGTTCACCAATGACGTCTAGTATTAAAATTTTAGACCCCCTTTCCCCTTCTGTTACAAAATATTCTATGAGCAGTTCAGTTCCAGCCTTCCCCACCCTAAATGTGAGACGTCACTTGCAAACGACCCCCTTTTGACGTCGGTCAGTTGGAATTTGATTACATAATTCCCATCTATCGTCACGTAAACCTGCAATGTCATTGCCACAG
Source organism: Chironomus tentans (assembly GCA_963573255.1). Taxonomy (NCBI): domain Eukaryota; kingdom Metazoa; phylum Arthropoda; class Insecta; order Diptera; family Chironomidae; genus Chironomus; species Chironomus tentans. The sequence goes on along the minus strand of OY754302.1, from coordinate 38,079,294 downwards.
CTAAACAATTTTTTTATTTTCCTATCCAGATAATGACATGTGTATCAGATGATTATTATTATGTAACGGTAAGCACAGCGAATTATTGTTGGCTTTTTTGATGTGATTTTCGTGAGTAATATTCAATGATAGGAAGAAGGAGGAGTTGCAAATTATTTTCGTACAATTGCACACGAGGAAATATCTCTGAGCTCATAAGCGTTTCGTTCATTCAACTTCTGTATGTTTTATTCAAAACTAAAATCTCAACCATAACTTTCCTAATACTTAACAGTATGTTAAAATAAATTAAGGAAAAAGAAAAGAAAGAGCAATGTCTGAAAAGCTATCTGTTAATTAACTCCAAATGTTTAGTTTTGGATTTGTAAAAAAAATATTCAATAATAATACGCATAAAGGCATTTGAATGCAAAAACCGCACAGTTAAGTTGATTTAGTTAAAGGTGCCGAGCGGTATATGTGGTTTCATGAGTTTTTAGTTCCTGATGGGGTCAATGAGATGTTGAAAATGGCTTTTTGGTTTAATCAAATCAACATATTTTTTAGAGTAATCATTTTGATCAAAGTAATCTTTGACATTGTTGTTAATTGTGGAAATTATTTAAAATTAAATTTTTCTTAAATTATTAAAATTTTGCAATAAGTAATACAAAAGCCTGACTCTCACTCCATTCCTTCTTGATACTTAGTAATATCCAAATGACAACGTAAATTCAAGATTTAATCTCAAAATTACAAATGATCAGGTTTGTAGTCATGAAAATTTTGTAAATGAATTTTTCGTCTGCTAAATTGGGTTGCATGTGTCTGTGGGTCTCGAGACCCTATCCATGCTATGTCACTACTTAGAACGAGGGTTGATAGAGATGATTTAGATGGAAAATTAAAAGACGATGACCAACAATTTGTTAATCAAGTATCCCAATAGATTTAAAGAACCAACACAGCAAGCAAGCAACGAACAATCAAACTGATCAATCCTATAGACACCACAAAGCTCATACACATCCCGGGCATATTATTTTTTATTATTTGTGAAAATCGCCGATAGAAAAATATCGTTTGATTTATTAAAGTGCTGAAAAGAGTGTTGAACAATTAGTCTAAAGTTAGTTATGCAATTTTTCTGTAATGTGTAAGATATTTACACGTTTATGATTAGCCAAGAAAGATAAAAGACACGAATGATTGCACTTATTAATCGCTTATGTGATCACTTGTAATATAGACTGTTAATTTAAATGAGAAATTTCTTAATGCGAACAACACTTTTGAGAGAAAAAATTAGAAACAATAACAGCAGTTGAAAAATCATTAAATTGTCATAAAAAATGAAATATTGATACTGAGAAAATGAAATCTTATTAGATATCAAATCTCTGAAAATTATTAATATCTTTAATCCTACACAGAAACGTTTATCTTGGGGTGAAAACTTCACGAACACCTGTGACTGCTTGAATGTGGGAAATAAATTTTCCATTCAAAAATTTCCAGATTTTACTAAACAAATAGCTTAAAAAATTGTAAGAATTTAAATTCATTTGCGAATTAATGTCAATTGCTGTGTTATAAATTTTTATTTTCTTGCTGTGTTCAATTTGCAACAATATAAAAAAAACTATTTTAATCCATTATCGGAATTGAAATGTGAGTTGGAGAACTGTTAAAGTCATTCTGAGTATGTAGTGCACATTTATAATATGTCAATTAGCTAGCAAGCTTGTAGACTTAATTAAGTTATTTTTATGGTAAATCGTGTTGCATTAGCATGTACTAGTCATAAATTTATTCAGATATAATCTAAGATTTGAGGCATATATCCTGTAGTTAGAATTAAATATATGTGCATAATGTAAAGAGATACTTGTGAGGTGAGATGATTCAGTGGTGTGATTGGGAGTTTGGTGGAATTTGTTTGAAATTTGTTGTTTAGGTACAAAAAGAAGGGGTCTTTGGTTCGAATCCTATTTGAGAAGTTTGGAATTTTCTAATGATAAGTATTAAACTTTCAAGGATTGTACACCAAAAGTCATTACATTTTGAGCAAAAAACGACTGTGGCTGCATCTGAGTGCTATAAACATGACGAAAGTCATCAAATTGGCATCCAAGGTTACCTTAAGGTATCTCAAATTCATTTATGAAGACAATGTGATTCCAATTAGAATGTGTAGCCTTTTTATTCAACAACAGACATCTCCCAACTAATTGGTAGATGAAATCATGCGATTGGCATGAGGGGTCATTAGCTTAAAACTATGAGGTTTGGAACTGTGGATAATAGAGGCGTGTAACGAAGGTTCATGACCCCTCGGGAAAAATGTTGGAAATGCACCTTTCTATCTTTTTGTTTAGGATTTACTGAATTTTGTACCCCCTAATAAGAGACTCTCCAGGCAAGTGCTCCTCTTTCCCCACCCTTGTTACATCCCTGTCGGGTAACTAGTATAAAAAAATTTAATTAAATATTATGAAATCCCCAAAAATTAATGACCAATTTTTTATTTCCTCTAATAAAAACTCCACTTACTATTCTCAGTCGGACACACGACAATAGCTGACAATCCTCAACACAAAAGCTGCATTAAAAAAAATTAATAATGACTCCTATAATAAACACCTATAAGTTTCCATATCTCTCCTTTTTCCTTTCAAACCCTTTTATTTTCATTTTAATTTGTAGAATTTTTTTCATATCCATTTTGCACAATTCTAAAAGCTACTAGAATGCCATAAATTAGTGTTCCATTTCCTGGTTGAATTCCGCAAAAAAAAACTATGTTATTATTTATGAACATTTCGCTATTTTCGGTTTTTATGTTGAGAAATAAATAAAAAAAGAAACCGCACCTATGAGAAAACTATACAGAACATACATAAATGACGATGAATGACTGCTTTGAAATTGGCAAAAATGTAACTGTCAGTGGATTGTGATTGTGATCGGATAAGGGCAAAGGGAATGTTTTGATAAATAAATTTCCATTTTACTAATTTCTAGGTGGGGACTTTACTACCATATCATAGGTTAAATTAAGAATGCCGGCGAGCTTGAGTCGTACTTTAAATATGAGAATCACGAAACATATTTATTTTTTTGTTGCCTTTATTGTCATTAGCCTTGAAAGTATATTACCCAAACGATTATGGGTGAGAAATTATCACAAAGAATTAGCGGCATTGCTCTAATTTCTCTCAGTCTCATTCCATTCATTCCTTAGTTCCTAATAATCTCTCATTATTATTAAAGCAAATTATTCAAATGAACTGTATCTAACTATAATATGATGGATAAATATTAGATCATGTGAAGTGTGTAAAAAAAACTATTCGCAAATGATAAATGTATGACATGAGAATAGTAGAGTAATTTGTCAACTCTATTAGACTTAATTTATTATGTCAAATGTATATGAAATGTTTGCAGTACCACACAAGTAAACAGAAGAAACTTAAAGAACTAATAAATTACTTTTTCTTATCTCATTTTTTAACCGTAAGTCAATAAAGCAGATGGAAGAAATTTAAATTTTAAGAATTTTTGAGAGAAGCTTTTGTGAAAATTTTGTGGGTCCACTTCTGGTGGAGTGGAAGTTCTTGAAAAATAATTGAATAAAGTTGCCGAAATGACGACATTGAAGATAACAAAAATACATGAAAATGTTATGGAATTTCTTATCGAAAATGTAATATTGTGCAATAAAAACTTGACCTTGAGGCGACTTGAATATTTTTTATTGGAGGGCTTGGCAGAGAATTGCGTAGTAATTTTCTAGAATGACATGAAAGCTGAGGGTAGGGTGACTAGGTTGCTACCAATACTATGTCTTGCAGTTCAATTTTAAGAGGTTCTGGACCCCAAGATTAGGTCGTAGATGAATTTTTATTCTGTATCTTATGTTAATTCCGAGAGTATCAATGTCAGTAGCTTTTGAAGGATGGATGGATCCAGACCCCCTTCTAACATCCTCTTGTCTACGCCCCTATCATCATTTCTTCCATTTTCTATCAAATGAAGTAAAGATTTAGCCAAAATATTATCAAAGTGAAGGGAGGATAGGGTACGGCCCTAAAACCTCTTCCCTTGAACATACCAATCACTAGGAAGCTCAATATTAATTTCCAAATCAAATTTACTTAACAATTCAATGCTCAGCTGAGCACCCTACTCAACATTCAAAACACAACATTACACAATTTGCATGATGAGTTCCCCAACCTCTTCTAATTCCTCGATAACTAGAAAATAAGAAAAAATTGTTGTTTCTAATTCAACATAAAAATGCTCGCAAGCATACGAAAGAAATTATGAATATATGATAATATCTCTTTCCCATTTCTTAACCCCAAATCATTCAAGTGTGTACGAAATTAAAGTTAATGCTCTGCAAACTATCAAATTTCTAAATGGAAGTGAATAATAAATCTTTCGTCTTTCTTCTTCTTGTTACTCAATTAACAACCTTCAAATAATAGAATTTTTTCATTAAAAATAGAAATCTGACTTTATAAAGAGACGAGAGAAATGAAAAATTCTATATCTATCGACAGCTATGGCATAAAGAGACTTAAAAACATAATCGATTGTCTATGAAAAAAAATAATGAATGGAACAAAGTCATATTACACTATTTCGGGTACCTCTAGTTGACCTTAATTTTTGCGATCATATGCGGGTACATAAAAATAACAAAATAAATAAATTAAAAAAAAATGTTTTTTTGTCTATCTTTATATAAAAATAACCTCTCTTCTTCCTCTATTTTAGTTATAATTAACACCGAATATTTTTTATTTTCTCTCTTATTCCATCGTAAGAAATGAAAATGAAAAATCATCTCGATATCAGGTCATTTATATCATCGCTGTTATTCAGTTGTGGTCATTTTTTACTATAGAATTTATATTACTGTTAACTATTGTCCATTTACCTATATAACTTCTCCTCTTTTCATCTCTTTTAACACGATCTATCGAACTAAATTGACTATTCATATTCTAACGATGAAGATTATTTTATTTTTGTAACCTTAGTGCGCATTTTTATGAAATTGGAAAAATGAAGGAATATTAAGGGGATATTCATAAGTGACGTCTAATAAAAAATGAGAATTTTGATGCTATTTAGATGTGTAAAAGTGTCTAGAAAATTAGAATTGAAATTACTTCAAATTGGAAATTATGACTTCAAATCAGTCTAGAATTTGAAAAAGACGTCAATTTTTATTGCTCAATATTTTTCGACACTTTTTGGAACTAAAAAATTGCTAAATTGCCTATATGAATTAAAATACAGCTTGAACATTTTATTTTTTCATCATATGTAAATGACCCCTTACTTATGTATGAAGATAATTTTTAAATTAGAGAGGTGTGAAGAAGTGACATTGCCTATGTTGTTGTTATTCGACTCATTGTATGCAGACGGAAAATGCGATAGATATTGAAATAGATGACATTCGATTTTTTTTTTCATTTCCATTTATAATTTTTCTGATTGTATTCTATCAAATGTGATTCATATTCTTGCTGGAATTAGAGAATAGACATTTGTGAAGCGCATTTTCTAATGCATGAAAGAAAATTACGGAGTTGTCAAGTGGACAAGGTTTCACCTTGGCATTCATTTGATTGACAAATTATAGGTTACTAGAAGCAAGTGACCAATTATTGCTTTGTCAAGTACAAAGTAATGTAGATTCTGGTTTGAATGGAAAAGTAATGAGAGCCACCAATAGAGTAAGTTGATCTGTGCCTGCGTTTTGCTGAAATAGTTCCGGGTTATGACAAATATTCAGAAATTTGTGAAACTTTTATCCAAAAAGGTATAAAAATAAATTTGGTCTGTGACTCGAGACAGAAGATTTGTCAACGGTCGTGGTTAATTTGTAACAGCTGCTCAGCAACAGTCACCAAGAACCCATCAAAAATTAAGTAACAAATGACCTAAAACTCATTAATTATTCAATATCCCACAAAATTCTACGACATAAATCCACAAAAAGACAAATCGATGACACAAATTCCATTTCCCTTCATAAAAGATGCACAATAAAGAACAAGAGTCATTCTCATCAATATTTCATCTATTTACCATACGTATCTATATAAACGTTCATATTTATATTCTATTCTTTTCTACATGTATAGATTCATTAGTCAATCTATATTCTGTTCATCATAAAAGCAATGTATTGCAATAAATGAATGCGTTGTCGTCCTCTATTACAACGATTAGTCACGCGAAAAAACGGCACACAACAAAGACTGACTGAAGAGAATTCTATGAGACTTGAAAAACGATTAGACATAAAACTACATTTATTGACGATTGGGCTTGTCATTGAACTTACATGAGTGTGCTGTTCAATTGTTTGTTATGCGATCGCAACATAGAAATAAAAAAAATCTATACATGTATTTCTGGGCGGCTGATTCATTCATTTATTTGATTTTAGTATTTATTATTTTGGAATATCATCCAATTGCATTCTAACTTTAACATATGTGTGCCGTGCATTGTAAATCTGGATGTATGCTTTACGCACTTTATTAGTGAAGTGGAAAAAATATATGAGGAGAATAAGAATCGTTTAATTGCCGATGCTTTAAGCGCTCTATAATTTTTCATTTTATGTACATTCAATGGAGAACTTTTTCCTCTTTAATGTACTTTAAAAAAACATAATTGTACATTAATGAATGCATTGACTGGTTGAGGCCTTTATTCACGTGTTTGTGGACATGAAAATTTTCGAAATTAAAAATTAGTCACTGAGTTCTTTTGAACAATTTCTGGCGTTTTCTTTTTCTTTTGTGAATTAAAAAAATTACTAACAAGATTGTTATTGAAATTACTTTTTGACACAACAAAAAAAAATAACGGAAATATTTTAGAGTGTAAGGAAGTCTATTAAAGCTAAACGGTGTTTGGCTTTTGTTCTAGAAACTAATTTACGGGCAACGACAAGCCTATCTGCAGAATATTCGATAATTATTAGCATTTTTGTTTTTTGTGGGGAAAAAGAGTCACTTTGGACACTTTGACCTTTAAGATTAGGTCATTTAGTTATTAAAACCTTGCTTTTGAGATTTGGCACCTAAAAGTGAGTAAGGTGATAGTTTCCATACCAATAATCGTCTTTTTCATTCCTTTGAGGGTTTGAAGAGGCTTGAGAACATTTTTGTGATCCAACATTGAGTGTGACTGAACCTAGTTGACATGATGTCTCCAAAAATTTTGTCAGAATTTAGTCCAAATATCGTCAATCAATGGTGCTTAATTATTATCTTTTGTACCATTTTATAGTTTTTGGATAAGGTCTTAAAGCACCACAGGGTCAATGCCCCAAAAATGACAAAAAGTGTCAAAAAATCAAGTTTTTTACTGACGTCATTTATGAATTAGTTCCAATATTATCCCAATTTTTGATCTTTTTGGAAAATGTACTCCAAAACTGAAATTACATCAGTCGTTCCATAGCGTTGGCTTTAAGCATGAACAGTCCTTAGTTGGAGGCTTGACTGGGATTATTATTATTACTATGAAATGCGCCATCAACCCAAACACCCAAGCTAATTATCTCATGTCTCAAACGTTTAGGAACAACGGATTCTAACGTGCTAAAATTAAATTAGAATAATAACTTACAGCTACTAGAAACGGATCCCGCACCTTCTCATATTTCTTAATGATTGCACGCCATACGATAGTAATATGAGCCATAATTGTAAGAACATCGATGATAATATAATTTATGCTTGTATGTTGCTAATGTTTCTCTTACACATAGATGAAATAAAAAAAATCAATGTAATCCCTTTAAAAAATTATTGACGGTCAGTTTATGAATGAATAAATGTTAATTAGTTTAAAATGTGTGCATAACTTGCAACTACATTTTCACTTTAAATTGATTTTTGCTTTTCTTTTATTATTATTATTTTTTTTGCATTAACTAAATTAAATACACATCTCACAATATCTATTTTTCTATGGATATAAATAAATATTTCTTTTCGAAAATTAACTTTCACGCAACTTTTTTTTATTATTATTTTATTTGTTTGCCACTTTTTCTTTTAAAAAACGGTAATTAATTTTTTTTCCTATACGATTTGTTTTAGATTTTCTATTTCCACCGCAAAAAATTCACAAATTTTTTATTAACTATTTTTATTTTCGGCTGAAACGCTCACTTCGATTACTGAAACAGACAATTATTCTTTATCAATCGAGTCATTATATTGTGTAATAATATACAATAAGCACACACACATTCTCATTCTTAGTATATTACAGATAAATGTGAATCAACATCGATCGGGGTTCTATTTTTTTCACTCATTTCCATACAGCACTATTTTTTTGCAATTAGATTCGACTCGAATGTTTATTCACTGATAACGTAATTGAACACAAAAATTTATTTGCCATATATTCCGTGTGTTCATTCTATTAATCCGGCAAACAAAAACAAAAACTAGAATGCGAGTGAGAAAAAAAAATGTAAAAAAAAGTTCCAGCAACGTCAAATTGCAGACTAGCGTTGGCAAAGCTTGAATATCAACTGAAGCAACAACAACGGCAATGAGTAAACGGAAAAAAAGTAAAAAACTGAATTCATTCAGTCGTCGCTCGCAATTTTTTTTTCTACCTTGTTCAATATACACAACAACGGCGAAGAGTTTTTCGTCTATTGTTGTTTTTCACGCAATTTAATATATTCTGCAGCAATCTTCAGTCTTTACTTCCCTCACAAGTTTTCATACATTTTTTTTGGTGTTGTTATGTTTTATTGTGCATTTTGTTGACTTCTTCTTCTTCTTCCCCAACAATTTTTCGTGTGTATTTTGATGTTTAACTTGATTTGACTTGCTCGGTACTGTTGCTTCTGCTGTTGCCATTCAATAAACACGAGTCGAACGAGACATGAAGGAAGAGAGAGAACAACATGGAGAGATAACAAACATCAGAAGCAATAGCATGCTTGTACTGTGATTGTATAATTATTATATCGTTTTTTATAAAGTAATTAAAGTTTTGTTCTTAATTATTTTTGCAGACATTTATTTCAATAAAACTCTGAGCTATGTGGGTAAAATGTTCTCGGATTTTTTTTATGTACATTTTTTCATTCATCACATGTTTTATTCTCTCTGCACTTTTTTCTGAAGGTTATGGAGGGCATTACTCATTATTTTACTGACTGTCGTGTTTCAGATGTAGTCATGAGATAATTTGTGATGTGATCTTGGGAGGGTTTTTGGCTTGTTTTATGACTCAGAGGGTTTTGTAAGTTTCGAGAAAATTAAAGAAAATTGTCGAAAGATTGATGTGCTAGGATAAGAAATTGAAAACTTACTCATACTCAATGTTCAATATCCTGCTTAAGTTACTCGTGTTACTCAATCATTTTTGAGAAAAAAAATCCAACAACCAGATTTTGTTTTGAGAAGATCAGCAGTACCCCGAAGGTACTATCACCAGAAGTAAGGTGCAGGGTAGAGTGGGTCTTTCTACCAATCATATTGAGGATCAAGACTTAAATTCTAGCTTGATCCTTCCGATCAATTTCTCATAGAATTTTATGTCCACTTGGATATAACAGAGTATCAATGAAAGGGTCAGGAGTCGTCATCTTGATCATCACAATTTAAGAGACTGGAAATTGAGGAACTAGTCAAAGTAAAAATATTATGAACTGCTAAAATCATCGGCCTTTTTCACTAATATTGCAATATTTCTGATTTTAGTTTATAATAGTACAAGATAGGTGTGAAAATTCCATATATTAAGAATATTTTTATCTCCATTAGTGAATGAGTTGTATCAAAAATTATAGTTAATCCTCTGGATTTAACAAAAAAGCTAAATAATAAATACTCTGAAAAACTTACCAGAATCCTATCTATATAGAATTTTCAAACCTATCCTGCATTAATATAGACAAAAAATCATGAGTTTGGTCTCCGACTTCGAACACTAGCCCGTGAAACCTAAATTCCTTACTAAAACACCTCTTGAACACTTATCTGAGGCGTAAACCCTCCTTAAATATTTGAATCAACCCCCAGACACCAAAGTAACTTTTGACTCCAAGCTAGACGAATCAACATAGCAATAAATCAATTCCTGGACAAGAACTAAGAAAATATCTGCACATAGAACACCCACATCACCTAAAAATGCGCTCTCAGACCAAAATCCTCCAACACGCACGCCAACAAAACTTTTTGCTCTCTCTCTTCTATGATGTAATTTTTATGTCTGCACACTAATAAATACAATGGGAAATGCCTCTAAAAGGCATGAAATTATTCTACTCAGAAGACCAGAACTTTGTTTATACAACAACTTATTACGGCTTTATTATCCCATTACACATATTTTTTGAATGGTTTTCAAATTCGTATGATTAATCAATTATTTGGTTAAAGTCTGCTCATTTCAATTAAATTAATTGAAGCATTTTGATTTTCGGCCTTAGACTATTTTTCTTTCATAAAGTTTGCGAATTTATTTCTGTCAGTTTTGATATTCATGGGTCATAGAGCAGTTAGCATACTTAAAGAAACTTGACGTATTTTTATATCGAGTGTGTAAAATTCATTTAAAGAATATTAGAGTACAAATGAGAAATTGTGTTTGTGTGATGGAAAGTGTAAATCCATTTAACCGGCATTAGCACATGAGAGATGATCGTAAAAAGGTTAATCCCAGGTTAAAAATAAAGGCAATTATCACACGTGCCTTGCTACGCTTCCCTCATAATTTTATATTCACTCTTTTTTTTCGCAGAGTCGAAATTTCCACGAAATGTTGCGGCATGAAAACAAGGAACAGGCAGACACCATAAAAGATAATTACAAACATTATACATAATAGAATCCTGGACAGGGTGTGTTTATGGTTGCTGAATTCCGGTAGCTCCCTAATTTTATTGATTTACATTTTATGAATAATTTTTTCATTTCTGCTTTCACGTTTTGACTTTTTTTTTAAAAAATAGAGGGATTAGGAACGTGTCGCTGTATTGCATTGTGCTTCACTCTTTATACGTGTGTATAGTCTTTGAATACTAAAGAGTGTGAGAACAAAGTATAAATATGCAAAACTCTTCACCTACATTGTCTTGAATTCGAAATTTCATTTTTAATTTTTTATTTTCTATAAATCGACAGACTTTGGCAGATTTGACGATTTCTTAAAGCCAATCAATTATTTTTCGTTGTTTTGTTGAATGTCCATGGAAATCCGCGAGACGTGCGATAATTTATTTTTAATTAATGATTCATTAAGACTTACTGCAAATTTAATCCGCCATAAAAATTCATAATCAATTATTTTTTTACAATTTTGATTTGCTACTGACTGAAAATACTCAAATTTTTGATTTTACTTTACACTCGAATTTAGTTCCGAATCATTTTTGCCATAGCATGAATGACATTGAAAGATTTCACTTACCCAATGCCTCATATATCCATATAAGATGATGAATGCTAATCCCACTTGCATGAATACATCACTAAGCCAATCCACAAATGTGCTAAATGTTTCGTTAATTATGTGCATCATCACTAGAATATCACCGACTGTTTCATTCATACTCATAGTCACATAGCTGAGTCACTTAAGCACCCATGCACTTGAATATTTTTTTATTATTATTGTTTCTTAAGACACAGCCGATCACGAGCAAGTTTCGATTCAAAATGGTAACAAATTGAATTGCACATTGAAGAAGAACCTTTCAATCCACCCTCGCATACAAATATGAATTTTTTTATAATGAAACCTTAGAACGCAACTCCACTCAACATGACCGCGTTGAATAACAAAAAATGTATTTTTTTTATGACAGTGAATGAAGAAAAATCGCCATTAAATTGATGTTCTAATGAATTACAAGTAATTTCTTTTCTTATAGACTATACGACAGCACGTTAAATTGTAAACTAAAAAGTCACCATCAATATATTAAAATACAAAAGTAACGACTGCTTGTTTTGCTTTTTTGACGTTTTTTGTTTTCCCCGAATGACTGAAAATCACCATAATAATGGACATTCCGTTATATTGTGGATCATCGTAAAAATAAATAAACAGCTTTTTTCTCTTTTTTCACTCGTTTCTGTGAGTAGAAGTTCAATATGATTAGTATTCACATGTTGTCTTTTTTTGCCAGCTTTTATTTTTGTGAAAAAACACACAGGAGATAATGAGGTGAATATTTAGTTTTATTTTGGCTTATTTGTGATTTTGTCGATGGTAATTGTGACTCACATTGAATTTTGACATTGATGGAAGTTTTTAAACTTATTTAGTACATACAGTTATGGGGCCAGAGTTGGTGAACTACTGGGTTCTCAGTGTATGGCACTTTAAGTAACGTTATATCATAAATAGCTGTCAGGTGCATCTGATCATCTTGCTTCGCTGTTCTATGAGTCATTAGACCCCCTTTCCCTTTAGTTACAAATTTATTTTAATACTCACACTTTTGAATTTTTCATCCACTTAAAAAAATTGGAAACGCGCTGATTTTTAACAAGTTCTTAACTTCGTTTATAATCAGGAACATAAACTGAATTTTTGAGAGGAGGGTGCTCGTTTTTATTTCTAAAATTATTATTAGTCTCGAGGGGGTGTGCTCGGATGGACCCTACCCTACCTACACCCCTGTTTCAACAACTGGTTTTTACACTTTCAAAAGTTCTTATATGCATATATATGACTCAGTTGGCATCAAGAAGCAGTTCACTTATGGTGTTCATAGGTATCTGTAGCTGTGGAATCTAAACGGAAAGTTTTTGTATTCTATAAAGTAGCCTAGCAAGTGACAAGCAGCATGGACAGTAGCTTCGGATATCCAGAATAAAGAAGTAATATATTTGTTTAACCTTAGAATTAAAAACTGTTTTTAGCAAATGGGAATTCTTATTTGAAAATTTTATAACATGGAGAAAGATTAGCTTCAAATTGAACTATATTTGCATTTAAAGGACATAATTTTTGAATGATCTTCCAGGAGATTTAGTAAATTTACAAATTTTATATCTTCCTGTTACCCTTTCATCAACTCTGGCTTTAACGAACGCAAATATTTTTCCTACTTATTTTCTTTAGAAGAAAAAAATATAGTTTATTGGATATTGAAATATTTTTACTAAAGTATGCGGAAGAACAATCTAATAGTTCTGTTTTTCATGCTCTTGTTGAAAATAACTTTGAAGGAAGTAGATCACTATACTATCAATAAATAGTTAAGTTCCAAATTAATCATCATATCCTAAAAAGGTCGTGAAAAAAGCCTACATCTAAAATAAATTGATCATCCGATCTCCCCGGATGTGTAAAAAATTCCCAAAGATGCTCAAATATTCCCATAAAATTTCTGCATAACATTTCTATCAAAATGAGATCATACGACAGTGTAAATAACCTGCTTAGTTCCGTACCTAATATTTTTATCTTTCATCTAATTTGCTTAACCAGCTTAGATGTCTGCAAACGGGATTATTATTTGCTGAACAGCTACAGTATTAATGAGATAAAGATCAGTAAAGACAAATCAATAAAGCTATCCAGTTTCGTAATAAAGAAATTTATTAGACGTTCGCAAATCTAATTAACTGATGAGGATTACCTAGATTCGCAATGTAAAAAGAAGCTTCTGAATCACACATTTGAATTACGACTATAATCTTCCAAAATTATCTCCCATTAAAGGCACCCATTTTTTTATTTTTTTCGTAGCATGTAAGCAGCAAAACTTCTCACGAATCATCACCAAATAAGCGAGAATTCCATTAATGAAATAAAAAAAAGCTTTATATTTTCTTATGGCAATGACAAGAAGTGACAAGAAATTTCTTTTAAGCATGCAGTTTTGCACACAGAAAAAAATGCCTACATGCTTATTTTGCCTACATTTGAATACCACACGTATTTAGCATTCAAGTATCGCACAGTCGAAGAAAATGTAAGAATTGAATAATGAACAAAAAATACGAAAGAAATTCCGCGCCCACATGTCTTGTAATCTTTTTGACTAATTTTAATATTTACTTTATTTGAATAAATTGAATAACTAATTGAATGGGCAATTAATAAATTGAAATAAAAAAAAATCGCAATTTACGCAAACTGAATTGTATACAATATATATTTATTTTTTGCATATCCAGAATAGTAAATATTTGCTGCTTGCATGATTGAAAATTGAAATTTCGCAAATTAACATTGTGTTGTGTTTAAATATGGCAGTAAGGGCGCCATGTATGCTAATTTTTGGTAACAACGCATTTTTTTCTTCTTAAATTAATTCACTTTTTGAACTTTACATCATGACATCTAAACAAATATGACCCAATTTCGTCAGTTCATTGTTTTACAAATTTCATGCTTAATAATGAAATGGCAAAAATAAAATTATGGAAATTTGCGTGCCTAAAAGATGCCAAAAATAATTGTTACAAAAGGATCACGAAACTAGCGCAAGTGCAGGGTAAATTTCCATATTAATCGGTTGATTTAGGCAAGCAGCCAAAAAGAGCGACTAGACGGATTAATCATACCGCAAAATTGGCTAGAAAAAAATTTCAAATTTCATTCAGTTTTGTCGCGTATGGCTGTGACCCCAACATCAACAAGTGGATAATGTTTATGCTGTAATAAATAGTAGTAAGCAGCCTGTTGCGTAAATAATTCCATAAATTGTAATGTAAGTACATTAATGTGTACGAATATATTGAAAAGTTGCCAACCGACAGCGAAATTCGAGCATTACTTACATTTCCTTACGAAATTAATGTCGAAATAAGTCTCAACGGTTGAGGATTATAATGTGATTTCAATTACTCGGCTACATGCTCAAGTCCTTGAACGATGAAATTGGAAAGAAAGATTGAGTCGCATCACCTTCACCTTTGTCGACTTTTTCTACCCAAAATTGGCGTAAGCAAACTAGTTTATACGCTTATCATTTCACATGTGCTGCTGTTGCTTGCTGTGAAACAGGCCTTTAGTGTGTGCCATTCCAACAGCTGATTCAATTTTACTCTGAAGTTATAAAATATAAATTACATTGAATTACTTTCTTTAATATCTTTTTTTCTTCTCATCCACAATCACGTCTGCTGCACTTATAAGATGATTGAAGGACAATGGAGCCCTTACTACATTACTATCATCATAAAAATGCAATCAATAATCGTGATTTTTTGACCTATATTTTTGCCTATGCACGCTACTCATTTGTCTTATTATTACCGACTTGGCTTCAAGAAATTATTTTTTTTTGTTTTCTTCAAAAGAACGTAAGGCATGGCCCTTAAGTCATGAAAAAGAAGTGTGAGCAATAAATCTTTTTCAGAAATCAATCGCCTTTATTTTCTACAAAATAATTTTTCCCTTTTTCATTATCATCTACACATGTAGTGCATGAACGGGCTTATACAGTCACTTTAAGTAACACGATTAGCTACGGTTGAGAATAAATTTACTTTGAGCATCTCATGTGCACATTTAAGATGAATTATAGTTCTGAATTATGCTGTAAGCACGAACTAGGCACGGGGATAGTCAGAAAGTCTGTTGAGGGGAGGGAGTTGACCCCAAAAACTCCAACTAGATGCTTGATGCTCAGTATTTATTAGGGGTTACCTTAGAATATAGCCCAGTGGTAATCTAAGTCTAAAGTTTTTGGGGTACCCTTAGGTACCCCTAGTGTGGTGTGTATCCTAGGGTATATCTAGCAACCGGCTCCTGAACATGCCTCTGGCGAAAAGTTGTCATTATGTTTCTAAACTGTAGAATGATATATGAGAATTACTACTAAAAATTCTTCCTCAATTTCATAACAAATAATTACTCTAAAGTAACTCTATAAGTAGCTGTTCAAGCCAAAAACCATAATATCAATTGATCACGCTTAAATTCGCACGTCAAGTTGCAAGATAATTACAATAAATTATGTTGATCGTAAATACAGTTATTTCATTATCGGTTTATTTAAAAACAACATGAATAACTTTTAATGATGAATTATATAATTTTTTTACAATAAATTAAAATGTGATAATTTTAAAAATTTAATGGCTAATAAAAGTTTTGTGATATTTGTAAGAAAATTATTATAGTCACACCACGAGTCATGCATGGAATATTGATAACTTTATATCGTACTCTACGAACCATTCTACTGTTCAGAGAATAAAGCGTCTATGAAGTTAAGAACCAAAGTTCTAGTATCAGTCACAAGTAACGTTCATAGACCACAGTTACTTATATTCTAATTTTTTTTTGACAAAATAAATTTTTTTCTTTTGTATAGAAGTACCACACATCGGCAGTCTCTCCTCCTTTCTAAAGGTTGGACGTCATTTATGAGCAATCTCTTAGTGCAAGACTAATATTTAACCTTGAATATTTAATCAGGCATTAAGTTAATATAAATAAAATTCCTGAATAAAGTCAAATCCAAATATTATAGGAAATATTACACTCACAACTATTCACATGCTTAAAAATCAAAGAATCTATGGAAATCATTAAGATCTGCATCTAATGATGAGAAGATCCTCTTGCAATTTTTTATGAATCCCAAATCTCAAATTCTACATCCACAAACTAATAATTTCACAAATTATCCATTACAACAAATTACGGTGTGAACACATCCGCACTAGCTCACAGTCATTTATGTTGATTTTTATTGCATTTTATGACCCTAGTAATTTGCATATAATTTACATTTCATAATGAGTGACTAATAAAGCGGTATGATTATAAAAAAAATGCGCGAAAACTCTTGTTAAACATAGACAAGACAACAGGCAAAAGAGGTTCGCCGACTGTTTACAAATGTTAACGCACTACCGCGGTGTGTATAACATAATAGTGGCTAATCTACATATTGTTTTCATTCTACAAAAAGAAAAAAAATATTTTTTTGATTAATCACTTTCATTAATATGAAGAAATAATTATCTACTATTAATAGGATATTTATTATGATTTTTTTTTGTTAAAAACAAATTTTCATTTTCGCGAGTAGCATTAGAAACAGTTAGTGGCAAAAATGTGTTATGCAATGCACCTTACCGAGTCAACAACAACTCATTCTTTTTGTAATCTCACATGTAATAAAGAAACTTTTACTTTCCGCATTTGATAAATTGCTACGAAATGATAGGACAGTTTTTATGGGATCTTGTTGTGTCTTACATTTTTCGGCTATTGCAAAATGAATGAAGGTGATACAACATAATAACAATAATAACAGTTTTGCACAACTAGTCGGAAAAAACTTCTTTTTTCGTAGATTTCACTCTCTCGTCTACATTTTTTTTCTTTCTTTCTTGCTAAACAAACAAGGCATTTATATGAATGAAGTGAATTATCTTTCGATTAACAGCGATTCGTCTAGTGAGGAAGTGAGAATCTTGTTTTGATGAATGACCGCCAATTGCCCGCAGGAAATTGATGATAGATCATAAATTTCACTATAACAAGTCGATTAAAATCAATAATAGGAATTATCATGCAGTTAAAATAACACCCAAAGTGAAGATTTTAAAGTGCAATTTAACATTTTTTCTCTTTCATTCGCATTTGCTGGGATTTAAGATGTAAAGACGTGTTGAGAGTGACATTTTGGCTCAGTTTTAGCTTCATTCCATTACATAATTGGTTCGTGTCGTACTAGACTACCTTTAAGATAGAGATTTTGTGATTGAACTTAATTTACTAACGGGGTATCCCACCTACCCTACCCCAGATGCGTGTTCAGAATGGATTTTAACAGTCAAACCTCTTAAACTGAGTCCACAAAAGAGGCTAGCTATGGTAAGGCTTTAAATCAAGACCCCTGTGTGCTCCTGTTTTGAGATATTGACTTTTAAGCCCCCAAAAAACGATTTTTCAATTGACTTTGGCTCTAAATTTAATATTGAAGTAGCAGACTCAATACCATTAAGAATGACCTTCAGCATATTGACTAAAAGAGCTAACAAAATGTAATTCTCAGCATTTAATTCATATCTACAAGAATTTAAAGCATTAAATGCGCGAATAAACCCACAACCCATCATATTTCTCACTGCCTACTTCTTAAAACTGATGATGATGGAGATGAATCATAATTTTAATGCCGCGATTAGTTGCTTCGCTTATTATACACTCATTTTAAAAATATCTCATGCCTTAATGATGAGCTTATAATAATAACACAAAAATTAATTTCCCTTTTTGCGCATTCAGCTGCAATATTTTTCTCTTTCTCTCTTTCTGTTAATTGAAACATTTAATTTTCTATGAAATGACTGACTTAGCATGAGAAACCAAAGCAAACATCGACAACTTCGACGACACTAAAAAAATATATTTTTTTGCCTCCATTTTTTTCGCTTAACGTGAAAAGTCGTGAAAATTTAATTATTATGCTTTTACTTATTCATTTTGATTAAGATTAACGACGATGATTGTAATTTTATGTTGTTTTATGCTTTTAACCACAGTGCACTGTCTATGCAAGTCTAACGATCCAGAAATACTTTTGCACATAACAAACAATTTATAGCAAAAAGGCACAAATAACATTTTGATTATTAATTTATTTAACTGACTTTTGTAAGTTTATTTAAAGCTTTAATCTCTTTTCTTTCTCAGGGGGTTGTGCGTTAATGACGTCCATCAAAATATATTATTAGACCTCCCTCAACCCTATCTACAGTCAAGAGTGTGACAACGATGTACCCTGACCCAAAATTTTGATCATTCTGATCAGTTCCTCACCCTTGACCATAATTTTATGGATTATCACACAACTCCAAATGTGAGACATCATTAGCAAACGATCCCCAAGTCATTTAAAGCATATTCATTTGCGCAAGCATACTTCTTTCTCCTCTCATTGTGACTCGATTTGAAGTGAAAGAGTTAAACTTTTGTTTATGCAAATTACACCTTTTCATCTCTTTCTCTCCCCCCGACAACAACATATGAGGCAACAGATGATGCTGAGATGCTGGCAATTGATGCATGTTTACATTCTCCTTTTGACTTTTTGCCGATCGACTTTATGTGCAAATAATTATCTCAAAGTTTATGTACCCGATACTTATTTGTTTTACAACACTCGTTACCTCTTTTTATGCAACTATTGAAGAGGTGAAGCTCAAGCTCGTGAGGATGAGGAGTTATGGAAGTTTAATTTCTCATATTTATTTTTATTTCCATTTTTTTCTACTAAGTATCGGAGTTGAAAGCTAAAATTTATTGATAGAAATTTATTTAAATAATAATCAGTCTCATTAGTTTTAAAACCTACACGATTGAGGAGAAAAATTCCATGTTTTCAACCTTTTTATCTATTAATATGAATGAACAGCCCGAGAGAGTCATAATATTTATTATTAGATGCCACACATTTCATAGAGAAGCAGTGATTTCATTGGATTAAATTTCTTAAATCTGGAGTGAGTAAAATTTTGGAAACAAGTCAGTTAACAAAGAGGATCAAACACCAAAATTATTAGGAACAGTAGTGGAAGCAGCCAGAACAGTAGCATTACATTCAAGGAGAAAATAGGTCCGGACCATCATTGATGCTCAAGCTAGACCAATGCGAACAGTTAATCTACTTGTCCAAGTCCAAACATTAAGAAATCCTTGGTTGATTTACATTAACTGACGGCAAGAATAAACTACTCGGTTCCACTAATCCAGTACCAATCAAGACTAGCTTTGACCAGCTTTAGCAAAAACTTGATTCCAGTTGATGTAGTTATTACAAATGTCATAAATTCTTCAATCAAAATGACATATGAATTCGCTGATAAAGATCAGTTAAAGAATAAATAAGCCAGCAAGCAGAAGAAGAACTTCAAAGCGGAGTAAAACATTTACTTTCCTATAT
The DNA here is from genome assembly GCA_963573255.1 of Chironomus tentans. Taxonomy (NCBI): domain Eukaryota; kingdom Metazoa; phylum Arthropoda; class Insecta; order Diptera; family Chironomidae; genus Chironomus; species Chironomus tentans. The sequence continues at coordinate 38,059,367 of OY754302.1, read as the reverse complement.
CGTCTGTGCTCAAGGATTTAAGATTAATAAGGATTGTTTCAGGTACTAATAAATAAATCTCAGCGAGACAAATGTGAAATCATGAAATGACGGTTATTATGATTGAAGAGATTAATTGAATTATTCTCTGCCTTGTCAGTGCTCGGAGGAATATTCTTAGGAATAATTAATATCTGGTGATTTGATAGATTAATACAAAGAGATAATATCAAGTTCAAGGTTGTTTTGACATCATTTGTAGAATTTATTAATCAACTCGAGATATTTATTAAAGTAACATGCTGTATATATATTGAAATGAGCACATTAACTTACTATAAAATAGCTAATTCACTTTTGTGTCAGAAAAATGAGATTTTGTTGTATTTATTGGAAGGAATTTACTAGCATCAGGGTTAATTTGGTGATTTGCTGTTTATTTTGACCAATTTTGACTAAAGGTTCATTAATCAGCATTCCATAAGTTGTGTCAAACTCAAAGTTATAGTCCGTGGCTCAAATAACTACAAACCAGCCTCAGTGTCCTAGAATAAACAGATTCCAAGATTGTAGATCAGTTTTAGATCTAATATTCGAAACTGAGGCTCAAAATAAACTAGAGGAAATACTAAAACTCACTAATATGCGCCTTAACTCCCAATCATACCTCAACTTGCTCCCCCATTCAAGTAAAAGTTCGATTAACTCTGGCGCATCATAAAAGCTATAGAGAAGAAGATCAAAACAGGTTCATGATAAATCGATCTGCTTTAATTCAGTCCGATTGTATAGTTGTTGCTCCAATATGTATTAAAGCACGTCTTCATAAGCATATACATAAATCCACTTGATATTTATTTCTAATAATTTAAAATGCATCTATCAAATTGAGATTAATCTTTTCGATGCATGCGCATGTATAAATAAATATTTAAGAATCATGTTTTTTTCTATTTATTTATAACATATGTAATCGTAGCAATCCAATTGAAACAAGCATGCTGGTTATGCTGCTGCTTTATCGACAATTTTTTTTTGTTTGTTTCATGTTTTGGTTGTATGAATAGAAGAAGAACTCAAAACAGAAGGCAAGAAACTGGTTTTGTCGAATGAATGAAATTGAAACTTTGTTGCACGCGATTGTGTCTATTGACTCTGTCTTAATTGCATTGCTTTAGAATGTTGTTTTATTGTCAATTTCTTAATAAACTCGTTAAAATCGAGGAAATTGAGTTTTTATCCAATTAGAAGCTAAAAGTGAAGGAATAAATGCTTATTATTTAGAATTTCATGTGAATAATGTTCCATGCAGCTCAGAATATGTCAGGAATGTCTCTTTATAAACTCATACATTGTAAAATTTATGTCTATTTATTTTCAAAGATAGAAGATGATAATCTAATGGAATTAACATCTTCTTACAATGATATCAACGTGGATCAGCGTCTTTATTACTTTTCTAACACTTTCCCATTCAACCCGTCATGGCATTATTGTTACTTTTTATTACAATGAGGATTAGAAGATTTTTAAGGTCTGATAAAATATTTTTTTATATGTCATTTAATGCTCAATAAAGTTGAGCATATATCTTGATATATATTTTTTAACTTAATGCCCTACATGCAGTGAAGAATGCGACATACTTGATTGGTAATGAAATAAAATTATTTTCTCAAATTTAAACTCAAATATCTATCATTTTTGGAATTCATGCAACTTATTAACTTATATCCAGTAGATGTACTCTAATTTATGGCCCTGAGAAAATTCAATTTGATAAAAGAATTGAAGCAGCAGCAAAAAATGACAAAAATTCAATTAAAATCAGATAATTTCAATCTTACACTGCTGGATTTACAAGAAGTGCACTAAAATACACCAAAAGAAAGCCCATCGACAAGCCTAACCTCGTTCATCTATCCAATTTCCATTAACGACTTAATTTTCAATTTACAAACGCTCCCCTGGTTCGCGCAAAATATCATTTATCATTTCAATATCACTAAAGAATAATCTAAGCGCCCGTGCATAGATAAATATATTTAAAATGTTTATTTTTTTGAATGAAATTCAATTTTTTTTATAGACATAAATTCATAATCGAAAAAAGGTAGAGAAGTTAATGAGATCGTTTAATTTTTAATATGTTAAACAAGATTGCTTGATTTTGAAAATTAACCCATATTTCCGTCGCGCTATGCTTTATTCGTAGTTACTTTCATTGCCCACCGTTAGGTCATCAGTGTCTCTCTTTTCTTTTTCTCATGAATGCCTTTTTCTTCTACGTCGATTGTATCAATTTATCATAATAAATACGAAAAAGATTATTAAGATAGCAATCGAGTAAAGGAATTTAGAAAAGCATTAAGTAAACATAACCAGATGTTTATTCATTAACATTCCCTGATAGAATAAAGCTGTAAAGAGCACTTCTTTTTCTCAACATGAGAATTGCAATGATCATTAATTTATATCCAACATCATTATACAGTTAAACTGGGAATATCTTTTTTTCGCACTCATTCAATTCTGCCTTTTTTGCTTTTATGAGACTTTCTTAATTCGAGGCTAAAAAAGATGAGGAATTTAACATGATAACAATCACTGTACAAGAACAGACTCACGCAAATATTATGTTCAACTATGCGACATTAATATTTGTGTGAAGGTTCAGTCACCTGCTGTGCTGTGTAAATTAAATTAGCTACTGAAAATTAACTTCTCGTCAACATGAAGGAACAAGATTCCCATTGTTTTGTTAGCTGTTAGTGTCTAAATGTTTGCTTCATTAAGATTATTAGAGACCAATTCATGAAGACACCACACAACATTATAAATTAGATTAATTTATGGACGAGGAATGATGTGATGTAGAATGAGAAGTTCTTGGAGATTATCATGCTTAATTTGCTAAGTGACTGGCATGACTTGATGAATCTCACAAGATGTTCTTAAACTTTGCTTTCTGAATTTCATTAGAATTGTTTTAATTAAAATTTTGATACTTTTTCGTGAAAATTAAATGAGATTTTAGAAGTTTGTCATGCGATAAAGTTTTACAGCTGATTCTAATTCATACAAACTAAATATTTAATGACAATACCCACCAAAACTGAAGTTCACATCTCAAACTCAAAAACTAGTCAGAAAGATTCTCATAAAAGTCATCAAAATTGATGAATACTTAAAGACCTACTATCTCTATGTTAAAATGTCTAATAAATTTTCAATAAATAAAATTGTAGGTCCAACAAAATTGTGTGTTATGTTGCGTAGTCGAGGAGGCCCACATTTAGGCATTTGTGCTATAATAAAGTGTTCTGTTAACCGTTACGTCATTTAATAACTTCTTTCATCTTCGGCATATCGTCTTTTTTTCCTACTGACAGCTTCTCGTAGACTCATCGTCATTAAAGATCAATCGTCAAAGAGCAGCCTTCTATTGCGCGAACGCTAAAATGCCAAGTAGCACGAATTAATATTCATTAAATTTACTTTGTGGATATCTACAAAGTTTCAGATCAAAATGTCAAGGGATGTACACTTGGAATGTGGAATTTTGGAATCTACCCTTCAAATTGGATATACCTTATGTAAATTTAAGGGATGGGCACATCCAAAGAATATTCAAATTCTAATCTTAACAGTCCCCATAAATCCATCAAATCTAAGTCCAGTTGACACCCCCTTGAACATAAGAAAAGATATGACGGTGCATATGCATGATAATTGAGAATTATTGTCGTCTTTCTTATTATTACCTTCTCGGCCTTTTTATGATGACTAGAGGAAACATATTGATACGCAATAAAAAGAAATAAGCATCATCTTATGCTTAAGTGCATTAAAGCTATGTTAAATCGTAAACATAAAGTTGACGCATCATGATAAGAAATTAAACTCATTTAACTTTTCTTTCCACTTCTTCTTCAGTTCTAACTATTTTATTAGTCATAAGATGATGCTCATTTATTATGACACTAATACAATGACAAATTACGATTCTGTGAGTTGAGAATGTTATTGAACAGAACAAGAAAAAACTGTCAAATTGAATTAAATTCCAATAAATCAAAAGATACAAAAGAACATTAATGAAATAATCCATAGCAGCAGTTTACTGCCTGTTGTGTTCAATTTATTGCATTTTACAGAGAACATACAATTATATCCGAAATACGAAACTAGATCAGAAAATCGGAAATTTATATTTTTTTCAGCATATCATCATGCTTAATGCCACCGAAAACTTAAATATTATTTGTAATTAAGGCGTGTTGTAGTATAATAAAATGAGATGAGGGTATGAAGTTCATGTTAGTCTTTATTACCAACTGTAGTTCTCTTCAATTGATTTCAATTGTTGATAAATTAAAGTCAAAATTCATTATGGATTAGACTGTATGTTGTGATACTAAAAAATCCACTCTACAGCATGAAGCGGAAGATTAGAGTGAGATAATTTTTATGTGGATATAAACACCTGTATTTACAATCTTACATTGGAATTTCTTTGTTGATAATTTTACTTCCAACACGCCAAAAAGATATTTTTTAAAAGGTCATTAACTCAAGTATTATAAAACATCATTAAAATCAATTGCATTTGATTTATTAACCATAAGCGATCAATTTATTTGTAATCGAGCTAAACACGAAAGACTGTTTTTTTTTTCATCATCAAATTAGGGACATTCACATAAGAAACAAATATGAGCATAAGCGAAATGAAAATTACGACAGATAATTTGGCAACGGACAAATCAGTTAGTGATTGTGTTCGCATGCGTAAGTGTGCCAATCATAAGGTCGCGGGTTCGAGACGCGTCTGAGGAAATTTTTAAAACTTAATTTTTATGATTAATTGTGTGTGAGTTTTCTGAAATGATGAGTTTTTGCAGGAAGATTATGATATAATAATCTCCAAACTGACGATACTTATGTTTGCCATAATAGACATTTGTACTACTGATTTTCATATAACGCTGATCGGAAAACTTTTTTATTTGGATTTATTTTCAATTTTAAGGGGACATTTAGTAATTTTTGGATGTTATTTATTAAAAAATAATGATTAAAATTGGACCTAACCCGAGCAACATAAATAATAATAAATAAACTTTAGTTTAAAATGGGATCTGAATGACATTTTTGATGACTTTTCTGCCTGTTTCCCACAAAGATAAGCATTTATAATACATTTAACTCAAAAACTGATAATCTAAAAATTTCGAGTTTCGAACCCATGGTCGCTACTATTCAGTAATTAGTTACCGAAGCACGAAACCACTACACCACCGAGCTACTTTGACACATCTGAGCAGCACACACCCTAGCTACCAAAAACCGTTAAAAAATTAGTTAAAAACTCTGTAGCTGCGACTAACTATTGGATAGCTTTTAAGTATCTTTTAACGGTTATGGGTACTGAGTACGGTAGATAATTGTCGTACAACCTCAGAATCCTCCATAAAATGCAAAAATAATATGTGAATGACCTTAAATAGAGGAATAACCAGAAAAATTCATCAAACAATGATCAATAGGACAGAAAGTCAAAACATAACAAATTTTATCTCAAGAATGCACCTCAAAAAACATGACTAATGTCAAAAAATCATGATTTTGTCACCGAACATACTAACAAAATATTTTCTAAAAACAAGATTCTTGAAACCTGAAAACTATCTACACAGATTGATTGTTTTGACTATCCAGAGAATGTTTCAACTGTCACACAAAAAAATGTTCAGCCCAATTGACAGTTTGATGCATTAACAGTTTTTTACTGTCTCCCTACCTAACATATTATCAACATGCATGCTTTCATCTCGTTGTAAATTTGTAGAATACACCCAAAAAAATTAAATTAACGATTATGTAAAATTCATTCGAAATTAAATCGATAAGGAAGCATGAATATTTATAATACTCATATCACTAAATAAAATAGTAAATGAACGTAGAGTAGCTGCATCTCAAACTTTTTCACATGTTTTTTCATGGTAAGCATTTGCCATACTATTTAAATAAAGTTTAGTTTGAACAGATGCTGAATAATAAGAAGTAATATTATGTCTTAAATATCGCACGACACATTTAGTCGCATAATAGGTAAGGAAACAGATAGATCTCGAAATTAAAAAAATTAAGCTCGAAATGGAAGCGATTAAATCAATTGGTAAACATTACAAACTAACAATTGCATTCATTGTGTCTGTAATTTACATCCTCATAACAATGAGATTCTATAAAGCCACAATTGGTTCAATCACGTTCAAAAAAATTTTCAATGACACTATGGAAAATGGAACAACATTTAAGTCTAGATATCCAAAAGTGATGTTAGCAACAAAGTTATTAAATTTAGAAAATATTTTGGAGATTAAAAATCAGCCAACGATTGATGGAAAAAATATTTTCTTTATCGAGGCACTTCACGTGCTCCAAGATCCACCGAATTTCATTGGTCTGAGGCAGGCATGTTCATTTGAGTCAGCAGGTGATTATTGAGTTGTGTGATTTATGAGATGTTGTTTGTAATGGATTAAATAAATATCTACAGCACGTGTTAATCCGCACATGAAGATCTACATTGTATTTGTATCTGGCCATCGATCAGTGAAACTTTTAATGAACAAGCAACTTATGGCACTTTTATCATATCCAAATGTAAATATTGTTATGGCTAAATTAAGAAGTTTTGCTGCACAAACACCTGCCGCTAAGTTCATCTTAACTGGTGGTCTCAAGTTCTCAAAGTATCCAGTTGTGCACACGAGTGATATATTCAGATTTCTATTGCTATGGAAGTACAGTGGAACATATATGGACTCAGATATGATCGTGAGGAAGTCAATTGATGAATTGGGAAGAAATTATGCTTGTGCGGATGGTGAGCAAGGAATTATTGCTAATGCATTTCTTAATTTTGATGCGGAAGATGGACGAAAAATTGTTGAAAATTTCATTCACGAACAAATCAGTCATTTTAATCCAATTGAATATGGAACTAATGGTCCTGTATTTCTCACAAATCAGCTGATAAAAATGTGTGGGACAAATCGTACACTGAAAATGATAAAAATGGACAGTTGTGATGGTTTTCATGTTCATTCTCGGCAACTTTGCTATCCAATTCTTCCGATTTACTACAAAAATATTTTCAACGAAAAATACACAGAAATTTTGATGGAAATGATCGAAAGTGCTGTGACAATTCATATGTGGAATGGATTAACATTTTATATTGGCACCACAAAAAATGACAGAAATTTTTACACGGAACTAGCTAAACAATATTGTCCGAAAGTTTTTGACGCAATTGATAATAATTTTTAATGTAAAACTGATGTCATTATAGTCAATTAGGGGTCATTCATATATTAAGTCTAACATTTATAATAAAAGTGGGTGTATGATCAACTCTATAGAAAATTATATAAAGAGATTGTAGCCTTCCTGGCAATTGAGATCGAAAATTCTACAGAAAATTTCAACTCAATTAAAAATTTAACGGTTTTATAAAATTTAAATTGTAACTGATTTGTAAAATTTGAATTTTTATAAAACATTAAAAAAATTTAAAATTAAGAAAACCGTTAAAAATAAATTTGCTTAGAAAGTTAAGTAATCAAATTATATTTTTGAACGTAATTTATGAACATATCATTCCAAACGTTTACATCATTTTGTAATAAAATACATCAATAACAAGCAATTTTTTCTGTGTCGCGGCCAAAAAAAATCAGTATGTACAATCCAGTCCCATTTAGTCATTCGTGATTCAGTCACTAAAGTATTGAAAATGAAACTCCATTCAAATAGATTATCTCAACGAGTTTTATTACCCATACTCATATTTCTATTCATTGTTCTTATTAAAATGCACTTGGATTCACTCGATCTTTTCTATGAATTAAAAGACATTGTTGACGATCGACCAGACAATAGTGAAAATATCTTTTTCATTGATGTGGAAAAAATTGATGCTGCTGATAGCGTAAAATCGTTAAATATTCGTCAATTATGTAGCATTGAATCAGCAGGTATGGGAAAAAAGGTTTAGACTGCATCATAGTCATAAAATATTTAATTTACTATTAAAATGCGATAATCAGAGATAAAATTTTTAAAATATTTTCGCTTTTAGCGCTGGCAAATCCAAAGCTTAATATTTTTGTCGTCTTCATCACCCTTCAGAAATCCAAAATAACGTTAAAAGTGACAAAACATTTAATTGCTCTATTATCGACATATTCAAACATTAAATTCGTTATGTTAAATTTTTATGAATTTGTAATCAACACGCCCATTGAGGAATTCATTATGAGTGAAAAATTAAGAAAGTCAAAATATTTCTACGAGCATACATCCGATGTTTATCGCTTGCTATTGTTATGGAAATTTGGTGGAACATATCTAGATACTGATGTTATTGTAATGAGATCTCTAAAGCATTTAGGCACCAACTATGCATGCGCTGTGACTTCGAAGACTGTCAGCAATGCGATTCTTAATTTTGATATGAATTACGGATATCGTCTACTTGAGAATGTCATGCAAGAGCAAATTCGACATTTTAATATTTCATCAGGAAGCTACAATGGACCGGGAGCATTTAAAAGAATTCTCAGGAAACTTTGTCGCACAAAAAATGTCTCAAAAATGGTCAGAATGGAAACATGTCATGGTTTTCACGTGAAATCATCAAAATTATGTCTACCAATTGCACCTGAAGATAGCGACTACATTTTCAACAAAACATTCACCAAAGAACTCCTGAAAATTATCTCAAATTCCATCACCGTGCATGTCTACAATGCAATATCATGGGTTAATGATGTTAAAATTAATGAAAAAAGTCTTTATGTTGCATTAGCATTGAGATATTGTCCAGCTGTCTTTCGCACCGTAGATAGTGATTTCTGAATGATTCATCGTGGGGTCGGTTTGGATGTTGTGTAGCTCACAATGGGATTTTTATACACTTATTCAAAAAAAAAATTAAAAAACCGTTTTTAAAAAGTTTTTAGAAGTCACTTTCAAAAAATATTTTTTAAATTTTTAAAAAAAATTTTTAAAGTTTAAAAAAAATTTAAAGTGATTTTAAATTGTTCAAAATATATTGACAAATTGTCATTTACATTTATATGCTTCGGTGGCTTAGTGGTTAGAGTACTAGGCTACCAACCAAGAAGTCACTGGTTCGATCCTCACTCTGAGCAATTTTTTTAAAAATATTATTATTTTTTAATGGCTCTAAATAATTTGAAAATTTAAAAAATATTTTTAAGAGCCCAGTTTAAAACATGTTTAAAAGTTTTTTAAACCTTTTATATGAGTGAACTCGAGTGTACCTAACATAAAAAAATTCGTGTATTACATCAAGCATAAATGTAGTCAAGCTGACTGTGGGGTCACCTTAGCGCTACGTAACATCCAAACAACCCCATAACCACAAAAACATTCCATTCTCTTGATACAATTTGTGACATTGCCCCAATTTAATGTCTCCTTATATGCAGACATTCATAAAATACCATAAAAAATATGAAAGATTCATTTTCATACAAACTGCAGTTTAATAGACGACAAAAAAAATAAACAAAATTATTAAATTTAAATTTTAAATTTCTGGAATGACATAAAAAAACTTTTTCATGTCTTTTTCTTTCTTTATCTCGTTTTATCATGCGGTTCTCTAAAAGTGTCCCAAAAAACGTCCCATAACAGAGAAGAAATATCGTACGAAAGAGCCACGAAAGGTCCACTTCGTAAATGCATCGACGTGATATGTTAGAAATGAGAGATAAAAAGAGACATAAAAAAATCTGTGTACAACATCGAAAAAAAAGAATGCTGTGAATCTGATGCATCGCATCCCATTGTGTGTGGTCTAATTGAGGGATGGCGCATACACTTAAAATGTTGGCTTGTCTATGTGCTAGAAAACGGAAAAAGTTCAAAAGGTAATTTATGTGCTTGCCATTGCCTGCGACCACATCATGACTTCGCTTTCTTTATGCTCAATTTCTTTGATAATTCTTAAACGTAATAAAAATAGACAGGGAAAAATTGAATGATTTTTTTTAAAGAATCGTAAAAAACTTGTCTTAAATTTTTTTAAGTGTTGATATTGATCGACCTGCATATTCGCACCCGTAATTAAAATTTAATTCTTTTTGTGGTCTTTTTTATTGCTGTGGGTTGATTTACTCTTTATAAATTATTAATGCCAGTCACTTTTAGATTCTAAAAGGTAGTGGGATCTATAGAATGTGTGTCGAGTCGTAATTTCTTGTCATGAACTTCAAGTCTTTTTATGCGTTTAAATTTTTTATTGCATTTCTTGGCATTTTTTGTATGTATGAGATTCTATCAAAGGTATAATGAGCATTAATTTTGTTGAAAGAAGCCGAAATTGATTAAGATTCGGACGGTCAGATTAAGGTAGATATTAGTTCAAATTCTAGAAAAAAGACATACAGGTCACCTATGGAGAATCAAAAAACTATTTGGATGTTTGTGATTGACACCAAAGTGGACTTTTGTAGATTTTGGACTACATTCTGAAGTTTTTGGTTATTTTTAAAGATAATCCTAAACTATGGACTTAATAACGGCACACTAACTTAAATACATGGTGGTTAGCGTTGTCTTATCACTTTATATTCAATTATTACCAAAACATGACATTTAAATGACCGTACACTGCTAATGAGATGGTAAGGTGACAATATGCTGCTTGAATTTGATTTACTAATACTCTATTTCCGTGTGTGAGAATTTTTACGAAACTGATATCAAAAAAGCTCATCATGGGCGTACTCATAGGGGGTGGATACCTCCCTCTGGGTAGGCCTATGAAGCACATTGATGTCGTCATTTATAGAAGAAAGTTTTAAAAAATTGATCAAAATCTTCCATCTAATATTTTTCTCATAAACAACCATCCAGAACGGTCTGAATATAGCCTAAAAATAATCCCTAACCAAAACAATCTCGTTCACTTCTATTTAAATTCTAATAAACTTCTTCTGGCGTTTCACGAACGAGCACTTTTTGCCTTTTGCAAACATTTCCGTTGCATTACTGCAATAAATAATTTAAAAAAAATACTTTACTTAATACTTTCATGCTGCATCGCTATTTAGAGGAAGAAATGTAAAATCATCGTGAATTATGTGCAAAAAACATTTATTTTCAATTAACAAAAAAAAAATTGTATAGGAAGCGATAAAAATAAAAGAAAACTTTCACGGAGGAGATCACAAGAAATGATTTTTTCAATTAATCTTTCACTTTTCATTTACAGTACGCATATAGCACATCAATGATGATGAAATACATGATTATATTTTACGTACATTGACATTTCGTGAAGAAAAAATGCGAATTGTCAGCATAACTTAGCGTACGAGGCATTAAAACCCAAGCTTAAAAAATAAAAACAACGCAAAAACAAATCAATGAAATTCTGTTCTTTTTTATCCATTGTAAATCCATTGATAACTTCATAAAAGGCAGTGATTTCGATTCCATAAAAGAGTAATTGCATTACTCATTGTAACGTAATCCAATACAAATGCGATAATATTCTTTATTTAGATGGCAATCAATTGGCTTGGACACAAAGAGGTGCATTGAAAATTATTTAATTCAGAGAACCTTTTTTTCACGTCCATGACACAATTTATATTATTTAACTCTGTTTTTTCATCAATACTTAAACAAATCGTATCTAGTGCTACTCAAAATCTTGTGAAGCATATTAAGGCAATAATAATCGTGAAGCGATTGTTAGCAATTACTTTTTTTACACTAAATTGAAAGTGACAAAATGAGATTCGATCAAGGAGAATAATGCTGAAAATGTGTCTCAATTGATATTCTTGATTTATGAGCTGGAGATGAAAAATTGCTTAATTGGATTATTATTTAATGCCGAAGCATTTTAATTTCCCAATGTCGTCGATTTTCAAAGGGCTTGTTTATCTATGACGTCTAAAATAAATTTTCTAGTCTTATTAAATTTTCTGCTTTATAAAAATTCATCGAGGTATCCAAGATAGTCTAACTGTATCCCAATAAACCATTTTAACATAACTTACTGACTTGCTTTGTGAGCTGTACAGATAAATTATGATAAAGCTGGCTCTATAGCTGGCTACCGTTTATCAATTGCTAATTCCAAGTGCAATGGTGTCTCAAATCAATAGTTTCTTTTCATGAGTTCTTTGGCTATACACGTGAAAGAACACACTTGAGGTTCAGGTCTACTTCTGCAATAGGGTGCACGAAAGAGATCATTTTTCCAGACGCTGAGGTTATATGGATGTAAAACTGCAATTTATCCATTTTTTCTACTTTTGGAGTAGCTTTTCTTTAGAATTTTACTCAGGTTACTCAAGACTTTAATTACGCTACTCTAACTCATAAAGAAAGCATCCAGTATCAGAATTCATTAATTATTCGAGTCCCAAATACAGGGGCGTATTCAGGGAGGAGTTTTGGGGGTCAAAACCCCTATCCTTTTTGGGAGCCAATTTCAATTTGCTAGGGTTTTTTAAGAAAAAAATCCCAAAACCTCTCGTAATTTTCTTTTCCATACAAAAATATTTCAAAACCCCTCCCTCGTAAAATTTCTGGATACGCCCCTGCAAATATGATGATAACCACTCAGTGACGAATTCAGTATTTTTGGGGATAAGGGGGGGGGGGAGGATTCGAATTATGAACCTTTTTGTATACCCTTTAAGGCTATTATTGGTTTTTTGGATGTGGACAACGAAACCCCCCCTGGATACCCCCTGCAACCAGTGTTCCAAAAACCGAATCATTTGAACCTTCCCTACAGAAAATGCTTCCAAAATTTGTATATTGCGTCATTCAAATAATTTTAAAAATTCATATTTTTGATAAACGTCATTTTCAGACAATCCCCAATGAGAATTGAATCAGTTTTTCCCATCGAAATACGAGCAAGAAATATTTAAATCAGACCTTCGCCATTTCATTTCGAAAAAATTCGACATTCACTTCGAAAAATTCGACATTATTTACGAAAATTTAAAATTTATTTGACCGTTAAAACTTTAGAAATTTCATTCCCAAATTTTATCAATTTACACAATATAAGGGCGATTCTACGAATAAGTTTCATCAAAAAAATGATGAAAATTTCTCCAAATTTTTTTATTAGCATTTCCCTATTATTTTCTTAAAATCTAATGTATAAATCCTTTAATTCAATAATAATTATGAATTATGCTGAAATATACATTAGAATTATTTAATTCTAGCTCAAATTATAATGAATTTAAGTTTTAATATTTGGTAATTTATTCTGGAATTCTCTCCAAATTACTCTGTTTCACTTGTGAATTTTTTCGTAGAATCAAAATTGTAGCTTAACTAAGACTGCTACAAGTACAATTTTCACTAGGAATGAAATTTCCATCTCAAACTATCATACAGTATACTTTCTTTGAATGGAAACGTTACCGAATAAAAGAAATTAATGAAAACATTTTGGAGATTTGGGGCAAAAAATTTTTGTGAAACAGAGTAATTCTTCGTAGAATGCAAATAATTCTTTAATTCACAACTTTTGATACGTTTAAGTGAGCCTGATGTGTAGATTTCGTTTAAATCTACCATTTAAACTATAATTTATGATAAATAATGCAACAGAAAGAGAGAAAAATCAATTTGGAGATAAATTTGTAGAAAAATTAATTCGTAGAATCGCCCATAATGTAATGTTTCTTAAGTTTAGAACTATAATTTATTTCTTTTTTAACATTCTAATAGATTTTAGGAACAGAAATTTACCATATTCAGAGAGATTTTGTCAAAACTATATTTCAGAAAATTCTTTTATTGACATTTTGTAAATTTTCAGTTTTCATTAAAAATTTTCATAAATATCAACTAAAACTCATTTTAAAAAAGTCAGCAGTAAATAAAATTGATTCTTTAACAAGAATTTGGCCAGTTCAATGTCCTTCACAGTTTAATTAAGCAAAATTTGATTTGATTTTTTAACGGATAAATAATTTTTAAATTATTTGAATTTTTCTGTAACGGTCAATTTATGAAATGGCGATGGTCTGATTTAAATCTCAACAATTATGAGTCATAAATTTAAATCTCAAAGTGAAAGATTCTTTTTTCATATTTTTGTGGGGCATGAACCACAAAAAAATATTTTCCTCTCACTCTCTCGGTATTTCCATGAGCAAGAGACAAGCAGCAATAAATAATGGGTAAGAAACAATTGAGACATAAAGCATGACAACAAGCCTGACTTGAGCCTTTGAATTATTACCACAGACGAACGGTTAATTTAACAGTTAGCAGCAGCTATCTAATGTCAACCATATTGCACAGATATTTATTAACCCTGCAACAGTAGACACAAACAGACAAAAAAAATGGAATGAATCGGTCGGTCAAGGTTCCGACAGTGTGGGCCTTTACATTTACCTCGACTGTCTGTTATGATTTTTTTTCTTTATTGTTATGTGGAAAAATCACTTCTCTGTAATTCCGCAAAAAGTTCTCATTTTATTTGTTTTTGGTTGCGATCTTTTTATATGAAATGTCATTAATATTCTTATGAGTGAGTCAAATGAAAATGTCTCGGCGTGAACGACTCGACAAATTTATTCATAAATGTCTATTGTGAATCATTTCTGTCTGTTTAATAAATCCAGACTTAGAACATTTGTTGTTTAGAAAGAATTGCTTGATTATTGTGAAACTTTAGTTTGCGTTCAAGAACAGAAACTTTATTTTATAAGGCTAATAGATTAATGTCATTAATTTGTCTCATTTTGATTCCATGAAACGGAAAAATTTAATTAAAATTATTTTCCTTGCTTAATCTCAATCAAATGTGAAGTTAAAATGCAGGACTTACCCATTAAGGATGATTTTTATCAACTAGATCTGGATTACGGTCAAATATGTCCTTGATTTGTGGTTAAAACTTTGAACAAGCCTTATTTTTACACTGAACAATTCATACTCTTTCACCAAAAAAATACTTGAAATTAAATTCAAAATTTCAATTTTTTTTCATGGTTGCTGTGATTTGAATTATTTCTTATAACAATGAGTAAAATAATAATTAAATTCAGTAATTTTTACTGATCCTACCATCCAACTCGATATTATAAATAAATGTCTAGCAACATCGTAGCCTGCGATGAGTAACCAGTCTAAAGGGGTTCTAAAGAAGAATAATATCAAAAACGCCATCTTAAGAGATTGGAACCATTGAAAAATTTCTGGCTTCGACCCTATTGTCTAGTAGACAAGCATAAAATTGTCTTCACGGACCAAAACCACCATCACGACGTTGTCTGGGTACACCCACGTCATTTTGATATTATAACGATGATATAGCAGTGCTCTAACGATAACGTTTTGCAGCTTGGGAAAAATATCTACAAAACATGGAATAACGTAATGGTGACTGTCAATAAATCTGCTGTTAAAGTCGAGGGACCTGGAAAAATTTGATAAAACATTAAAAAAGAAGCACTTGCTTGACCAACGAATTTTCAAACAACAAATTCCAGAACATTTCTCAAAATTTTTCATAATTTTTTCTCCTGGTCCTTCCAACAACATTTATTCATATTTATCACTGCTTTTTTAGCATTATAAAAATAAATATGCATGGAGCATAAAATTTATTATGTTCTTTGTTTAACAACATGTTCCATTTAGTATTGAAATTAATGTCACTCCACCATGTAACAACAACTGGCAAAACATGTGTCTTTTTCCTTTCTTTTCATCATTTATGTGCATGCACAATATGCAAGCATAAATTTGTGATATATGAGTACCTGAAATATGAGCACTTAAGCACACTGAGCTCAAAAAATTATTCATCATATTTCACCCGTCGAGAACCAAAAAATAAATAAATAAAGTACGAGATGATTTGAGAAGAAAGAGCGACATATTCACGATTTGCCATGCTGTTGCTGCATTTTAATTTACTGATCATTATTATCTCTAGGTACGCATCGTTTAAAAATCCAACATTCTCATGGATGAAATATTGCGATAATTAAGCAATTCTATTTTTACAAGAATCATCTTTAAATGGAGAAAAAATTTAAATTAGTAACGGATTGCCAACAATTATGGAACTGGGTGAACATCTTTGCTCCAAACATTTTCATTTATTTTTTGCGAAAAAAAATACATCCACTCTCTCAAATGATGTCTGCAAACAATTAAATGACGAGTTAACAATGAGGCAGACATGAATCTTTCATTAATTCCATTTGTCATCTCTCGAGAATGGAAAAAAGACACAAATTGAAACAATTGCTCATCATTTTTGTTCCCTACCAAAATAAAAACTTATCGTTAATCCTATTTGATCCATCAGCATTCTTAGACAATTGTGACCTCGATTTGATCTGTGAGAAAATATTCTAAAATGGCTATAAAGTCACTTCCAAAAATGATCAATGGACGTTTTATGAGATCTTTTATAAAACCATAAAAAAAAGAGTTTTCGCAATCATAGGCAGCAGTTGTGAGTAGCTAGAACTCGTTAAAGCTATCTTCTTTATTGGAAAAGCTATAAAAAAATAATTTTAATGGATATGGATTTTAAAAGATATTAAATTGGTCAGGGGTGCAGTTGTCTATGACATGCAGGCATAGTTTATCACATTAGACTGCTACAAGATCTAGCACAGTATGACTCAAACATTTTTTTGTTGCATATGCTAATCTAGATCATGGATATTAAATAGATATTTTTTGTACCTGGATAGCTGCCAAATTCAACGAATTTTTCGGTACTTCAAAGAAAGATATTGAAAAAATAAATCAGAAAATGTTTGAGCTTTTGAAAAGTCATCTGGACTGAATTTGCTTAGTTCTAGTGTTGACGTAACTAGAGATCATATTTTGAATAGGAAGGTCTGTCAGGCGTCGTTTGAATATGCCAAATAGCTTTAAAGAAGCAAGGATTTTGATAAGGGGCGTATCTAAGATGTTTTTTTGGGAGGGGGTTTTCAAATCATGACCTGACCATGGGATATCTTTTCCAAACATGACATTTTTTGTTTTAAACTAGTCCTGAAACTAGTATTAGTTTCTTAAAAAAGGGGGAGGGTTGAAACGACCCATCCCCCCTCCTGGATACTCCCCTGATCTCGATAGTCAAGTGTCAACTATCTTGGTCTAAGTCAGTGCGTTTAAGATTGTGTTGCAAGCAGGTACTAGGTCTGTCGCTAGATATTTCCAAAAATGACAAGTTTGTTCACACTTGCTTTAGAAAAAAAGCCTCAAAACTCAATTCTTGGTTCAAATTTAGACAAATAAATGAATTTTGAACCAAAAATGCGCTACTTAATAAAAAAATTAAAGACACTGATCTAAGTAGTTAATACCCATTCCTCCTTATCATGCGTATGTTCGATTCCCATCAAATTCAACCCAGTTCCTTATGAAAACACAACTCTTAACCCTGTCACCAGCCACTTAAATCTCACTTAAACATAAGCAGCCTATAAGCGATTATTTAAATGACTCTCGAGATGAGCAGCTTGTTAAATGACTCGACATATAATTCTCATCAATATAATTACAGCTCGTAACAGTTTCAAAACTTCTTAATTGCTTACACATTTGCAGACATAAATTTAAATGAGAAGCAACATGTAAAGACTTAATTTGATGAAAATGTATAAAAAGTTGCTGACTGGAGATTTTTTTTATTTGGAAGTTCACAACTCGAGCTGATAACTGGAAGGCATCATCAGTCTTTTTTCTTTATCTGAAAGATTCATGCCGACATTCATTAACAACAATTTTGTGCGAATCTTTTTGGGGGTCATAAATCTACTGCAAATAAAAGAAATTCGCATGAGAAAGGTGGAACATTTTTTTAAGATGTAATAATTTCTCATAAAAGGCTCTGTTAACGCGTGCAATAACGGTTCTTAATAATAGCCACGATTCACGATCATCTCTTGCCCTTTTTTTCAGCTGCAACACTCGGTCACAAAAAAAAGAGATCTCCCGAGGGGATTTTAATCAAGGAATGAAAAAAGAGATGATGATGATGATGAAGGAGAATGAAAAAGTGTGTCTGCAAAAAAATATCCAATAAATTTTTGCTGATCGATTAAAAAATATCTCTTGAAAAATAGTCATCGGAGTATGGAGAATATCATGGGAATTATGGGAAGAGGTATTGTGTGACCAAAATGAGAAATGAGTGAGAAAGGTCACGTAAGTGAGTTGTTGTGAAGCTTAAGGTAGATTATTCTAGACGATTTTAGTTCCTTTTGTAATATTTGTCCAATTTGGAGATTTCTAATTGAAGCAATTCTGTTCAGAGTAGATTAATAGCTTCAGTTGATATTCTGCTGAACTTTTTAGCAATCCCTGATAGTTGAGTGATGGGGCATGCAATCGGAAGTCGTAAGATGCAGGTTTGATATCCTATTGACTCAAGTTGTTAGGAAGTTTCCATTTTTTCTGCTTAATTTTTGAGAATATATCAACGGTCATTTTATATTTGAATTGTAAAAGCAACTACAATTAGTTGACTTCCCCTTTTTGAGTTGTTTTCCCCTCTCTATGTATAAGTTAGTTTTCATTATAACTCGTAAGAGAGAACATCGTCTCTTATTAAATAAACATTAAGTCACTTTTAATTATATTACAATCGTGCAGTTTATTTATACCAACATTAATATTCAAATCAAAGTCCCTAAAGTCCCCAACTCAAATTCAAACTGTACCTTTCCATTATCCATGCAAACTCTTTATATCAAGTAGTAATTCAGTCAAAAACAGAGCAATGATTGGAGCTTATTGAAGCTTATATAAAAATAACTAAAAACTTCATTCCTTATCAACAATAAGATCCAGTTTAACCAATTTCTCTCAAAATTCCACTTAATAAATCTCCAGAATTGACATAAACATCTATACGATGGACATAAAGACATAAATCTACAATAAACATCATCCCATTCATCAAATTAAGCTCCAACAAAAGAAGAAGAACGAGATAATTGAGAAATCACTGGAAACTCTTCATCACTTTATTTCTGGATTGCAATTTAAAAAATTTATGCGTCACTGTCAGATATGGACAAAGTTCAAAGCATTCAATTATGCTGCAACATGAATGATGTTTATGCTCAGTTGGTTGAAAGTGGTCGTGCATGTTCAAAAATCAAATTTTCATTCATAAAAAAATGAGCAAAGTTTCTATTTTCTCATGACTTGCCAATAGGAATTGAAATTCTTGACCCACTGCAATGCTCAAGACACACAGGAAAAAATAAATAAATAAATGGGTAATTTTGTATGGCATACAGCATCGATTTCCGTATCTATAGAGTCGAAAAGTATATCCATACTTTGCCAATAGACACACATATGGATAATATTGAGGAGAATAAATAAATGCTTGATTCATATGTGAAGGAATTCCATAAAATAATTGCACTCCTTAAATAAAGTACACTGCTAATGTAAGCCAATACTACAAGTGCCGATAACAATGCTTAGCATTTAAAGTACCAGCAAATTTAATTTCCATTTAGATAATAAATTTGAGATAAATTCTAAAGCTGTTAACATAAAATAGGCGGTTTTAATGAATTGCTTTGGTCTCAGGCATCACATGTGCTGATTATTAGAGAATATGTTGATGATTTATCAGGAATTGTTGACTCTACAGGGTTGTTGCTGATTTTGAGCATACTTTGTTGCAAAAAGGAATTTTAGCTCAACTGGATGTTATTCAACGCCAACTCTTTTCACATCCCTGCTCTTAACAATCCAAAGCTCTAAAGTCAATAATCGATTATTGTATTTCGTGCATAGATGCAAAAATTCTTCATCTCCATAAATTTCTCTTTCATTTCTATTCTTTTTTCCAGGAAAAATAAACAGTCGTAGTCAATGCAATACATAGCAATGTCCAAGGAAGGAAATTTCCATATTGAATTCCCCATCGTGACTTATCAAAAATCTTCAATTTTTATTTTTTTGCGTTCAATGGATCGGAAAAAAATGAGAGTTTCACTTTCAATGCAATTGAACTTGCTTGCCTTTTTATTGGCTCATAATGCAGCCTTGTATCTCTCATGGGAATTTTTGTGAGAAGCAACAAGTCTCAATGGATCAATCTCGATGAGAGTGAACGTGAAAATTTCACTCAAGGGCCTTTTATGCAAGTCCATGCCTTTTTTGTGCATTTTCTTAAAGGAAAATGATGCTTTTGTATGTATGTCCTTCTGTATGACTGTCTTTACTATTTTTCCAGCTTAAGCCTGTTCTGAAAGTGATCAAAAAAACTTCTGGATGTTCCTTTCGTAAAACATTACGTTACGTAAAATTACGTACGTAAAATCAAGTTTTCAAATATTTTTTGACCGTTAATTTTCAAATATTTTTTAGCAGTTATTTTTAACGTTTTTCATGAAAAATGCGCTTTCGTCATTCACTTGATCACAATTGTCAGTACCAGTTCATTCCTCGTCACACACATCTTCATACCTTGAATTGTTCACCACATGACAATAAGTACGATTCGCGAAAAATGCAAATTGAAGTGATTCTTGTGAAAAATCTCACTTGAAAGAAAATTAAATTTCACATTAAGCCATGGAGCATGTGTGTGGCACCAAGAGAGGCCATGACTTTATACCGTGCTGGCGATTAAACATTCAGATCACAATTTGGCCATGCAATTTGTTGTTTGCCAATTGAAGTGAGATTAAAGTAAAAATTGCCGTAGAAACGGGTTCGTATCAATGCATAAATTTGTCATCGATGTGGTCGATTGGGCTGGCTCAATTGAAGAAAAATAAAAGACACAAAAGAGAGCGGAGTGGATGTGAAGAAAGGAAAATAAAGGTGTAAAGTGTGAAATGTGCAAATTTGCATTCTAACGACAGCGAAACATATTGGTATACTTGAAAAATCTGAAAGCTATGCTTGTTATTGAATTTATCTTTCTTTACCCTTTTTTTCAACCAATAACTATAAACAATTTTCACATTCAATATAATTGCTTTTTGTACAACAAACGATGCAGAATGGAGAGTGCAAAAAAATTGAATTACATTAAATATTTTATGTTAAGGTAAGAAAGCTTAAAGAGATCTTGATCACCTCATGATTATGTTGGTTAAGAGAAGAAAAACAAGAATGAGAAGATGTTGATGGTGAGGATGACTTTTAAGGCGCATTTCTTTATTAAAACAATTTCCCAAAAGGAGGAGAGGGGGGGGGGTGTCTCCCAAAACCCAAAACTATCCTCTGAATACGCCCCTGGCTCAAGTGTCCTTCACTGATAAAATGGAAAAATTCGATAAATTTCTGAAATTACCAGAGAATACTGCTGAAATGTGGAAACTCTTGGTTTGAGCTATCCATAGAAGAAGTTCATTAATAATTTCCTAATTATATAAAGTCACACACATATTTAGATAGTACACCATGTTAGCCTGTCTGCTACTTATTATTAAGTATTAAGAATGGTCAATTCTAGACCATAGAATCTTAATCAAAGCTACAAATCGATGTATTTTACCTAACATTTGACCTGGATCACATTAAAGAACGGTATAACTTGAAGTTTTTGGCGCATTCTTACTAATTGTCTCTACCTGAATGCAAACTTTGATTAGAACCGTTTAGTCTTTCAAATTGGAACTCGTAATTAGCACATCTACAAGATTTACCTGGAAAACTTTTCTATATTAAATAAATAAATATTGGGGATCAATTTCAGGTTATTAAAATTAGGTTAATTTTTGTGGAGCAATGTTCTTTAGTTTATGAGCACTTAACGCACTCTAATTGTACTAAAAACTATTCAAGTGGTTGTTAAGTCATAAAAATATGCATATTTTTCGTACTGGAGGTCATAAAGGAAGTCAAACAACGCCGAAATATGAGACAAGAGCTGTAAAAATCATATCTTGGAATTAGTATGAAAGATTCTTTTTCAGTAACTTTTTGAATACCTAAACATGCATCTAGGATGTCCAGATAGTTGTGCTGAAATAAATCCACTTCCTGTCTTAAGATTCACCGCAAAATTCTCAATCATAAAATGCAACATTCCACCCTAGAAAAGTCTAGAGCTATAAAAAGTTAACAGACAAATCGTGATCAAAAGCAACAGCCTCAAAAAACCTAGAGCTGGAAAATGAGCCAAGAAAAAAAAGACATGGAATGAAAAAGCCATAAGCCATTGAATGCATTGAATTGTTAATTTACGATTAAATGACTCTGATATTATTGTCCCCCCAAAACTGGCAATGGACTTCTCCTGGCTGGGCTCTTAACATACCTATTGTCAGAGAGAATTGAATGAAACGAAACATGACACTTTATAAATTTATATATATTTTTTCTCTTTAGTCTCCTTTGCACTATTTGGTCATTTTAATTGATAGGAATCGCGCGAACATTTTGTTTATGAAACAATGGAAGTAAACATGCATTGAACTACAAGAACATAGGTCAATAATACGAAATTAAATTCAATTATGTAATAGCATATCAAGTTAAGAACGTCGATCGTCGTCGCCGTATGTATGTCTGCCACTATTCACTCTCATTTTCCAAAAAAAAATTAATACAAGGGGGTCCTCGATTTGAATAATTTCTTGGGACCAGAAGAAATCCAATTCAAGTCAAATTTTTACTCTAATTGAAAAATTTAAAAAAAAATTCCGTTACAAAAATAATATTTGAAAAAATCACGACGTACAGATCACGCCAGAAACTTCCACGCTCTCTTGTGTTAGTTTTGAGTATAAACAAATATTACAATCCACACTGTCTTGTTTTAGATTAAATATGATATTTGTATTTAGTTAGAAAAAAAATTTGAAAAACCACAGTTTTTGGAAAATTATTCCTAAAATATTTTAAAACTTCATAATTCTTTAATTAAAGCTTCATTTTAACTAAATTAAGTACAGAATGATAGCTGCTGACTTATTTTATACATCAAATAACAAAGCAAATGTAAATATCAAATAGTTTTGAAGAATTTTATGAAAAACTAAATCTACTGGAAAAAATCTTTCGTGGATTTACCCTTATAGAAATTTTAGTTTTAACAATAACTAATATTATACCATAAAGTTTGTTTTGTACATCCACATTCTTAACCAAACTAATTATTTTCAATAAGAAGTAAAAGTATACCAAAAAATTTTGGACCACAAAATACTCGTTTTTTGAAGTTTTGAACCCGTAGATGATACTTAATCCAAAAAATTTATAAACAGAAAAATGAAGACTTGCGATACACAACTTTGGCATCATTAGATTTGTTAAAAACAGAAGTCTTAATACCGTATTATAGTAAATTCAACTATTTATATCTTACTTATATCTATAGGCCGTAAGTTTCGTTTGCGCGACTGCAAACTTATACTCATAGAAATAATTTTACCAAACTTTAACTATTTGTATGCAAATTTTAGCCAAAAAATCGATAAAATAGCGTTTACAACATATTTGGTTAAAATTAACACTTCTGGTTAACTCAAACGACTACTAATTTTTAGGATAATAGTTATGATCTGAAAAATATTAATTTAACTTTTGTTAAAAAATAACTAAATAATTGGTAAAATTAACAAATTTTATGGTAATGATTTTAACCAATAATTAATATTGATGCACAGTGGATCAATATTTTTTTATGCCCAAATTTGCACTCAAAAAGTATTAATAGTTCAAAATGTTCAATAAAAATAAGATCCAGTAATCATCCAAAGCCTCTATTTCCGTTTATGTAAGATCCAGTAAACATCCATGTCCAATGACACAAGATCCAGTTATTATCCAGAGCCTCTATGTCCATAAAAATAGGATCCAGTTACCATCCAGAGCCTCTATGTCCATAAAAATAAGATCCAGTTATCACCCAGAGCCTCTTTATCCAATAAAAATAAGATCCAGTTACCATCTAGAGCCTCTATGTCCATAAAAATAAGATCCAGTTACAATCCAGAGCCTCTATATCCAATAAAAATAAGATCCAGTTATCATCCAGAGCCTCTTTGTACATAAAAATAAGATCCAGTTACCACCCAGAGCCTCTTTATCCAATAAAAATAAGATCCAGTTACCACCCAGAGCCTCTTTATCCAATAAAAATAAGATCCAGTTACCATCCAGAGCCTCTATGTCCATAAAAATAAGATCCAGTAATCATCTAGAGCCTTTATGATAATTCAATTTTTTAAAAAAAAAAATTCATTTTTTTCGATTTTCAAAGTGCTGTAGAATCTCAAGATTAAGTCCAAACATAGTCATGTGGGGTATTTTTGTAAACGTTATGGAAAGGACTATAAGATAGGATACAAAGTAATATCCAGTTTGAAAAAAACCCTGGGTCGTCAGGCGTTTGAAGAAAAGTGTCATTTTTTCTAGTTTTGTCAACTTTGACAGCCTTAAAATCACTGAAAATTTCAAAATTTCCTAAAATGACTTTCCATTCCCCTGGTCGCTTGATATGTGTGACCAAATGGCAAAAAAACCAAATTTCCATATGCACATGGCTCGGCTGTGACCCTGATCACCAAATTTGTGGACCCTAAAAAACACGTTTTTCGAGGTTTTGGACCCTTAGATGATACTTAGTGTAAAAAATTTATATACAGAAAAATGCAGCCTCGCAATACACAACTTTTGGCATCATTAGAATTTTTTTAATAAGAAGTCTTAATACCGTAATAAAAAAAGTGTGTTTTTGACGAAACGAATAACTTACACGCTTTTGCGTGGAAGTTAATAATTCTAGATATAAATAAGATTATTCAAATCGAGGACTCCCAACATTAAGGTTTTAAAAAGCAAAACGAAAGGGAAAGGGCGCATTTGATTATTCAATTTTCAGCCGTAATTGATTCACGTCAAAACATTTTGATAGACACATGCACATGATATCCATAGCGAAAGCATTTTTTTATTATTATCGACGATTGTGTAATTTCTTAATTTAATTTATTTTTCGGTATCGAGCGGCATTGTACAAATAATGATGAAAATCTGTTTTATTTTTTTACACATAGTGCTTTGAATTGTTTCTGTGGTAAGCACAAATGGATGCATTAAGCCTCAAATAAACTACAATATGTGTATAATTTTTATCGTATCACGTCGTCATTTGTTGTCGCTTTTCATTTTCATTTCTTCTTCATTCGCATTGCAATAAAAATAAATATGTATATATACAAAAGAGAAGTACAGAATCATCCAAATCAATATGTATATGCTCGCTCTTTAAGTCCATTAATGCTGGTAATAAAAACTTTATTTTACACAAATTGGGAAAAAGGGCTTATTCAGTCGAATGTGAGACAGAATGTACACGGACGGCATTATGTTGCAATGAGCTGAAATGAAAGTGAAATTATGTGATCGCACATATATTAAATATGCTATTAATAAACTGATTGGACGGTGTTATCTTCTTTTAATCCAGTTGTGTGGCTTTTATTTTTTTATTGGACTTAAACAGAATAAATAGGTGTGAAATTGCTGAAATTATGGAAATTATTGTTGATTACTGTGATTTAGAATTTTTATAGTGTGTGGCTAAGGTTCTGTGTACATGGTATGCTTTAGTATAAAATTTATATCCCAGGGGTGGCGAACAAGAACTGTTCCGTTGGTTTCCGAAAAATTCAAAAAAAAATTCTAAAAAAAATTTTTTTCTTGAGAAAAAAAATGCGGGATTTTTTTCAAAAATTAAAAATCCGTTAAATTAAAGCAAAATTTTAAGTGCATTTTAATTCAAATTTGTTTTGTATGAATATATCGACTTTGATTTTCTAATTTTAAACGAAAATTAAGGAAAAAACATGATATATTCACAAAAAATTTGGTAAAGAAAAAATAAGGTACCAAATTTTTTCAAAAAATTTTTGTAACGGAAAAATAAGGTACCAAATTTTTTCAAAAAATTTTATAACGGAAAAATAAGGTACCAAATTTTTTCAAAAAATTTTTGTAACGGGAAAATAAGGGACCTTTCGAAAATTCGAAATCGAAAGATAAGGACCGTTCGCCACCCCTGGTTTATATCAATTATATCAGAATTCTACTTTATAACACTTATTAAGTATTTTTGATTGAATACTTATATCACTCATGTTTATCATGTCACATTAATTTCTCATAAAGTCCCAATAATTGATATTAATAGAGATAATTTTATTCATATAAGCATAAAAACCGTTAAGCACGTGTTTGTAACAATTTCAGTCATTTCATAACGGTCAAAATTTGAATTTACCGGAAATATTATTACCGAGATGACACAATTAGAAATATGTAAATAAGTCATCTCAGAAATATTTGAAAAATAATACTAATTTCTCATTTTGTTCTCAAACTATTCAATTAATTAAAGTGTTTTTCAGACCAGCAAAATTACACAAGTTCTATAGTTATCTGCTAAAAAATTGAGCCTTCATGCTGTATCCGTTATAGAGATAGCATAACCGTCATTTGAAATTCAAATAACCACAACAAAAATTGAACCAATTTCTACAAAAAAAACTAAATTTTTAAAAAACTCAATTTGACGGGATATAGTTACTTAAATTGTTGATAACCAGGTGTAGAGCATAGATTAACAATCTAAGGATTCGCAGAATCAAAACAATTAACAATAATCGATAAGTTTTTCACAATTTTTAATAAATTTAACAAAAATGGATCAACCTGAAGAGATTTTAGAGAAGTTAGAGAGATTTAATGTCCAAAAGAACCCGGAAATCACGCGAGAACTCGATGAATATGTGTCTTTTGTGGCTAGAACAGGTGAATCGGTAAATATTGCTATAATTATGAAAATATTTCAAAGATCCAGAAATGATTCCAAAAACTGGCTTTTGCAGGTTTTCAACTGGTCACTTGTCAAGAAATTGTACCGCGAGAAGCTTATAAATGTCATCACGGATTTCTACAATGAAACACCAACTAAAGGTACAATTAATTAAGAAATTTTAATATTAGATTTACGCATTAACTAATTATTATTTTTGTAGAACTCCCACAATACCCAAATGTTGATCCATTTAATTACGAGACAATGAAGAAGATGTTGATAGAAAGACTGGATTCATTTAGTGCAGCACCATTCACGATTCAACGTATTAGTGAATTATTGGCAGATCCACGTAAACAGTATTCAAGAATTGATAAATTTATGCGTGCAGTTGAGAAGAATATTCTCGTTGTAAGTACAGTCTCGCCTGGACGTAATCGAAGCGAAGAAAGTGAAAATGGTGATTCACTCGATTCCGTTGGACTTAATGGAGATTTTTCATCAGACGTAAATGTTGACATTGATATGGAGAATGATGGATCATTTACGATGACAAAAGAATTCAATGCAACGACAATTCGTAAGGAACCAAGCCATGACATCACAACAGAAACACAGGAAACAGTTACAATTAAGAAAGTTGCGTCCAAAGAAGAAGAAGCATCAACATCCACAATTGCAGCATCAAATGGTGAAACTTTGGAACCAACACAGACAGAAATTACAATTGAGAACTCATCGACAGTCACAATTACTGTCTGTGAGTCATCAGAAGAACCTAAATCAGTCATTGAGGAGCCGAAAAATATCAAATCTGACGAGAATGTTGAGACAATTCAAAAGACAGAAGAATCTGTCATTAAGTCTGACATCAAGCACGAACCAATTACACTTTTGACTGAAAATGTTGAGCCTAAAATTGACGATGCACTCTTAAACGAGCCACTTCGTCCAGCTGATGATGAAATTTTGCCAGAAAGTCCCGAAACAACGCCATTGGCAGCTCTCGAAAATATTGTAGCTAATCGAGTTGAAGTTGTTGTTGAAGTTACGCCTCGAATTGAGGAACAAGTCTTACCAAAACAGGATGTAGTTGAGCCCAAAATTGATGACATTGAAGAAACACCAAAAGAAGAAGTACAGGAAGTCAAGGAACCAGAGCCAAAAATCGAGGATGTTCCTGAAATTGAAAATATGCCAACAGATGACGACGATTCAGGCATTGAAGCTAAAAGAATTAAGATTGAGGAAGTTGAAGAAGTTTCAGTACCAACAAATATCACCGAAGAGCCTACGAAAGCTCCAGAAAATGTTGATGAAAGTGCAACAGTCATTGAGGAACCAACAGAAGTTCAGGCAGATGTAAAAGAACCGGAATTAGTTCCTGAAACTACAGAAATTCCAGCTATTGATGAGCCAATCATTGAACCAGTCGTTGAAGTCAAAGAAATTGAGGATATTCCAGTTGTAGCAGAAGATCAGCAACTATCCAGAAATGAGTCAGAATCAATTCCAAGTCCTGTTATTGTTGAACCGCCGACAGTCTCGACAGTCATCACAGAACAGCAGCCAATAATTCCAGCAGAGGGTGAAATGGAAGCAGTTCCAATCAATACTGAGAATAATATGGCATTGGATGAAGATGTCAGCACAGCACAAATCCCACAGATTTCACAAGAGATTCCCGAAATGGAAATGGCACAGACAGCCAACAAAATGGACACAGACGACAATGAAGGTGAAAATGTATTGATGGACACGGACGAAACAGAGGAACCGATGGATCAGTAAATTGTATTTCCTTCATTTATCTCAACAAAACTGCTTTCGTTCCAGAAGAATCACTTAATTTAATTACATTTAATCCAACAGTTTACTTATCCTCACATTTGTATCCATCAACTCCATTTTAAGCCTCTAATGAATAAAATTAAACAGTCTTTTTGTCATGAAATTTATCCTCTGTTTATTCTACGCCTTAACTTTTTCAGAATTTCGAGAAATTAGCTTAATTATGATATGATTTTTGTTCAGAAATTAACGGTCATTTTTAATTTGAATTTATTCCCGAGCAGACCAATTTTTTAAAAATTCAAATTAACGGACTTTCCTGAGCAGACCAATTTTAAAACTCGAAAAGTAGCATACCCCTCGTAAAAAGTAGCATTCCCCGCAAAATTTCGAAAGTCGAGTTAAGTTAGTCTGAACAAATCGAGTCTTAAATTTTAAGGTATTTAAAGGATATTAATTTAATTAAAGTGCTATTTTTGGAGCATTCATAAGTGTGCTAAAGAATCATATCAAGTTATCTGTGAAATCACGCCATTTAGTTGAATTAATTTTCATTTCTTTTAGTTTCGCCATTTTTTATTTGAAAAAACACGTTTTGAAAAATTAAATTCATCAAAATCTAAGTTATTAAGTGATTTTTTAGTTAAGCCTTGCTTATTCTTGTCTTGTTTTATTCATCAAACGACTATCCACGAAGTTTAACTGTAAGATTATCATTTTTACTTTAATTAACAATTTTAATATTATTTGACAAATCATAACCTTAATTAAATGACACAAATGTATAGCTTTAGACATAATTTTCCCATTATTTATTCATTAACTGTAATAGAGCATGTAAATTTGGACATAAAAGAACGCGTTGGAAGTGCTTTGTTGGTTATTGACCTGACTTGAGAAGAAAAGAGTTTCTTGACATTGAAAATGCCTCTTCTGTATCTTAATTACGTGCATTTTGCTCATTCTCTACCTGAATAATCTCCAAACGAAACTTAATTGTCGTAAAATTCCCAGAATATTCTTTGTTTAAAAAATATCAGGCAACGTGTAGACGCTTTCTTTTGAGACAATTCTAGATTTTAGTCATACTAGATTTCATAACCATATAATTGATAAAAAGGGCAAGAAGAAAACACGGACGTAAGCTGTTTGTGAGCAGATGAAAATTACTTCAATCTTTGGTTAGATAATTTAATAAAAGTATGAAAACAATTGCATTTCTGCATGCTATTTTACTGCAGTTGATTCCGTTACTGCAAACTAACACGTCATGACCTAATTTTCATCTAAAAAGCCATTTCTTCGTGCTTCCCATAATTATTTTATCCCGTTAGTCTCTCTTAAATTATGTCAATAGCATCCACGTGTGCGTCCATAAAGCTTGGCTAATTTTTGTTTGATCTCAGTTGCCTTTGAGTTTTCATTTAATCAAAATTCATATTTAGTTCAGAAAATTGTCGAGAATAATAAGAAGTTTGCACATTTTCTCTTCCGAAGTCTGTTTATAAGGTGAAAGTATATCCAACACAGCAGTGAGCGCTCTTATATTTAGTTAGGGATATAAAGAAAAAAATAGTTCGTGACGCGATGATTTATTTTTAACCAAAAAAATACTGAACATTGAATTAATTGCTTACGTCTTAAAACCTTTATTATATTTTTTGCAGTAATTTATTGTATGAGTCAAAAGGCAGAAAGACCAGTACTACAAGGTCAACGCATAAAAACCAGGAAAAGGGATGAAAAGGAGAAGTATGACCCAACGGCTTTCCGTGACGCGGTCATTGCAGGACTCGAAAAAGCTGAAGACTTAGAACAAATCTCTAAATTTTTGGACACTGCTGGAAATAAATTGGATTATCGTCGCTACGGTGAAGTATTATTTGATATATTAATTGCTGGTGGTCTCCTCGTTCCTGGTGGCTCAATCTCTCAAGATGGCGAAAAACCGTACACATCTGCGTGTATTTTTAATGCATCCGAGGATATGGATAGCATGCGTGAACAAGAACAAGTAAGTACCGTCCTTTTGTTTTTGCTGCCCAAGTCTTTCGCACCTTAATAGAGCCAGTTGTATTAGTCATTCATACGAATGGTGTCAAAAGAGTGCAATATAAAAGCCTTGTAATCAATATGCTTGAATTAATCATCGATTTTCAATTGAAATAGATTCTTAATTTTTCTTTGATTACCACAAACATAATTTTATGAGTCTAAAGCTTATCTGTACATTGTTGCCAACTGTTTATTTGACCATATTTGGGTTCAAAGTTTCAGATCGTGTTGCTTATGATCTCAGCAATTTTCTGTATGACTAAATATGGATTACTAAAGATTTATTTATCCATGCCTACTTTACAGATCCTTATTAAATTGGTACGACGATACAAATACTTAGAAAAGATGTTTGAAGATGAAATGAAAAAGGTATTGGTGTTCATAAGGGGATTTCAACCAATTGAACGTGTTAAGTTGGCTCGTATGACTGCTTTATGGATTGCAAATTCAGCTGTTCCGCCGACTGTTCTCGGTGTCTTGTACAATGAGCATTTGATCAAAGATAGTATCGCATTGGATTTCCTCATAGAATTATTTGTTACATTAAAACAAGAAAAAGGCGTCCCAGCATTGATCACGGCTCTCAAAAAAGGACAAATGGAACATCGTCTCATGGACTTTTTCCCATTGAATAAGAGGACTGACGAGAATTTCAGCAAGACATTTAACGAACGCGGTCTCGGTGATATTGTTAAGCTCCATAAAGCACAGGCGAGTCAGGAATTCAAGCGAGAATTACAATCGGTAAGTGCTTTTAATCCTTAACATTTCTATTATTGGCACAAGGCAGAAACTCTAAATGCTAAATTAATACTAATTTAGAGCCTTTGAACCTGTGCGACAATAAATTTGATTTTTGATCTATTTGGATGAGTCATAATCAATTGACATACAAATGAAATTAAATTAAGACATGCTAATTTCTCTGTCATATGAATTAATTAATTATTATGGATATCATGACTACTCGCATCTGCCGACACCTTGGAAATTTTTCTTCCATAAAGTTTAAAACCAAGGAAAAATTACAAATTAAAACGATGCAAGATTAAATTTAGATTTTTGCTTACATCACTTTCACGGTTCTCGATGTGATTTGATGTCAATAAAGTTTAAAACATTTGCAGCTCCATTAGACATGGACATTGATGTAATCTAGATCGGTTACTTTATCAAAAATCACTCTGAATGCGCGTAAGCATCTTCACTTTTGAGAGAGCATTCGTGTTGATGTTATATTCTGTTCAGACACTTAATTATGGTATAAAGCAACTATTTTTGTTAGTTCCGGTTCAGTAATCTTGTTGAATATTATGGAAAATTGTAGATTACTGGATGATTCTAGAACTGTATGGATATTATCTAGTTTAGATAAGAATATTCCTCAAAACAATTAACCCAGCGTGTTTCAGTAGAAATTCGTCATATTGATAGAATTTGTGCTAGCTTTATTTGTCTGGGGATATTATGAGATATGGGAGAGTACTAACGGCATCGCTATATCAATTTGCGATGCTGTTATTTTCTCTCAAACAACTTCTAACCTTTTAATCCTTGGATTTAACTTTATTATGGAACTTTTAAATCCTCGGATTAAATCTTTATACAGTATTAAGTTCAATTGACTAATGATGATGAAAATATTTAGCCAATTTATTGTTGACTGTAAGATTAAATATAATTTCTTGAATCTAGCTATGTTGTGCAAGCCTATCCCATGTTTGTTGCAACACGCGATCAAGAAACAGTTAATCCTTTGGATTGAAATAAAAGTTTTGGAAATTTTAATCCAGACTTTTAAATCCTTGGATTAGATTAGTCTTGATGGATTAATTTAAATGCAGATTATGAAAAGCAGCTGAGACAAATCTATTTGTGAGATTTTCAATTCTCCTGGTGGATTCCATTGGTTGCCAGATTAAAATGCTTTATTAACCCCTACTTAAACTTAATTTAACTAACATAAAAGTGACATTTCATATGACAGAATTCCTTTTTTGACCGTTTTTTCAAATAATTTCTAACCGTTATTTTCTTAACTCGATTACAGACAATTATTGATGATATTAAGGATAACAAACCGCAGAAGGAAATCATTGCTGATATAAAGGATTTATCTGTGAAAAATTCCATTCCAGAGCAAGAAGTTATTGTAATAATCTGGACAACA
This sequence comes from Chironomus tentans, assembly GCA_963573255.1. Taxonomy (NCBI): domain Eukaryota; kingdom Metazoa; phylum Arthropoda; class Insecta; order Diptera; family Chironomidae; genus Chironomus; species Chironomus tentans. Next base: position 38,026,494 of record OY754302.1, on the reverse strand, counting down.
ATTATGTCGTTGGGAGAGTGGAACAAGAAGGAAGAATTGGTTGCTGATCAAGCATTACGTCATCTCAAAATCTACAATACATTCTTCTCAGCGTTCACCACAACCGATCGATCAGAATTGGCGTTGATCTTGAAGATTCAAGAATATTGCTACGAAAATATGAATTTTATGAATTCATTCTACAAAATTATTGTACTTTTCTACAAATTGGAAATTATTTCCGAGGATTCGGTCTTGAAATGGTATCGTGAAGCTCACTCACCGAAAGGAAAAATGCACTTTTTAGAAAAGATGCGTCCATTTATTGAATGGCTGCAAAATGCTGAAGAAGGTAAGCTTAATTGATGATTTAAAATTAGTCTATAGACGTCTTCTAGAGCAAATTCGGCTACGAAGCAATTCATCTGACTGAATTTGTGTGGAAAAGATGTGAGAGAAATTGTTAATGAAATTAAATTTCGTGATCTTGATGCTCTGGATCTTGATAGAGCTTTTAGAACAGCAACATTTCATACAAATGCACTAAAGTTGTGACTTACTGTCCAATTTTATTCTACATTTACTAATTTTGTACCTTTTTCTTCTCGAATCTTCTAGAAAGCGGCTCTGAAGAAGACGAATAAGAAGCAGCAGCAACTACATTTGTAAAATAAAAGCATATGCAACAAAAAGATAAACTTCATACACAACTAGCCAGCCAGCCAACAACCAGCAACAACATTTTAAATCATTTGATTTAATTTTGATCTTTTTTGAAAGAAATTTTACATTCAAAGATATAATATCTGGACTAATGATTAAATAAAGTCAAAACAAATTACGTATTTTGCAAATGGAAGTTACGATAATTTTTTTTAAATCCCTAATTCCTCTTAATTTAAATATATTATAAAGCGTATTTAATGGAATCTTAACTTTATGTGACATTTTGAAGACATGAATGCACAGATTATATTAATTAAAGCAACAAAATCGAAGATTAGAGGAATTTTCAATGAAAACAGTTTCTGTCTTCTTAAAGTTGTGGATGTAAAGTCAGGCAAAAGTGCTACGTAAGAAATTTTACGTACGTAAAACGTAGGCTCAACTTACGTAAACGTAGCAAATTACGTACGTAAAAATTCTCACGTAAACGCAAGCTCAATAACAACAAATGCAATTTGCCTGCCCAGAACTAGTTCCATTTAACTTTTTTCATATAAATTAATTATCAGCAATCATATTACAATGAGCAAAACTAAAAATTACCAATTTGAAGCAAGAAATTTATATTAAAATGACTTCTTTTTATGGCTTTTTTTGACGATGATTCTTATAATTTGCAAGTAATAATTTATTGAATTTAAAATATTAAAAAGAGATTGTAATTAATTAACTTTTTTTTGAATCCATTTCATTTTAAAAATAAAGAAAAGAAAGTATATTCAAAATTTCATGAACAGACAAAACAGAAACGAAAAAATCTTGTGGTTTTTCTTATTGCTTGAATATTTTTTGCAGGATTTGTTGTGGGTTTTGTGTGGCTATAAATCAATTTCTTTTATATTTCAGTTAGAAATTTGTAAACTGCCTAAAGTATTTTTAACGGTTTCTTCGTTAAATATTTGAATTTTGATTTCTTCGTTAAATATTTGAATTTTCCGATAAATTTTTGAATTCAAACTTTCCGTTAAATTTTTTGAATCCTCATTACTTCGTTTGAATTTTGATTTTCCGTTAAATTTTTGAATTTGGATTTTCCGTTATGTTTATCATGAATTAAATTCTCAATAAAATTTATTTTAATTGCCGGAGTATCTGAAAAAGAAGCATAATTACTTACCAACAATAAAATTAATGAACTCCACATCCCACCATTAAAATTGTCTGAATTAACTTTTATTTACTGCTTTCAAAAACATCTTCATTTCTTCAAAATTATTATTCATTTATTTACAATGATGATACAGAATAGTTCGATAAAATTATCTCAACATTTTCATCTCTCAGAATAAATTAATTAAGAAAGAAAATTTTCCGTCCCACTCATTTGCCATTCATGACCAACCACGATGAAGGAGTGTGAGACAGACTTTAACATTTATTTATAAACTTTGTGTGTATGTGACTAGAGACTTCACTCATCAGCAAATCAGGTGTTGCTTCAAAATAACGTTTAAATAATAATCATAATAAGAAATTAACATTTTGGAACTAAAAAAAGTTAAGTTAAGTAACAATTAGAATTGATTATCGTTATAAAATCGTTTTCATTCCATTATACATATTTATTTATGTTTTATATCCAATTTCTCGTCGAATTGATGTCAATCGCTTATGCTTAATTAGATTCCGTTGACAAAAATGAAATAAAATTCTCCTTAGTAGTCAGTTTCGCCCAAAACGTGATACATCAATCGCTTGAAGCTTCCACTTTGGTGAATGATGTCCGTTGGCTCACCCAATTGATTTGTTGGGATTCTTGAAATTGGATCAGGTGGTGGGAAAGAAGAGACTGGTGGCTTCTGTCAAAGATTATTTTTGTTTAGAGAGGCACATAAATAGAATTAGTTTCAATTTTGCCATTCATGATCTTTGGAAGCGCATTTTCCTCAGTATAACGGTTGAAAAGTATTTGAAAAATTAACGGTCGAAAAATATTTGAAAAATAACGGTCAAAAAATATTTGAAAAATAACGGTCAAAATATATTTGAAAAATAACGGTCAAAATTTTTTTTTGAAAAATCACGGTCAAATTTTTTTTTGAAAAATAACGGTTATAAAATATTTGAATTAACTGCCAAATTTAGATTCAACATTTTACTTAACCTCTAATTGGAAAATGCGCTACCAACATCCAGTAAGTCAATCGACAATAATAATTAATGCCAATTAAACATGAACATAATTACCTTTCCTGGAACTACACGATTGGGCATAAATACTCTTGGTTGAGCTGGACTAGCGACTTCATGAACTTTTCCATCGACAAAAGTGCTGTCTTGAAGTGCTTTGAATGTTTCACTCTTCATTGGATCATAGACAACCGTTTTCTTATAGCTTTAATTTTATATATTTTTTTTGTGGATTTTTGTTCGTGGGTGGACAATTAAAAATACAAATTTTTTTTATATACACAATCAGACACGGGAAGGAAAAGTAGATGGACATCAAAAAAAATATAAAAGAAAAAGAAATTTTTTCGTTCAATTTCGTTAAATTATTTTTCTCAAATTGTTTTTTTTATGCAACATGAAAATGACACAAAAATTAAATGTTATGTGGATGCATCAGCTGTGTGAATAATAATTATGTGAATCAATCCAAACAAACATGAGAGAGAGAGGATTAGTAAGTATCAAAATATTATATGACTGTCCCTTCTGCTTGCTGTTCGGCTGCCGTTGGAGCAAAACAAAAAATTGCAACAAAACAAAATAATTCTGTCACTTTTTAAGGTTTGGTGGAAATATGGAGGATAAATTTTGGTGTGGGTGTGGATGAGAAATATAGGAATTGGTGGATTTTTACTTGGATTTATGCAGTTTTGTAACGGTCAATTAGATTTGAATTCAAAATTAAAGCAAATTCATAGTAATTTCCCTGCGTTCGGCAAATTCGTAGCTTTTGGCTGTTCGGTCATAAAAAGTGCGGGAAATATTTGATAAAATTTTTCATTTTTTTTTTGTCAATCTTCGACCAAGTAAGATGTTTCAGTAAGTATTCTTTTGCATTTACTATTATTACTTAAGGAATTCTGGATCTTTTCAAGAAAAACATCCAGTAAATTGAATATTATCAGATCTGCGTGATTTTTCTGTAAAATCAAAGTTTTCTGTAATTAAAGCAAGCTTTATATTCATGATAACATTGATATTTTTATACTAAATTGAGCTAAATATCACAAACTATAGAAATTGAAAGATCCGAAGCTGCTTAAGTAGGCGTAAATAGCAAAATTCATAAATTTTCTTCATTTAACAAGTTCAAAGCTAATTTTGATGTTCACGGACATTATCTTTACGACATAAACAGCATATAACGACTTCTGAGCATTCCCAAGTCACACTCCAATAAATCCAAGTAAATTTCCACCTCAATTTTCATCTTAATATTCAAAACTTTCACACATAATAAAAATAATCCGTCATGTAGGACATTAACATAACAATTAAATTAATTATAGTGAGTAATAAAAGAAAAATTCATAAAAGCAATTTTTTAATGGATTTTAACATGAAGGATAGTGAGAAAGGTTCAGTTAGGTCGATTGAACTGTGGGAAAGGAGAATATCCAGTATATTTATTTTGCTGCTTCTGACGTTCCATTTCTTGCTGTTGCTCCAAAATTTTCTTCTTTTGCTCCAGAAAACTCATGTCAATGAAAACGCTGTTGATTGATGAAGGATTTTAAGTCTTTTATGCAATTATTTTTCATGAAAGTTAAAAAAATTTGAAAAAAGTATTTTTTTTCTACATAATTAATTAAATTAATTGCTTAGATTAAGGCTCAATGTAAACCCCAATAAACCTTTCAACCGCAAAACTACTAATTAATTCTCAAAAAAATGGCACCTCTTTCTCATTTAGAGCATGAAACAACATATAAAAAAAACTTCAAGGATTTATGAAGAAGCTGCATGATCGAAAATAAGCCAATTAACTATTGCAATTAGTCTTTCCATTCAATGACTAATTAATGCAATTTTTTTCTGTACTTTTTGACATTTTTCTTGCTTTAACATCATGCAAATGATTTGTGGACTCGAGAGAAATGAGAATAAATTTTTATTTTCGGCATGTAATGAGAAGGAAATTATAGTCATGAATGTAACAATTACCCTTGAATTTTTGTTGGAAGTTGTTGGCGGTTCAAAGTTCCATTTGGATTTGGTGATCTAATTTAGAAGTTTTTCGTATTTATATACATATTGATATCATCCCAGAATTAATAATAAGTATCGAGGAGGTTAGTTGATAAATTTTTGTTGAAGAAAATAAGAAAAATTAAAAGAATTTTTTTATTAGAACGTTTGCTTAAGAATTTTTGGACGATCAAGACTTGTGGAAATTGTGCTGGAATTATTTTTAGGTTCTGAGCTGGATGAACCAGCAACTAGTCAAAAGACTAAGTGTATCTATCGCAAAAACTTCCACAAATCTTATAAATTCACCAATTAATCAAAGGAACTTGAGTCTAGACGTTAATATTAATTTTTTAAACCTAACATTCATTCATTCACTGTTTATAATTTTTTTTAAGAGAAGTAAGATCATTCCTATTAATATTAAAAGCCAATCATTAAGAAAGATAACAGAAAGATTAATTTTTGGCTCATGATTTGTGGATCGTTTGGATGATTTTTTAACTATGAACAGGACCTTTGGCTCTCTCGAGTGGCGCACCATGCTAATGGCAGTCTTGGAGCTGCCATTGGTATAATGAGCCTCTTGGGTCTACCTAACAGACAATGGACATGCTCAAAGGTTTAGTAAAGTGCTAATCGAGTACAATACAGAACCACTAAACACACCCCTTAACTGCTAGCGCTAAAAATGCTCCTTCTTGAGCCTCTACCCAAATAATCCACAAATTCAAACGAGCGGAATCAAAAAACTCATTCAACTGAACCTAAAACAACTTACGGAACTGATGAAGAACCAGTTGAAGCTGGTGCAATGGGTGAAAGTGGAGACATCGTGCTCTTGATTGTGTTCTCAATATTGTTGTCTGAATAAAGACCAATTGGTGAGTTGAATTGTTTGTGTACAACCTAAAAGAATCAGTCGTAGAGAAAAGAATCAGAAATTAATTATTGGCATCCAAAAATCAAGAAAAATTCAACAAATAGACACAAAAAGAAACGAAACACAAAACGACACAGAAAAATTCCCAGACCTTTGGACCGTTTGCATGAGCCTCTTCTGGACCAACGACACGTTGCAATACACTGTCAGCAACCTTTTGCTTCATTGCGTTGTCAACATATGCATACTCTTGTGACAAATTGGCACGCATTTGTGGATTCGGATGGTGACGCAAGTAGCTTTCTGTTGGCAAATTCTTATTCTGATAGACTTTTGCACCAGGCAAGACTAATGGTGTTGAACGATATGGCTGTGGAAAGAATTGAAAAATTACAGTATGCGGACAAAAAATTAGGGACTTTTCAAAAAATTAGTATTATTGATCTGGAGCTTAAGGCTTAACAGATATCGGAAAATGGTAAAAGGGTAAAATGTTCTACATATCATTAGCTATCCAACAGTATACAATAGTGGACATAACTTCCGCACCTTCATAGGGTATTACTCAATTTTTATTTCTTGATCAAAAATTTATATTGAAAATTTGTCATTTTTCAACAATATTGCCTGTAACTTTTGTTCCTTTCAATGAATCTCCCTGAAACTTTTACATAATGTTTCTGCTACTTATGGCTTTACCACGCATAAGTTTCAGATTTTTTGAAGGCTCTCTTCATAGACTTCCACACCAATGAATTAGGCTACATTATAAAATTTTAATTTTAAAAATTTACTTTAACTAACTATTTTACAATTCAAACTTTTAATGAATTTGATAGAATTTTAGTTAAGCTTTCTTTTGGTATATAACTTATTAGGTAAGCATTTGTAGATCAAGAGAAAACTTCAAAAGAATCAAACATGGCGGACATTTTTCCTACAATTTTTTGCATAAATCATTGATAACTTTTATAAATTAGTCTAGACCTATGGATATTTTTACATAAATATAAAGGTCTAACCTTCCTTTACAAGTTTCTAGTACATTAAAAAGTTCTAAGATGGACGGAAGTAGAAATTATCAGCGCTTGAAAAGTTGTAAATTTTCAAAATCGAAATTTTTGCATTGACGAAGAATAAATTTCAAATTTTTCTTAAAATAAGCTATTCCTTTGGATGTAATTGATTTATTATTAGTTCTCAGTAACAGAAATGTCATTTACATCCAAAGGAATTGCTTATTTTAAGAAAAATTTGAAATTTATTTTTCGTCAATGCAAAAATTTCGATTTTGAAAATTTACAACTTTTCAAGCGCTGATAATTTCTACTTCCGTCCATCTTAGAACTTTTTAATGTACTAGAAACTTGTAAAGGAAGGTTAGACCTTTATATTTATGTAAAAATATCCATAGGTCTAGACTAATTTATAAAAGTTATCAATGATTTATGCAAAAAATTGTAGGAAAAATGTCCGCCATGTTTGATTCTTTTGAAGTTTTCTCTTGATCTACAAATGCTTACCTAATAAGTTATATACCAAAAGAAAGCTTAACTAAAATTCTATCAAATTCATTAAAAGTTTGAATTGTAAAATAGTTAGTTAAAGTAAATTTTTAAAATTAAAATTTTATAATGTAGCCTAATTCATTGGTGTGGAAGTCTATGAAGAGAGCCTTCAAAAAATCTGAAACTTATGCGTGGTAAAGCCATAAGTAGCAGAAACATTATGTAAAAGTTTCAGGGAGATTCATTGAAAGGAACAAAAGTTACAGGCAATATTGTTGAAAAATGACAAATTTTCAATATAAATTTTTGATCAAAAAATAAAAATTGAGTAAGACCCTATGAAGGTGCGGAAGTTATGTCCACTATTGTATACTGTTGGATAGCTAATGATGTGTAGAACATTTCACCCTTTTACCATTTTCCAATATCTGTTAAGCCTTAAGCTCCAGATCAATAATACTAATTTTTTGAAAAGTCCCTAATTTTTTGTCCGCATACTGTATGGTTGTTTTTTATTAGTTACGTCATGCATTTGAGGTATGTACAGTGTTTTGTGGGGTGGTACTTCAAAATGGTGGGAGATGGAGTCAGTTCAACTCTGGTGGATATTCTGAGGGGGTAACACGTTTGAAATTTTGTGGAAATAACATTTATTGATCAAATTAGCATGAAATCTTGAAGATTTTTTATAATTTTGATCGAGGTTTGCAACCTGAGCGGCACAAAGGGTTCCAATTGGCTGCCTTTTTTCCTTTAATGTCGCTCGGATAATTTTTCCAAAAAATTTCAGTCATGTTCACCCCTCAGAATGGTTTTGTACAATTTTTTTTAACTACAGACCCCCAAAATATTTTTCCCTATTTTTCATTCAATTTTTTTGACAGCAGAACATCCGAAACATTCTTCCTGATCCATAAAAAATAATATTTTCATTCCGCGATCATGTTTATGTCCCCCACCTCAATTTGTCTTTGCAAAAATCATTTTTCATCAGACGCTAAATTTTTAAACGTGCTGACAATAATCAATCAACAACTTTGACATTTTTCTACGTCCTAAAAAATTGCTTCAATAGTTTACAGCCTGCTACAGGCTTGATCGATTTTTATAAAAATATTTTCTTGATGTGCTCATCATTTGACGTCAAAGCTTGTTTCTTCTTCCACTTCTGAGACTAAAAAAGATTTAACAGCCGAGAAAGTTTATATTTACGGCACAAAGTGATACAGGAAAAAAAATGTGTATAGAGGAGAGAAATATTTATTTATAATTCAGTCTGATACTTAAGCTTTATACACTAGCCAATGAAGATAAATTTAAATGTAATGGAAAATATCAAAATCTTAGCATTTTCTGGAATTTATTCTGGGATAATAAATCTCAATTTATCTGTGCATGCAATTTTACACATGGATCCACTTAAGAACTGCTTCCTAAAAAGATCATCGGGAATTCTTCACGTTCACGTGTCGCAGATTTAAAATTTTTCTCATAGCTTATTTTAAGATTTATTGTTTTAGAGAATTTGCTGATGACTGATGTGTTTTGTGTTTAATTGCTGTGGCTAGATCCAAAATTGTGAAGGAATTTGAAATGTAATTGCTAGGATTTGACTGAGATCATATTGAATTCTTTATGATAAAGTTGCTACAACTAGTGACATTATAGTACTTAATTAAAGAGAATTTTCAAGATCCAGACTGATACAGGTAACATGGCTGTTGAATTTACTTAGCCTTTGATCTAAGGGGAAGAAAAATTCAAGTGGAATTACATTAAGGCATCACCAAAGGCATTGAATAATCCACAATAAATCTACAGAAATTCTTGGTGACTACACAACCTCACAGTTTCAATTTTCAGTCAGTTTTATAGATTTTTGCTTTAAAATCCGTAATTTTTTGATTTCGAATAAAATTTATAATCGGCATCTTCATTGAGACCAAGTCAATGTCAATGGAAATCATAGAAGAAAACTAATGATCGAGACGGAGCTGAAATATCAAATTTGGGAGATACAATTCAGAGGAAGATTAGACTAACGTTCACAATTGAGGATGATAGAATCAAAGGTGTCCACCTCCACAGTTTATATCAAGACAGTGATTATTTTGTGAGCCAATATACTGTTCTCGGATATACACTTCTCCAGGATATAACCTCCTCTAGGGTTATCCTCCTGTGAGTATCCCTAGGGTGTCCTCAATTTAGGGGTGGGGAATTTATGGAACTTTTTCTCAAAAACCGTAGCAAATTGAAGACGTTTTCCAACTATATGGCTATGCGCCTGCCTAAGTACATAACTAAAGTATTTTTCGAGTAACCGGACCCTGGATTATAAAGAGCTCATGAGAGTGAGAAAAATTAGGTATTTGCTCAGAGTACCATGGATTTTATTTAAACTCCTAATGACAAATTTGTTGGTCAAATGACAAATTAGTTTATCGTCTTGGATCATAAATATGTGAAACTGTGCGAAACCAGAAATAAAAACTTACGACTGAAAGTTGTAAATATGTGACTTTAATATTTTTCTAGAGCATTTCTACTTTATCAATTCCCACAAAAATCCAGATCAAGATCTCTGCCAAATGATCTTCAATCTCCCATCTTTCACCAAATCAATATTTCCCATCAGTTTCGTAATTTTTTATTGCCATTAAATGATCATTCATTTTCATATTCCTTTTAATCTTTTTTCTTTGGCAGTTGCAGTGCTTAAAAAACAATATTTTTCTCTCATCCGCGAGATGAACAAAATGAATAATTAGCAACAGATGATTTCAATGAAAACAAGAAAAAAAAATTTTATATTCCCGTTCAATGCACACACATAAAAATTAAGTTTTGATGAGCTTCACTTGTTGAATTCATCACAAACTGCATCATTTCTATATCAACCACCATCAGGTGGTCGGTCATACGTGATGTTCATGGTTAGTGAATCTGTGCATAACTTGTGTAGTTTTTCATTTCCGCTCGTTTACTTTTCATCTCACACTTTTTTTGCCTTTCAATAGTCGACGACTATGCCTGATGAAAATAGAAGCAAAAGAATTTTTTTTCGTTTACGTTCAAATCCAGATGGACATTTTGCGTTGGTGTGGGCATGAAAAAAAAATTTTTCTCTAAAAATTTTCAATGTCAAAGGGAAAATATTGAATATTTTTTTGTAGGGCTATTCATAAATGACGTCACGTAAAAAAACGAGTAGGTATACTCCATACCCAAGGGTGTATCCTATGGGTATACCTAAGGGTGTATCCTTGGGGTATACCTAATGATGTATCCTAGAGATATACCCAATGGTATGTCCTATGGGTATATTCTATGATATGGGCCCCATAGACCCCCTCCCCCTAAAACAGTAGACGTCATTTATGAACAACCCATGTGTGTTTACAATGCTCACTTATTACATATTCATTGTGTATTATTGTTGACGTAGATTTAGTCTATGTCATGCTGATCAATACTGAGAAAACAAACATGAACTAGAAAGTATGAGATCAATAGAGAAAAAAATCTTTTGTGGATCTTAAAAGAAAAATAAATGTTCATTGAGAAACTTTTTTTTTAAAAAAAAGCAAAAAAAAAAAAAAATACGAGAGTGGAAATTTTTTATGAGGGCGGAGGATGTCGTAATCAGCGATTAGTAAAAGTAGTCATTGTAGCTACAAACTAAAATGTCATTTTTTAAAAACAAAAAATTGTGCAACGGATGTATTTATGGATGATCTTGGGATTATGACATTGGATTTTTTTGTTGATATTTTACAAAATTTAAGGAAAATATCATAAATCTCATTTGGGGTTGTTCACAAGTGACATCCACATTTAGACACTAAATTAAACAAAATCATCTCAAATTCATTTCTATCACTCAAGAAAATTCAAATCCATCAAATTTCATGATTGATCTTTCGTCACTTTATGCATCTGTTTAAAATTACAGTTTACAAATTTTCACAATCTGAAGCTTGCAACAGTTTAGTCTTTTTGATGTCGGCGGGTACTAAAATAAAGTTATTTGTTCATCATTGACATTACTCATCATTTCTGTCTATTGTATATAGCAGCACAGATTAAAATAGTTTTTATTTTGATGAATCACAAACTGTTTTTTGACTAATCCTCAAAGTAATCGGAAGACAATGAATTAGAATTTCCTGTGTCAGAGGATAAATAAAGCTGATTTGAGGTTGGATTGATAGTTTTAAGAGATATAGGGACGTCTTCAATTGCAGGCTCAGAAATATGGCGATATTTGGCAATAGTTGCTGATATTTTTATATAAAGCCCATAAAGTTATCTAAACGTTAGCATTTTTATGAACCTGAAGGACCCAGTGGTAAATCTAGGGGGTTGCCTGGTACCACAAAACTCCTTCAACGCCACTGACAAGACCTAATAATATAACCTATAATTATAGGTTATATTATATATAATATGAACCCATAACCGTGCAATGAAAGTAATATAATCTATGCTCAATTTACATATTGAATGTGAAGTTATTTAAAACAAATCACGTAACATTGTAGCTTGGAATCTCAATGAAAATAGATTTCCTTTCCCTCACACTTGATTTTCATATTTTTGCAGGTTTTGTTTTATGTAAAAAATTACACTAGCATCGATAGTTTATTTTAATTTGTTATTTTATACACTAGATGTGTATGTATATTACGAAATGTGGGTAATGTAAACAATATAGATTAATGAAAGCATAAAAAACTTGGAAATTCCTGCTGTGCGATGCTTGTAAATGAAAATGAAAGTGAAATTCTCGGAAAATATTAGAAAAAATAAATTATTTTGAAGGTTTTTTGTAATGAGAGTCTATAATGTTGATGGTTTATGGATTATTATCTGAGAAGATAATTTTTTAGGAATATATCAGGCATATCCAAAACTTTGTATCAGCATTCACAAATGACATTCATTAAAAAATACAATTTTCAGATCCCAAACCAATTCTATCAAAAAATTATAAAGACAAAAATAAATTGAAGTTGCCTAACAGCTTCAGTCTCCATTTCTCCGGATGAATTTTGGATGTCATACACAAAGGCATATTTAATCAGATTTAATATAGCCAATAAGTTTTTTAGGTGAATTTTCATTTTTTTACGTAAGCTCCAGTAACCAAAACCATTAAAAGCTATCCCAAAGTTAGTCACAACTAGTTTTAAACGATTTTTTTAGCCTTGGGGATTCTAAGGAACTGATCAGCTGCCTTTTGATTAATTTCAAAAATTATTAAAAAACTACCCAAAATTCAGTTAATCAGTTCCGAATTCCGTTTTGATCCACAATTCAAATTTTGATTTCAACCCAAAAAATGGGAAATTTCAATAAAATTAATGATCAAATTTTTGAAACATGTTAACTGAGATGCAATTTTTCAAGTACTCCAATTTGTTTTGTAAAAAAATTGTTGGAAAATGAAAAAAATGCACAATTTTTGTCTAGTTCCTTTTTAGTTTGAAAAAATCATTAGAAATAATCAGAAATGTGAATTACTTTATTAATTCATTCAAAAATTTAAATTTGACTAGATAAATTTCAAGAAAATTGAAAAATTTTAGTTTTCACTTGGAGTACTTGAAAATTTTCATCTCAGTTAACATGTTTCAAAAATTTGATCGTTACATTTTGCGGTGTCCCCCCTCTGGGAAATTTATAATTTTTTAAAAAAAATTTTTGGCAACTTTTAGTGTTGCTTAAAACAGATCATGAAGTTCTTGCAAAAAAGAGGACCATTTTGATCCAAAGACGACAAAATGTGAGCAGATGGACAGCCAATTCAATTTTCTTTTGAAGTTTTTTGTAGAAATCACAGGAGTTTTACCAGTCAAACTCAATTAATTGCACGTCAGCCATAAATCATTTCCAAAAAATTCCTGAAGATCATTTTAAGGTTATGCTCTACATTTTCTACAAATTAATTCTCATCTTTTGATCACTTTATAAAATTATTAATTATACATTAAAATTTCCAATTTACAAAAATCGAGCATTTTCCCAATATTTTTTCATGTCCATTAAACCTGTCATCTTTGAAGGCGAGGAAGAGATGAGAAATTTTGTCAACTGTCGCCAATACATAAATATTTTGAAGAAGAATGAAATAAAAATTTCAAGAATAACTCAAAAAAAAATAAAAATAAAAAAACTTTATCACTGCCACTAATATTGCGCTTTTGGGGCTGTTATTTTTAGCAAGTCGTCTCTGCCGTTTAGCAAAATGTTTATTTTTACACGCATTTTTTTCTCGAAGAAAATCTTCTTCTTTTCATCACTTTCAGGAATTTTTACTGATTAAATAACACTTTTTTTGAGATCCATAAAAGTTTTTTTGAGATTAAATTGAATCCTTACTTGTAGTGCGATGGCAGCCTCGTCCATATTTTGATGGGCTTCATGATGTGCATTGTATTGAACGCGATGATAAACATGCTTTGTGTATTTATCAAGGAACGAGGGAGTTGACTGAGGATATACACTTGTCATCTTTGTGACTTTATTTGTTATACTAAATTTCGGACTCTTAAACGTAATTAAGCACTTTCTATAGTTTTATAAAAGAACTAAAATTTAAAAAAAATTAAAAAAATATTCAAATATTTTTCCAGGATCAAATGAGAATTTATTCCCGAACCTTTTATCGTTTTACTTAATTTTCGAGTTGTTGTGAAACTTTCAATATCCCGAAAGCAACTGAGGAGGTTTTTGAAAATTTTAATTAATAAAAAAAAATTTTTTTTTGCCTTTTCGTATTTTTTCGTGAAAATGTGGAAATTAATTTTTTTTCACTAACATTTTATTTTTTCTAGGTTCACGAACATTCTGGTTGTTGTGTATGTGAAGAAAAAAAAATCATGAAAGTGATTTTCATCACTGATCTTTGAATTTCTTTAGTTCCACATAATTTCTAATTGAACGAAAAAAATATATTTTAATGAAAATGAAGGAAGGAAAGAGAGATAAGCATAAAGAAGGTGTTTACATCGAGTTTGTGAATTAAATTAGACAAACTGCTTCCTGATATTGGGAAATTCTGTGATTTTTGACGGAATTTATTTTGAACATTGCAAAATTAATCTTGATGATCAAAATTTCAAATTTTTTGAACTCAACGGAATTAACTTTGAGTCCACTCAAAAGATCTTAATTAACTAGACCTCGAACTCTAAGTTTTAAGGGATGATTTATCACTCAATCAATAATATCCCTAGGAACGTGTCTAATCAAAAGTTTTATTTAAGTTACTGATGATATCATGACCAAAAATCTAATTTCAAGCCTTATTGTCTCATTTAAATGCAATATTAATCAGCATTAGTCGGAATATTAATTCTAGTGCATTTTTATATCCAATTCTAAATTTAAATCATTTAATGGGGGTCCTTGAATTGCATACCTTCGGTTTGCATCATCTAACTGAAGAAATTGGAAAAAAATCAAAGGATGATTTGTTTTTTACGTCTAAATGTCATGGGCGTACCCCATAGGGGGGGGGGTCCTATTGGGTCTGCCTCGAAAAAATTACTACATGAAAATTTTTTTATGAAAAATAATTTTTTCTCTTAAAAGTTTTTCCTACGGTTTAGCGAAACTTTAATTTGTTAGTTAATCATTCACGTACCACAAAAATTAAAAAAAAAAAATAAATTGTCATGAGCATTAGATCGGAAAAAATTTATAACCCTAAATAGTTTTTCTGAGTACGACCCTGGGAATGACGTCCAATTTTCAGGAGGCAGAGGGGTCTGACGCTATGTGACACTTTCATACAAAATTTGTATAAAAATTTCATGACAAAGGTGGGAAGAGGGTCTAAAAATTTCAGTTTTGGGTGACGTCATTTATGAATGACTAAAAAAGGTTGCTGATTAGCAAAGGTACAATTAGGTCATGTGAACCTCGATTTAGGAATTACGAAATTAATTTTTAATTGACGTCATTTGTGAACAACCCCCAAACCAAAATGTGATAAACAACAAGTTGTAGCGTGTATAGACATTACCACATGCTTCGTCGTTCGATTCCTTTCTCAAAATAATCTTTATCTTCATTTATAAATAGGTACAGATAGATAAAGGATAAAAATAATCCAACATCAATTATCCAAAAATAAACATTAATTTTGAAGGTTCAGAGCTAGCATTAAGGTCATTAAACTGGGCATCAGTACAAGATTTTTTTAATTAAAAATGGTACGCATGCACATGAAAAATATTCATAACTGCTGATGTAAATCTCGCAGATGTCTTTTTCTTAGAAAATTAAGTGAAATGACGACTTATTCATAATTAAATTCATCCTTGCCATTTCAGCGGATACCTAATTTTTTTTATTGTTCTCGTGAAAGCGATTTCTTACATTCAATTGCTTTATTTACATCACATGCCGTCGAAACTTATGATTAAGCCGTAATGAAACAAACAAAAATGTCCTTGACAATTTATATATATTTTGCAAAATAACAGAAACAATAACAGCATCAGCGAGGAAAAAGATACTGTGAATGACGCCGAAGGAAGTAAAAATAAATTAAGGTAAATAAAAATATTTTCAGGAAAGCGGAAAATGAGGAAAAATTATGATGGATATTTAATTTGAATGTGCTTGCATGTGTTTTGACATTTGACATGAAAATATTGGAATTGGAATCAGACGTGAGGAAAATTTCGTTAAAGTGACACAAAATAAGGTTGATGATCGTCAAGTAGATCCCCAGAGATGCTGTCTAAGAGTCTGAATATGAAATATCTGTTAATTAAGGAAAATTGCACTGCTGATGATTTTTATGATTAATTTTTCAAAAATTATCATCAGAATTAAATCAAATTGCATTGAATGTAAGCCACTGTGCAGTTTTCAAGGCAGTCAACACCTCCATTTCACTGAATATTTGTCAAAAATAATATGATAAATTTTTCAGTCACACTCTCCCCATTTCTCATCGTTGTAATATTTTTAATGCAAATATTTTCAAAAAAATTTATCAACACTTGCTGCTGAATATTTGTAAAAAAATTATTTATATGAATCAAGGAAAATTCATGCAGGCACATCACGAAAAGAATATTTTCATATCGAATATTAATTTCCATGACATAATAAAAAAAAAATTTACAGCCAGAATCAATTTTCTTCAAAATTCATCACAAAAAATGTGATCGTGGGTCTTGTCGCATGTTTTTGTGTCAGAAACAATGCTGGGAATGTTCATTTGTGATGTCTAAAGGTAAGAAAATTTAGAAATTTACGAGATATTTCAAATAAATACCAAGATACCTTCATTAGATCTGGGATACTTCAAAATATATCCTGGGCCTTAGGGTATACCCTATAATGGTATACCCCATACCCTAGGGATATGCTCTAGGGTATACCCAAGAAACCGGGCCCTGGATAACCTAATTAACACTAGAGGACAGGACTACAGAGATTTAGATTAATTTAGATGATAAATGTAAGCTTTTGTGTAACTATAAGATATTGGATCCATTAAAGCAGTAGAAAAAGGTAGGCTCAATGTTCTTAAGACCTTAATATAGGTTGTGAATCCAATGGAAATCAATTTACTGATTCGTGGACCAGATGAAAAACTCCATAAAACCCCTAAAATGCTCAAAATTTAGTTCCAATTTGACTAAAATGACACTTTTCAGGATAAGCAATTTACCAAAATTCCGAATGTCTTATCTCTTGACAGTCATCACAAGCCAAACAACCCCATTTTGATGAATATTGATTCTCATCTCATTTTTCAGTAAATTTTTGTTTTCTTCTAAAAATTTCTTTCGTGAAAAAAATATAATTCAGTGTGCAGTAAACGTGCCAAATTGACGAAACAACAAAATAGAAGGATACATTAAGTGAAGAAGAAAACAAGCACATTGACCAAGTGCAAGGTAATTATATTCATGTAAAATAAGACACTAAAATTAAGAGTGTGACCATAAATTTTCCCTTCCTTCGAAAAATAATGAAAATTGACGTCAAGTGCAAAAGCAATAATGAGAAAATGTTCAAGATGAAAATGCACGTCGAGGTGAAACGAAGAGAATCCAATTTGCAAACATTGAAATTGAATCTTGGAAATATTTACGCTGACATTATGAGACGCTGACATAAATATTGCAAATAAATCTCATACTTTGTCCAAAAGTGGATGTTAGTGTCATAAAGTTGCGACTTTTCACTTAAACCTGTCACTAGAATTTCAAAAAAATACTTGTTGAATGTCATGAAATTAAAGTTTATAAAGTAGCAGATTCTCTGTTGTCTGTGTGGCAACAAAATATGAGAAAATTAAATCATCAAGCTATATACACAGCAATACACAAAAGAAAGTTTGGAAAGCGAAACAACAAAAAGTCGAGGAAAAAATTTGGAAGTGATCCAAAAATCATTTTATGTACAAAACTTCTTTGTCTGTATTGTGAAAATCTACGCACATTAAATTAAGTTCGAATCTACTTTTAATAAGACATTTTAATGTCTGAAGTAATTTTCTTTTGTTGAATGAAAACCTTTTCGTGTACACGATTGCTTTAATTGTAATTCATCGTTCCTTAATTCTATTTTTCATATGAAATCATTTCTAGAAGATGTTTTAATTTTATTAATGAAGGAAAGTCACTTGAAATTGAAAGCCTAGAATTTGGCAATGTTTTATAACAATTGAAAAATATAAAACGTGTCTGTGGGATGATAAATATCATTGTTGGGTGTATTCAGGGGAAGAAGTGCAAAATTTTGAATTATGGCTTGGATTAATAAGATAAAAAACAATGAGAAAGTAAACGATCGTTGTTTTAAAGTATTTCACTTATTTTGACTTTTAACGGCTTTTAGAATTTCAAACAACCAACTGCCAAAAAAATTCAAAAAAGTTTCGTCATCTTGGAAATTTCAACCAAATTTCAAATATTTTTCTAACGTTCAAATAGATATTTTTTCTTCACCATTCCTCATCCATTCCTTAATGATTATTTTAGAAACTTTTACATATTGCCTGATCAACATCCAAATATTCGAGTTGTCTGTCAGAAAATGAGGTTTATAGACGCATACCTCCTTCTGAAATGTTATTTTTAAGGAGCAAAAACTAGTTCCAATTGAATGACACCCTCTCGTGCCTTAAACGTGTTAACTAAACAGCCTAAATGAAGTAAAGAGCCTGTGTATTGGACTATAGCATATTAGCTTACTGCTTGTCACAAAAATTTCATATAAATTGCACAAGCAATTGGCAAATTAGTGAAAAATTGGATGAAAAATTAACATTTATGATGACATGACACATTATAAATCGGTCGTCATTAAATGCAACAATTTCAAGTAATAGTACATTAAATGTCACATCCTTCTTAATTTAAAAACAAGTCATGTAATCTTAAAGTTCGTAATTATTTGCAATTATGAAAGAAAAATTTGCGTGGGAATTTTTTTTTTCAATCTTAATTAGGTCAAGTAAATAATGTTATTAAGACATTTTTCCGAGCTGTTGCTTGGTGCTCATTCATGATAAACAACGAGAATTTCTCAGAATAAGAAAGACATTATATACAAATCATTTGAACGAGCAAGTCAAAGCGATAGAGTTGAATGAACTGACGGTATGGGATAACTCATCACGACTTAGTTAGTGAAAGTGATTGACACGCAGAAAAAAAAGCCGTTTTAAAATTAAATTTCACATAAACAAAATTACTCACTTGATATTGAAGAGAAGAATTTTCTTCTTCGTTAGTTTGATAGTAATCTCTAGTCAATTGAGGACTGAAGCAAGTTCTGGGCGGTGGAGGTGGTGGGAAATTAACGTGTTGTGTTTGTTGCTGTTGCTGTTGTTGATTTTGATAGGATTGTTGATGATGATAGTTATGTGGATCATTAGGGAAAACAGTGTGTGGAAGTGACTCAAGTGGAGATGCACATGCTGCTGCCATGCTATGTGGACCACGAGGAATCGGCGATGGGGCCCTAAAAGACAATTTTATGGATTAACATATTATTCAATATCCTCTACTGTATTGAGAGTAAAATCCCTCACCTGTAAGGAGCTTGAGGAGGAATATAAGATGGCTGCACATCCGGTGGATACAATGACGATATTGGATTAGATTTACTTGAATTCATTGCAATTTTATTATCACGTCTCACAACCAAACGAATTTTATTGTCTTGTGTTCTAAACAGCATCTGTGCATCCTCATGTCGCAAATCTCTTGCATCATAGTCTTCAACTTTTGTTATTATATCACCACGCATCAATTCTCTCTCTGCTGGACTATTTGGATGGACCTAAAATGACATTTTGAGTTTTGATTAGACAGAGTTGGTAGAAAAAAAGAATTTTGCCCCTTAAGCTTATGCAGCAAGCATATCCGCAAGGCATAAATCAATCTCTCAGCTAGACAATTCTCTCAACAACTTCCAGGATATATAAAATTGATAAATTGCTTGTTTTTCAAGGCATTCTAAGATTCGCCATAAATTTTAATAATGAGCTCATTCAATGCCTACTAAAACATATTATGAAATACTTTAAAAGCCATTTCACTGCAGTAATAAAAATTTTGCACATAAACATAAACCTTGGAATATTTTCACTCATTTAAGTGATCGTCCAACAATGTGCAGAATCAATTTTTATGACTCAAAGAAGGAAATTAAAAATTTAATTTCTGACCGACTTCAAATGTACAAATATTGGCAATAGAAAGAATCATAAAAATCTGTTCAAATGGTTTAGAAACAACTGTCTGTTTGCTATTTACTCATGAATTAGTCATGACCGTGAATTTATTTTCGTGAGTACAAAGGAAGCACATGAGAGTAACAAAAAAAATCAATTTTGTCTAATTTAGTGCTTTCGTCAGATGAAAAGATCAATACTTTGTTTTATCATTCGATGTTATTTTTGGGTAGAAAAAAGGAAAATTGAAAAATCAATTAAAATTTATGAAAATTCTTTGATTTGTAGGAAAATATTTATTTTTTGTTCCTATGAGGATTTGGAAATGGCTTGGATTTGTCTGGCTTTAGCGCATTTTTGTGTCATTTTAAGATCTTTTAGAACAATGTCAGCCACACTGTGTAACCAACACAATTGGTGTCTTGAGCGACATAAAGGAGGTAAAGGCAGCTGACGAATTACACTAATAATCGTAAGGCTTACAAATTGATTCAAAATGAAGCCTTCATTAGGTGTATCACGAGTGAGTTTAAGTTTACTAGCAAAATTTTCCCCAAATGAACAAAAGTTGACCAGTTTTTTTTATTCATGCCTTTAAAGAGATCATGAAGCTTAATTTTTGAATCCATTTGCATCAATACAGGTCCTGGATTGCACATTGTGGCTTGAAGTAATATAATCTGCTGTAATTCCAGCATCGTACAATCTTGATGCAAAATTCGACTTTACACCGGTCTCACACTGGTCTGGTGCTGGATTTTTTGCCACTTGTGCTTGCCAGATGTCATTGATTATGGAATGTTATGCTTTTTAAACTCAAAATTACATTCATTCTTGGTTTTCCCAACAGAAACATCCAGAGATAAAAAATCATTAATCCAAATATAAATTTCCTAAGAATTTTGATACCAAGAAGCAAATTAGAACAATCTGCATGCCCAAAGACAATAGCAACTCAGAAAAAATTGCACGACAAAAACGAAAATGCCATGAAGAGGATGAAAATATTTTTCTTATTTTATTTCCGCATAAACAAGCAATAACATTTGCGGTCGCAGTATTTTGTGGATGAATAAGTCTTTCATCGAACATATGATGATGTTACCACATAGACATGAGAAATGAAAATACATAAATTTCTTTTAGAAAAATATTTGAATTAAAAAATTGTGAGATTGAAAAATTAAAAAAAAATTTATATGCAACTTTCAATCGTGCCTGAAATTCATCTCGTCGCATATATGAGAGTGGATTGGATGCCAAGAGAAGATTCTCTAATGTAACTGTACATGAATGGATGATGGATATTGCATCATGGGTGTAAGCATGAACATAAATTGGGTTAAATAGTTTTATTTATATCATGACTTTTACTACTTGTTGTTCCTTTCTACTTTTTCACTTTTATGTACATAAAAAGAACATTTTTAATGTCATTTCCGACACGCGTCAGTCGTTGAAATCGTAAAATAAAAGACATTACCCGAATGATAATTAATGGTGAATTCAAGTCACTACCACCGGCAAGTCTTATTCCCCAATGTGTGTCAGGTCCCTTCCGCTCCAATGTAACACCAAATTCATGATACAATTGACTCATATTCTATGTAACTTGACTTGACTTAATCTTCACTTTCACAAAATTTACAAATTGTAATGCGAGGAACACAAAATTAAAAAGTATTTGCGGTAATTAAAAATAGAATCGTCTGGGTGATTCGCGAAAATTATTTTCCTTCTAATTCTTTTTTGTTGCACATAAAATTGTTCATAATATCCTCAAAACAAAAAAAAAATTCTTTCAGTTCCACAAACTTTTCTCCATTTTCACAAGAAATTTTTCACATTTATCACCAATCCGATCACAAACTCGAATGAATAATGCTTGATGAAAATCTAATTTCTAATCGAAGACGGGATTTAAACGTAATGAAAGCCACTTTATTACTGAGAGGCATCCAAATATTTTTTTTCGAGCGCGAGATTGCATGAGCACAAACTATAAAAAAATTTCTTTCTTTGCTCTGCTTTTCTTTTACACTGTGAAGAAAAAAATAATAATGATGGGAATCTCAATCTATCGGGAATGGGAAGATTTATTGTTTTTTGGCACATGTTGTGATCTTCTCTATTGGGATAGATCGAGAAGAAAATTATGTTGTGTCTATTTTGACAATTTTAAGTATAGGACATGATTTAAGCGTGATAAAATGAGGAATCAGCATAAGAATGAGGTTGTTGAGAGGTTTTCAATTGATTTGAATGATTTTGTGATGATTTTTGGAGGTTAGGAATCGATGCAGTTTTATTAGGGATTGAGTGAAGAGGATATAGTGCTAGCTGTTGACTGGATACTCATATAAAACTGATTCATTTCGAAAGCTGCTGTAATTTTTGACAATTTTCTAAATTTTTAGAAATAACAGTAATCATCAGCATCTAGTTCATCTAGGTTTGGGAACCAAATGCTGATGTTGAGTTAAACATTATGGTTGCATATACATTCCGTTTCAGATGTAACTAGGATTGTTCATTTATAACGTCAAAATGAATGATTTTGAACCTCATCCTTTTTCATGCAAGGATGCGGAACTGATAAAAACAATCAAAAGTCAGTTGATACAGTTCGTACTCTTTATGACCCTCTCCACAAAATGTTGGATATCATAACATAACGATCCCCATTAATGTCTCATAACAGATCTAATTCCTTTACAAAACAACCCAAAAACATCACCATCCATTGCAGCGTTCGTGCATTTTATCACATAAACACCATTTTTTCACAGTTTCTCATCCTATTCCTCTCTGTGTACATGCACAAACACCCGAGAGTGATCTGATGAAAATTTGCGTATCATTGAAAATTTCAATTTCATTTCATCATTCCTTCTTCTTCATCGCCAAGAATGAATGATTCGTATTTTGTAAGTGAAAAGTGATACCAACGGGAGGTAAATAGACATTGATTACTTGTAGAAGCATCTCTTTCCTTTATTTTCGTGTTTTTTTCTGCTTTAATTTGATGAAGGAAATGTGGATTGAATGAGTTTTAAGAAAATTTTCTTGTGGGCTGGCAAAAACAGCTTATTACTTTTTTGCGGAATAATTGCTAAGTCATTATTTTGATGGATGGGGTTATGAGAAGAAATTTTTAAAATGCACGGAAATTGTTCTGGAAATTTTTGATGACTTTTTGAATTTGTGAAAATATTTGGATTGAGTTTTCTTTTAATCCACTATTTTCTTCTTCCATGAGTTTTATACCGAGCAATACATGAATTTTAAGATGTCTTTTGAGTCTTTAATTACAAATTTACTAATGACATCAAAAAAATTGTAATTCAAAGCTCCAGACGTCATTTTCCTTCCTGATCTGTCAAAAGTTTTGAAAAGATAAAGCCAGAATATTCCCTCTGCATGGCACCAGACTTACGTGCGCTTAAGCCAAGGCAGTAAGCAATTAAATAAAGAATCAAGTACAGGTTACCCATAAATAGGGTTACCAGATTTTTTCAAGAAAAATAGAGGACATCCCCCATGTCGACTAGTTTTATTCGTTTTCTGGACGAATTAGAACATTACAAATCCTTTTTATTTTTGAAAAATGAAAAAATAGAGGACAGTCCTCTGAAAAAAATAAACCCATAAAATACCCATAAAGTGGTAAAAATGCAAAAATATGCTAGTTTTTTCTAGGAGACCCACTAAGATATCTTCGGGTTAAGCCTCTGTCCCAACTTCAAGTCACTTATGCTGCTCGAAACAACGATCACTCCCAAAAATTACATTTTAAACGTAAAAACAATGATTCATTGACTTTTGGAACTCGATACGCAAAGTATTTCATGTAACTTACTCGCTAGAATTTGTAAATACATTCGAGAAGGCAATTATGCAGATGATTCATCGCAGTAAGAAAGAATGAAACGTGAAAATGAGAAAACATGTGCGAAAGGAAATATTCGTGAAATATGAATGTGTACTTTAACTGTGCATACGTGAGCAAATCTAATCTCACTGTCTATATTTTGTCTGCACTGTGTGTGATTCACAGTATTTTGTAGATTAAAAATGTTTTACACATTAAACAGGTGTCCGATTTTTACGTGAGATGCATTTTATGAATAAATAAATTTTGATTATGAGCATTAATGTCAAAATAATGGAGATTGAAAATTAAGCTAAATGAATTTTAATGTCTTTTTTATAGCACGTGGTCAACACATTTTTCACTGTCACTAAATCGCTGATTTTCAACACCTTTTGTCGGAATTATTGTATTGATGAATGAGGGGATTGCTATTGATGATTTCAAGTGTTCTACATCTGCTGTGTTTGACGTCAGTAGAGAATTATTAGAAAACCAGAAACTGTGATTTGTAGGAAGAGATTGAAGCGATTTCCGGGGCAGTATTTGAAAGATTTTGGTTAATGTTCTATCTTGACAGGATTAGTAGAAGCTACATATTAAATATCAAGAGGAGAAATGACGATCTTCTAGAGCGGGGATCTGTTTGGTTCCTCTAGAATCCAAAAGTAGAGTGTTTCTAGAATTTGATAAAAGTTTCAGGACAGATTGCAGGCAAGACAAAGCCATAAAATAGAATTAAGGTTCAATCACTGAAACCTTCCTCCGTTGGCTACGCCTGGGCACTGACATGTCGATAAATTCTTCAGAACTTCAATTTTACACAAAACATCACACAAAGAGCCATAAAATACTATCCAGACAAGTCTAAAGTGAGAACATTCCAGGTTTGAACAGAATCAAAACAAACATTTCACCATTAAATTGAGCACAACGATTCACATGTAAACAGACGCTGCTGAATGCATGAATGAACGATTTAATTAGGGATTTCAATCCCGGGATACCGAAAACCGGGATCCCGGGATCCGGACCGATTTTTCAATACCGTAATCCCGGGATTAGAAAAGCTTCAATCCCGGGATTACGGTATTGAGAATTTCTGTAGATATTTTAAAATTTTTTAATATTTTAGTATAAAATAATAATATTTTGAAAGTTTTTCATTTTTTTTGTCAAATATTTAGAATAGTTAGTTAAATATTGAATTTTTAATAGCTAATTCAAAGTCGTAGGAGCAAAAATTAGTTTGTCTTATTCTCATCAATTTTATGGTTCTTTTTAATTAATATTAAAGAATTTAGATAATTCAATTCATAATTTTATTTTACTTTGTGACAAAGTAAGGAAAAATAGCAACAAAAATCCAATATTTCTATTTATTCTGTATTTTTCTAAAGGGTATGTTTTTGTAACGGCTTTTGTTCACAAATAAGTAGTACTAAATTCAAATTTTAGTACAAAATAAGTATTATACGTTAGTCCAGAGGACTTGGGGTTAATCTTAATTGCAAAATTTTGTAAACTTAAATTTTTTTTTTTCATTTTTTATTCAATTAATCTAAGTTGAAGTTTAGCTTTAATTATTAATATCGAATCTGTAATTTTAAAGATGAATTTTTCTAAATATTTGAAATTAAAAGAGTAAAATGAAGGGTAAAATTTTATAAGCTTATATTCAAACTATAACATTAGAAAAAGCTCGAGAAAGATATTAAATTCAACATAAAAGTTCCATCACAAAATTTAAATTTAAAACATTTTGTTTTAAAAAGAGCATTCTTCTTCTAAATTCTTCTAAAACTAAATTTGAAAACGAAAGGTGAAGAAAGAGTTTAAAATTATTGAGATTAAAATTTTAATTCATTAATCAAGTATAAAAACTCTTTTCAATATAAAAGAACCAAAAAAACCAAAATTTAATTAGTTTTAACCTTTTTAAGCACCTTTTGATATCTTTTTTGACCCGATACCAATCCCGGTATTGATCCCGGGATCCCGGGATCAAGAATTTTCAATACCGTAATCCCGGGATTGAAATTTTGGACCGGTATTGAAATCCCTAGATTTAATATTGAAATTGAATGAATTATTCAAATCAGAATAAGTTGCATAAAACTGCAGATAGTTCGAGTGAAAATGAGAGCAATCTAGTGCATTAATTGATCTAAATATTTAAAACTTTCCATTATCCTTCATATGCTAAAATTGAATAATAGAAAAATTGCAAATTTAATCTAAACTGCAATAGCTTTTAGTAAAAGATTCCACAGTGCATCTAAAAATGCTTTCTTATTATTTACTCTTCACATTAATCAGGAGATAAAGCCAGACATCAAGTGAACATTTATCATAAATGTTTAATTTATTAAGACAGAAAATGGAAAATGTCTGATTTTTTTGCATGGATATAAATTTTCGTTCCAGTTCACATTTTCTCTTCTGAGTCATTAGTTTTCAATTTTCGTGTGGAATGTTCTGAATGTGTTTTAGTGAAGAACTTCATACATAAATTCTAAAGTTTAAGATTTTGAAGAGAATATGTGCCACACACGATTCTTAAAATTGGGGTAAATTTATGGATATTTTGAGATTGTAGATTTAGATTCTAATAGTTTGTCGTCTAGGTGCTTGAAAGAGACAAATATTTAGATGCTGAAGTAGGAATTTGGTGTCAAAGATGGGCGTACCTAAGGGGGGGGGGGGGGGGGGGTCCGATGGTCCGGACCCGCCCTCGAAATAATTTTTATATAGAAATTTTTTCTGTGGAAAATTATTTTTCTCTTTAAATTTTTTCAAGGTTTTTCCAAAGCTCTAGTTAGTTAGCCGTTAGAATTAGCAACTAGTATGAGTATTTTGGATCCCCTCTAAAACAAATTTCTAGGGTATTGTTCTCTTCATGCTTATCTGATCTAGATAACACTTTACATCCATAAATCTATCACAACCAATAGCAATAAATTTTCATCACTTGATTGTCGATTCATCATCCTTAAAGGAAAAGTAATGAAGAAAATAAATCCCTCTGTGACTGTTTTTGTTTATTGGCATCGTTTGATCTTCTAAAAAATAAAAGAAGCAGAAAAGCTGTTTTTTCGCTGTAGGAAAGAAAATTTATTAAATTATTTCGCCCCACAAGTGTTCATAGTAATAATAAAAATGTAGAAGAAAAATGATGCGATGCTTAAAATTTGATAATTAGCTTCAGTCGAAGGAAATAAAACCATGAAATATTTTTGCAAAATTTAATGTGATTTCCGCAGATTTTTATTGCGCGATTACAAGAAAAATGATCCTTGAGGAAATTTAATTTTTGTGGATTGCATTTTGTGACTTTACTGCTCCAAATGTCAGTTTTTAGACAGAAAATACGATTTAGTCCTTTGATAAAAGAAAACTACAACTTTAATGGTTTTTGACTCAGTTCACTACAAATTCATCCACATATGACTGTTTCCTATTTAATAAAGTCATTCTCACTGTTCTATTTTCATTTTATAATTAGCCTTACAAGTTTCTTGAATAAAAGAAATAATTGATCAATAAGTAGTTTATAGACTGAATGATATAATGTTGCATTGAATTTGCAAAATAATTCATTGTTGTTGCCATTTTTGAACAGATGACTCACTGGTCTATAACTGAGTGTTTTTCAATAGGAATTTCTTAGAAATTTAAGCTATAAATCATCTTGTTTTGAAGAGATTCGCAGTTGAATTTGTAGGAATTGTTCAGAATGTTGAAAAACATTTCTTTGTTATATTAACAAAAATCTGACTTGCTGCTTCTACCTCTTCCTCTTTTCTAGGGTTTCTTAAGATCTCCGAATGATGCCTGATGTAAATATTTGCTTTGTACTCTTGGATATCAACTTAGTGTTGAGGATCTAAGATAATTTACACATAAACAACTCAACAACTCATTAAAATTGTCGTAGCATCAATCATGAAATAAATTATAAATGCCACATTGCAGGAACTGTATTTTTCCATTAAAAATCGAAATCCAATTTTCTAATTTAAGATTCAAGTAAATAAAACTACTCGAAAAATGAGTGATAATTACTAGCCACGTGAACTTGATTTTCAACACAAAAAACAGAAGCTTTTCAGAACGCAAAATTCAATTCCTGATTTATTTCTGGTAAAAACAGAATTTCCTCTCATCACAAATCTCTTCGCATCATCAATATATATCAATTTTAATGGCTATTTCAAAAATATCGAATGACGATTGCGAATCTATTTCCTTCTTTACTGTCAATTTAAAAAAAAGTCGTGAACAAATTTTCCATTAGTAATAATAATAAAATAGTTCAAGGACTAAGGAAGGGGGTTCATTTATAAATGATGTCTATCAACACTTGCAATTTTGCACTATTGTTCCTAGTCACAAAATTTTTTTATGGATCACTATTGAATGTCTTCAGTGAACGACCTCTAGAGACAGCGGTGTATCCAGGAGGGGGGTTTGGGGTCAAAGCCCAATACTAGTTTAAATCAAAAAGGTCATGATTTGAAAAACCCCTCCCAAAAAAACCTGGATACGCTCATGTCTAGAGTCGAGTAATCAAAGTCATATGCTTAAGTTTTTACGTCAAAAATAAGATTAATTTAGGGATATCCAAAACACATCATTAAAAAAAAATATTTTCAATGACATAAATTCGCTTGGAATTTTGTCCTCTAATAAATTTCATATGATGCTGATCATGTAAGCTAATATAATAAACATAGACATGAAATAACATTGGGCGTGCTATACAAACAGTTTTCTTTTCCCCATCATCAGATCTTATTCCACATAGCTAAGCTCGATATAGACGAAAGTGAAAATTAATATCAGGAAACTGTCGTCGTTTGTGTTATTTTTTTCAATAAAAGATAAATCTATTAATAGGAATATCATGATACACATCTCGAGCTCTAGAAAAACTTTTGTGATGTCACAAGATTAAGTTGAATTAATTTGATCAAGAAGAGGGAATGAAATTTATTTAGAGCAGCACTATTTAGTAAATAAAATGGTTCAAATTCCTTCCTTTGTTTTTTTTAAACGCTTCAAATTGCGATACGTTTTGCGATTTTTGGGATCAGGTTTTATGATAATTTGCTGGAGAAATGGAAGTGACATCCGAAAATGCTGACTATTTCTTTATAAATTGAGGTAAGTGCCGAAGTTGACTTAAATTTGATTTCAGGACCGGTATCTAGATATAAAGAGAACATCCTAGGGAGGTACCAAGGGTTTACCCTGGACAACTAGAGTAGACTATCGTAAGATATCACAAATAACCCTATAAATATCTTCCAGTAAATAAATGAGGGGTCAATCGCTTTTTAGAGGGATGGAGTCTGAGACTTTGTAAAAGATAAAATTTAAAAAAAAATGGTTCAAAATTTGTAACATGGAGGAAGGGGGTCTAAATCTTCGTAACGTAAGAAGTGAACGATTCCTTAGCTAAGCAGCACAGAAGTAGCTTCCTCAAAAATTCCGACAAAAATCTCCAACTCCCAAAAAAGACACTTACTTCAAAGAAGACACCAACCAGAGAAGATAAGAAATGCGTCTTATCAACGCCCCTCTTCCGACCATTAAACTAAGTTTTCAACGAACATTCATTACTCTTTCTTCGCTTTGTGCTGCTAAAATCCCAGCCTCTGTCTTCCACTCAAGATAATGCTTCTTAAATAAATTTATGATGAAAAATGTTTTCAAGAAAAAAAAAAGAAAAGCGAATTTTTCATTATAGATCGCGAGGAAAATGAATGAATGTAGTAAAAAAACAGCATTAAACTTGCCCTTGGACTTAATTAGAGCGCATCAGTAATAAATAGCTACAACGAGCATCATTGGCAGTGATTTGTTCAAGTTTCAATTATCCATCTAATAATCATGGCTATTCGTTACATGTTTAAATATTTTAGCTTGACTCAAGTCATTGACTTTGGTGCCAAGAAACACACAATTGATTTTTTAAAAAGAAAAGAAAGGAGGAAGCGAAAAAAAAAATTATTTTTTTCACTCATCATCGTGCCTGCTTTTTATTAGCCAAATTATATTTATTTGGATGAATAAGAGGTGTGAAATTTGAAATGTGGTCTTGTGGAAAACCACCTGTCTAGAATGTCTAGCCGCTCACATTTGTCATCAATAACTGTGACGGCTTGGATCCTGCTTTTCATATTTATTTTATCTCTTCCAACTGCCTTTTGCATTTTGAATGTTTTTGATTTATTTTGAACTTGAAGTTGTTCAATTCATTCAATTGAACAACTTTTGAACTCGTCTCTTTCTTTCTGTCGGTGACAGCGTAAGGAAGCAGACGCATTCCCCAACGAAATTGTAATTATTTATATTTATTTCATTGTTTTATGTATTTTAACAAATATTCCTATAAATAGGAATATAATCGTGCTGAGAAGGAGATATTAGACATACCGATACAATAAAAGGACATATTTAAGACCACACGAACCGTGCCTAGTATTTCTGGGATTTATATCATTTCAGCCTGGGGTTACGGACTTTCTGTTGCAGTCTAGCGTCAAGAAGCAACATCATTATATTCAATTTCTGACGAATATAATTTACATCTGGAAGTTCTCTGCATATTTGGAACAAAAACGCACCGAACGCGTTGATTTGAAGTTGCCCGCCCTTGGAAATGGACGAAAAGTGCGCCAAAAAGGACTTTGGCTATAATTAAGAGAAAGTGTGTGAAGTTGCCTGAAGAAAAGTGTGGGAAGTTGCCTGAAGAACAGCGTGAAAATTATTGAAAAATAATTTTTCTGATTTGACGACGAAATCCAGTAATGGTTAGCTTAATAACCATTTAGACATCTCGAGGAACATCCATCATGACTGGAACTGCTGAAGTTCGTGGAGTTTTGCTGCTTAATTGTCTTTCGGAAAGACAATTTATTTTTTGGAAAAAATTCCTGAAATTTTGCGACAAATGTAGCTTAAAAGAAAGTACACAAGCCTTAATTGTTGTCTTTCTACATGCACGAGAAGGAATTCAGTAAGTACGAAATGATTGCGACGATCAGCGCTTGAAATTTCACGAAGAAAGTGAAATTTTACTGGATGTTCTACATTTTGGTTAATTTTGACACGCTGGATCTACTGGATTTTTGCTGAAACGACAGAACGTTTCATTTATTGGCTGTTTTTATTGACATGAGGCACAGATAGTGAAAATTCGACACACACAATGACTTGATGCAGAGGAACTGGAATTGATTTACTGATTGGCGGTAATAATTGGACTGGATCTCACGAAGAAGTGAGATGGCATCGATGGAGCTTTATTTTTGATTGTGCTGGTTCAAATCGACTTTGAATGGATGGACAGACACATCCAGAACCAGAATTGGACGATAGCAGCAGACAAATGGCACAAGACAGCTGAAAAGTTACTGTATACTGTTGATTCGACCGACCTGATAAGATCCAGCTCAATGGAAATGCTGATAAGAGCTCATCTGGAACGTGAAGGAATCTCACAATCGACTGCTTGATTTTTTTTGGCTAAAGACTGCCAAATCAAAGCAAATGAATGCCGCCAAATCATCAAGATGACAAATGACAAGAGCTGGAAAAGCTCACCGACAACAAGACGTGAAGCTTGTTTTTAATTGTTTGAACTTCTCTTGTTGACAAGTCTTAATTGTCGCAAGAGTGATTGAAATTACAACCGCTGGAAGAAGCTAAAGACTGCAGAATCAGCGATGTGGACATTAAAATGAAAGCTGGAACAGCCTATCGACAGCAAGATTTTGATCTTGCTTAAATTGTTTGAATACTCTTGATGACAAGTCTCAATTGTCACAAGAATGTTGGAAATAGAATTAAGGAACGATTCTTACTGAAACTGAAGATCTCGACCAGGGGACAAACGATTCATGATAGAAATCATGAAGGAACGACGACACAAGCTGGAACTGGAAAATGAAACTCTGAAATGTTTCATTTATGGAGTCATGCGAATTTCTGTGACAAAATTCATGTGATTAACGACTTTTTTGATGTGATGATGTCATTTGAAACGTGTCATGTGACACAAATACGACAAAACGACGTTCAACGGTCAATTAAATTTTGAATTTTAACGTCATGCAGCAGTTTGAACTGAACGCGTCCTGAAATAAAGACGTAAACAAATAATTTTTGTCTGAAAAAATTATTTTTTTTGTGCTGTTTGCTGCCTGCTTGCTGCTGGAATTAATTGGTCTTGTGGTGAATTGACTTGGTAGAGTCTTAATCTACCAGTCAAATTGGAAGTGACAACGGAAAGTCATCGAAGGAACAATTTTGAAAACAACAAAATAAATTTTGTTTGATGCTTTGTTTGCCTCGCTGGATATCGTATTTGTTGCTGCTTTTTGGAACTGACAATGTTGGTAAGACATATCTCTGGATTAAGTGAAGCTGAATTCACTCTCTTTGAGATTCCCAACATGATTTTTGGAAAGTCTTGTGAGACAAGACATTGTTGGAATATCATCACACAAATGGAACTAATTGATTGATTTATCGTGCAATAGTCAATTGCAGCTGAATGCAATTGGACTTTATGAACCTGAATCAACTTGAATGTTGGATAGACGTGTCGTGTTCATGGAAATTGTCTACTGGATCTTCAAAATCATTAATTGGAATTTTTAATGATTGACTGGAACATTTCGTGAGCGCTGAAGCTACGAAATCAATTTTAATGTTTGTAATAATTGACTTGACGCACTGTGACAGCATCAAGTGCGACGTGCATCAAACGACAGCTCTCATGAGAGCATTTTCATGGAACAAATTATTGAAGTTCAGGAATCTGCTGACTGGATCCTGATTTGTTTGCCTGATCCTGATTTGTTTGTTTGTAGGCATGGAAAGCTACGAATTGGATCGATTTTGACTGACTTGACGCACTGTGATGACATCAAGTGCGACGACGTCCAATTATAGCTCGCTTAAGAGCATTATTTATGGAATTTGTTCAGTCTGGATCCTGACTGAAGTAGACTTCGATAATTTGCATGCTTGGAAAGCTGTAAATTTTATTTAATTTGATCGACTTAACGCACTGTATTTGCAGATAAGTGCGCTGGCGTTAGCATTGAGACTTAAGCTCGCTGAAGAGATTTATGAGGAGCATTAATGAAATTAATTCAGTTGACATGGATGAATGTCCTGAATATTTTGCTGACAGTTCTACTTGAAGAACTTTGACTGGATGTTGTGCTGTGATCCTGATATGCATTGATTGCTTTGTTGATCGTGATGATCAATTTATTGTAATAAGGTTTGACTGGGACGCACAACAATCGTGAACGCATCGATGATGCTTTTAATTGAATTTGTTTGCTGAGTTGATGACAACTTAGGCAACTCGAATGGGAATGAGCTTGGCTTAGAGCTAAATCTTAGCAAGCAACAACGAATGCTGACAGGAGTTCATCAACGGAACTGATGGAACTTATTGACATGGCCTGAAGAATTGAACATAGCAGTTGAGGATAAAATACAGGGGACCATGTGACGGCTTGGATCCTGCTTTTCATATTTATTTTATCTCTTCCAACTGCCTTTTGCATTTTGAATGTTTTTGATTTATTTTGAACTTGAAGTTGTTCAATTCATTCAATTGAACAACTTTTGAACTCGTCTCTTTCTTTCTGTCGGTGACAGCGTAAGGAAGCAGACGCATTCCCCAACGAAATTGTAATTATTTATATTTATTTCATTGTTTTATGTATTTTAACAAATATTCCTATAAATAGGAATATAATCGTGCTGAGAAGGAGATATTAGACATACCGATACAATAAAAGGACATATTTAAGACCACACGAACCGTGCCTAGTATTTCTGGGATTTATATCATTTCAGCCTGGGGTTACGGACTTTCTGTTGCAGTCTAGCGTCAAGAAGCAACAAATAACAAAAAAATTATGACAATTTACTTACATATTCATCCACAAAATGCACTTTCTTCTTTGAATGCTCATATTGAGTGGTGTTTGGCTGTGGTACTCTCCAAAATCCAGGCCTATGCATTGAATAAATCGAAGACATTGCTTTCTATCACTTTTTTCTTTGTCAGTAAAAAAAATATTTTTTTTTCTCTTTTTTGAGCTATGAAAAAATTCGCGTTGATCACACAATTTTCCTCCAAACGATCTCACCGCTGACTAAAATGAAAATTTAAACTGCTTTTTTTACGAAATAATTTTTTTTTTTGATTTTCCAATTTTACGAAAGTCTCGACTGAACGAAACGAATGTGCGAACATTAAGAAGAAAATTTTCTTCTCTTTTCTGTTCTATCACAGATGACTTTATTTCTTTTTTATTATGAGTTTTTCATGCTCTTTTAGCAGTGATTTTTGAATTTTTTTAGGGTCAAGAGATGACAAATTGGTGTCTTGAGTCTGTTTAAGGTGTCTCTTCTTGATCAGCATGGCGTTCATATAACTGATCGTACTGATCCTGCTTATTTTAGCTGTTTAAAGTAGATTTGGTTTATATTGAACACATTTCTATATTTAATACTGAAATAATCTGTTCCTTTTTATAATTATTTCAGTTTCTAATCAAAGTTTCCACTTTTTTATTCAATAAGACATAAAATTATTAACATCCAGTAGTCGAGAAAAGTCTACGGTAGAAACAGAGTGTCTCGAAATCGTTAGTTAGACAAAATTTTCAAATTGGTTCAAATATTTTTTATACGTTACAAATTATGAAAAATTGTTGATTTAACTAAATTTAGACAGTTTAGCAAATCATAAATGCTTTTCTTTGTAAAATAAATGCATAAACAGCATAAATTAACAAAGATTTAACACAGAAATTCAATTAATTGTCTTAAAAAAATTGTTTTTGTTTAAATTTCTTTTGTTTCCAAAATGTAAAAATTTACAAATTTTCACTAAATTTTCTTACTCAAATACTCAAAAATGTATGTTTTCATGCAGTAGCGTAGCCAGGATTTTTCAAGGCTCGATTTTTTATTTATGAAGAAATCGTTGAAATATAACCTTTTTATTAAATTTTTACACTTTTTTAGTGTCATTAAGTTTGATTCTATGAGTAATTTCCAATATTTCTGGTAAAAATAAAAAAAGTTAAAAATTTGTATGGAATTTTGATCTCGAGGGGGGGGGGGGTACCTAAGGACCACCCCCTGGCTATGCCCCTGATTTAGTGTTACAATAAGCTATTAGAATGAATAACTCTGTATTAATGCTAGTAATGAAGATAAAAATATACAAAATATATCTTTTCAGACGACGACACTCTGGGTTTATTTGGGGTTTATACACGAAGAAAAATACAGAGAAAAGGTAAATCTTTAAATAAAAAATCTCGAACGGGATTTGAACCCACATTCTACGATTTCTGTTTGCATGCTTATACCACTGAACTATCGAGAATTACTCAAAACTTTGGCAGAATGCCAACTTAAAGTCTATTTTCTGCTCTGATCAGTATCTATGGTGATACCGTTGATGCTGCTTTACTTGGGAACTTCCTCAAACTCAAAACTCCACATCATCATCATCACATTTTCGTGAAGGCGTGAAGAAGAGGAAAATGCGTAACATCTCCAACTTATTATGTTTATACTAACAGAGACAAAAATATCCTATGCTTCGGGTCAATAATTTTAATCTTGCAACAAACACACTTTAATGTCAAAACAAATAAATTGCTACATCTAGCGCTTGACTGAATTCAAAAGACAGTTCCACTTAATTTTAATTTTTTTTTGTTGAACAATTTATTTTCTTTCATTTTTTTATCGATAGTAAGGCATAAAGATCACATAAAATATTAATAATAATAATGAGAAGAAAAAAACAGTACACAGGCATTACTGCCTGTAGATAAAAAACTAATAATAATAAAAAGGGGTTGCACAGGGAACTCATAATGGGATGGAAATAAATTATAAAAGTCTCCGGCAAGATACGGCCAAAAAAAATTGTTTTCAGTCTCTTCTCCAGCATTTTTATATGTGGTGAATAAAATTAAGGGATAGGACTAGGATTGTGAAGCGGAAGTGAAACTATTTTTTAAAATTAGAATTATTGTTGATAATAATCAGGACGAGCTTGTTGTTGTCTATATTGCTGTTGAGGTTGAGGCTGTTGCACATATTGTTGCTGCTGTTGTGGTTTAGCCTTAGCTTGACTGAAAATTTGTCCCTGTGAAGTTTGTGGGGCAGGTGTTGGAATCTTGACGACAATATCAGTTGGCTCTCTGACAACTTCAGCTTTGAAGCCTTCCTTTGGATCGGCTGTGTAAGTGACTGTTCTGATAAATCCATCAGAATCAACGACTGAGTAACTTCCCTTGATTACATTTCCATCGCGACTTTCTTTACGATTTTGGTAGTTGGTGAATTCATCATCTTTAACATCGAAACCGAATTGGTATGAAGGACTTGGCTGTAAGTTGTGAAAAAAAGATATAGTTACAGCACATTAATTGTCATGTTACATAATAATTCATGTGCAATATCAATACACGCATTAAAAAATTGTGTCAAAAGTATCCAATAATTGAGGTCTTGTCTTTAAAAAAACTCGTTTCATGCCTCTTTTGTTTCGGGGGCATACACATGACCGTCCATTCATAACTGTATAGTAACAGACAGGGCAAAACCATTACTTCTTTTTATTCAATTCGCAAATTGGATTTGTAGGTAAAAGTGAAAGTGAAGTAGGTACTTTAAGCAATTTATTTTCTGTGTAAACCAGATCAGACAGCGATCGGTAATAAGCCTTTAAATGTGGGAATTTGTGCTAAAAGCGAATGCATTCTCAAAATCATAGAAGTTACGTGAATGTGAACTATTCAGCACATGGTACAATGGATTATGAAAAATTTATTATTATGACTCTTTTTTGCGGCTTATTACATGTCTTTTTACTGCCTATTATTGACACTTAATTCAATAAAGTTATAAAGGAAGGAGGCCGTATGCTCAGCTTAAAAAGATGTTGTGATTGTTTTGTGTCGACGAGGATCATTTTACAGTCATTATTGTACGTAATATGATCAATTAATTTTTATTGAAGATAATTCGTATTGACCTGACATTAAAGCTAACGACTATTAGCTATGGGATCGTTTGCATGTTAAGTAACGCTTTGAGTTGCCATTTTAAATCTCATCTAATATGAAATCTTGTATAGAATATTAAAATAAGCTTAACGTAATCTCCAAACAATCCCCAAACAGCTCATGTCACGTACAAACATTTATTTTAATTCATAATAAATGCATTGAGTAATTTAAGAAGAAAGTCTTTCTCATAAGGAGGCAAACAAGTAATTGGCATCAAAACAACAGACAGAAATAAATGCATGGCATTTACAGTATGCATAATTTGTGTAGGCCACAATGTATGTAATATAAGACTATTACTATTGCATAATAATATCAAGCAGCTCTGTTTTTTTTGGAATCGATTATCGAATGTGTGTAATAACTGTAAAACACATAAGAAGTGCTGCAAATAATGCCTACTTTTTGCATATTCATTATTATTGCAACATATGGACCGGAAAAAAAGAAAAGAAAAGAGTTTGAAAGTGAAAACAGGTCTGACATTATAAAATGCTTCAGATGCTGCCTCATTGTCAAGAGATTTAAAAACCGGAATGGAACTTGTTGCTGCAGAAAAAAATTACATTAAAATTCAAGGTTATGTCGCGCAAAACTTACGTCATAGTCTTCCTCACGGGATTCCGTTTCCTGTTGTCTGAAGACTTGCTGTTGCTTTGGTCTTGGCTGTGCTTTTGGCTGTTGATACTGAACCTGTGTGTGAAAGTTATTTATTGGAATTAGATGGAAGTATAAACTGACATTGTAATGTCAATGCTTTTCGTTATGATGCTGATTATGAAATGAAATGAGAAAAAAGAGTTTCACTTTCATTTGACTTACCTGCTGTGGTTGAGGTTGATATTGTCTAGCTTGCTGTTGTTCTGGCACGAAGATTTGAGCTGGTTTTTGGAACTAAAAAAACAGAGTCATTAAAGTTTATTGACTTCAGAGAAGGTTGGTTTTTTGGGTGAAAAGTGGGCTAATTACAATTTTATGGTCTGCATTTAAAATTCAATGCCAACATGATAGTTAAATTGAATTGACTAGCTTGCAGAATGGTAATATTCCACGTGTTTTTAAATATTATGCAACAGAAAATAAAAGTGCGTAAGTTTAAAGCTCATGCACAGCATAAAATTTGCATAAGAAATTGTAAGTTGCTTATCTGGCATTAATCTCGTTTGTTTGACATACTTTATAATTGAAAGGTTCTCAGACAGTGTCATGCTGGAGGCATGCTGAGAGTTGGCATGATCTCTACACGAATTTACTCGATTCTAGGATCAAGTTAAGTATGTGAGACGTTATTAGTTCATAAACATTAACTTACATTTCTTGCAGGTTGTGCTGGCTGGAATTGTTGAGGCTGTTGCTGCTCTTGTTGCTCAAAAATTGGAGCTGCAGCTCTTGGAGATCCTTGTGAACCTCCTTGCTGAGCAAGTTGGGAATAATATTGTCTCAAGTATGCAGGATCAACTTGTTGCTGCTGGGCTGTTGTCACAGACACAATTGCAAATAAAACGGCCACGAATAAACGCATTTTCACAAATATTTTTTCTATTGGAATTGAAAATTTGAGTTAATTTTAATGCACTGAAATTTTTTTGGGGTTATTTTAATTCACTTACTTATTAATTCAACACACGAAACTTTCTCAATCACTGTTTGTTAAAGGAATGACGATAATTGGAAAAATCGAATTGCTTTTTATACCAAAAACGTAAACTGCAGCATAAATATATTGAGTAGAGAATAAAATGAGACTCGAGAGCGAAAAAAAAGGTATCTGTGAGGTGCACAAACTTTTTTGGGTGGGGAATTTTCGCTATACATGAACTAAATGAGTAAGTGCTCTAAAAAAATCACACTTCAGAGTTGGCTTGAGGTTAACAATGTACCAGACAATCATTTTTCATACCGCAAGGAAGTGTAATGGAAACTTACATAAAGAAATTTGGCATCTTACCTTGGAAGTGACTCGGAAATGAAAAGAAATGCATGAAATTTGAAACGATTTTAATCTATGTTAATGATCTTTAGACTTAATATGTTTCTGTAAATGGATTAATTGAATAACTAAGAAGAGTTTACGATAAATCACCGACATTTTTACTCAGCATGACGATGCTGATTCTCTTACAGCTCATTTTAATTGTTGATGCTGTTTTGTTTGATTTTTGTGGCTGATATTTTACTTTCTTTGGATTATTACCGAGAAGTTCATGATTATTGTCTGAATTTCATAAAGTATTGAATTTTTTGAGATGTTTTAGTAAAATAGATTTTTGGAAGATTTTGAGGGTGGCAAATTAGAAATTCTGTCCTAAATACAGGTTATTGTGAGAAATTTTAGTTAGACTGTTATGTGGTTTATCCTCTAAACCTCAAACCGACCACAACCCTAATAAGTAGATGTGCGTTACAAAGCTACTAGGATTTTAACAAGTGTAGGTTTAGCATTCCTGTCGATAGCCCACAAAGGAAGGTTATAAGTAGGGTTACCAGATATTTTCAAGAAAAATAGAGGATGATAGCCCCATGTCGACTGGTTTTATTCGATTTCTGGACGAATTAGAACATTACAAATATTTTTTTATTTTTGAAAAATGAAATAAATAGAGGACAGTCCTCTGAAAAACCAAGCAGATGGTCAGCCTAGTTATAAGCTTCATTTCCATTAGATATGATTCGAAAAAGCAGCAAATGAAATCCTCTTATGTCGAGTCAGGAACTCTTGATCGCTGTACAGTACCAAAGCACAAAACCACGTCCATGTTCCTCGGGAATAGACTCCTAAAAATTATTTTTACCTATGATTTTAAATTTTAATGCTTCCTCGGTTTATTAAGTTAAATAAATAAATCATTTGGTTTTGAAAAATTATGTAAAGAAAAGCAAAACCAATTTCATTTAGGCTTTAATCGTCATATTTAATTGTATCCAATATTTCATACCATTTAAATAAATTCATGAAAGAATTATGCAATGTAAATTTCAACTTATCATAAAAGTCATTAATAATAAAAGTTTATCAGATTCTTGAAGAGAAATTGGGTGTCGTATTGGAAACATTAAGGAAATTAAGTCATAATGCAAGAGAGTGGGATTGGTAAATAAACACATGCGTGTGCATTGAGAAATTTTATTGATATAATAAAAATCGTCATAGTAACCACAGTTTTTTATTTATTTATTTTTCTCTTTCTCCTCGATACATAAAATTTTATTTGCAAAATTATTAAAATTTTCATTTCAATTGAATTCACTTGACAAAATTAATATTTTTATTGCTCAATAAATCTTATCATGCCACCCAAAGAGAAGAAAGGCAAAAAGTCTAAAAAGTCTGAAGAAGAAGATCCAGAAGATAGTGATTTGACAGCTGTTGACAAGCAATTTTATGAATTGACGATTGCCGATATAAACAAGAAATTGACACGTCTCCGAGCTCATAATGTCAAAATTGAGGAGAAAAATGAAGAAATGGAACTGCGAATGAAACAAATTGAGACAAATAGTCAAGAT
The DNA here is from genome assembly GCA_963573255.1 of Chironomus tentans. NCBI lineage: Eukaryota > Metazoa > Arthropoda > Insecta > Diptera > Chironomidae > Chironomus > Chironomus tentans. The sequence goes on along the minus strand of OY754302.1, from coordinate 37,986,032 downwards.
GTAGTTTCGTAAGATTATTTTTTCTCATTGACATGACCTGCTTATGTGAGTTGTCTGCATTTATTTATTAATTTTCAGGTACTTGAATCGTACTTTGAAGGAGAAAGTCAACATGATACAAGAACTGGAGGATAAGTTGACTGAGTTGTCTAAGGTTCGGCATGAGGAGAATGAAAATTTCAAGAAAAAGATGCTTGAATGGGAGAATAAGTAAGTTTGTGATTGATTTGTTGTGATTTTTCTATGGATGTGTCTAGGGTTCAATTTTCTACTATGTTGATGTCAAGTTCTCAATTTTAAATACTCCAAGCCTTGATTTCGATTTTTCAGGGATTATATCTCAGGTGTCACCTGTTTCTGTACCTTTTGGAGTATACCAATAGTAGTGGTGTGACACACGTTATTGCCTCGTGACATGCTGTTCAATAAAATAAATTTCATGATAAAATTGGAAAGGTTTTGTAGCTCTGGTGTGTCACGAAGCACATTTTGACCAAAAATGCCCTAAAGAATACCTTGACTTACTTATAGAAGACACCTTTTGACTCACAACCATGCGTTTATTCCTCATAGACATATCTACCGCAGATCCACCCCTTCCCAATTTTCCAGTCAATACAAAAAATTTCAAACCCAACTCCTCGAACAGTTTTAGGATGCACCCCTGATCCACTGTATCCACCTTCAAATTTTCAAAAATATTCCATCCATTTCAACACCCATAACTTCTATATTGATTTATTGAGAAATTACCCAACTAAATGCCTCAAATTAATTGCAGATATAAAATGATGCATGATAATTTAACATCGGAAATAAAATTACTCACCGGTAAACTGAATTCAATGGAAGAGTTTCGTCTACAGCGTGACGACTTAATTGCTAAATTTGATACGCAAGAATTCGAGCTGAAAGACCAAGCTAAGAAGCATAAAGAAATTCTGTATGAAATGGAAAGGAAGGTCATTCTCGACAAAGAGAGAATGCGAAAAGATGTCGAGAATAAATTACTTGAACTTTCCACTGAATTCACAAAAACAAGTGACTTGAGAGTTGCGGCATCAACACAAAGACTTTTACGTGAAAATATTGCTTTGAATAATGACATGGATAGAATCTTAAATCTACAAGCTCGTTTGCAGAAGGAAAGTGAAGAAATGAAGAAGAAGCACAAGGAGATTGTGGCACAATACGAGGCAAGTGTGACTGAGAAAAAGAGACTTATTAAGACCTGCGATGAACAGATGGGCTTGATTAATAAATTGTCTGTAGAGTTTGAGAATTCACGTGACTTGAACAATTATTTGCTTGAGATAAAACGAAGTCATGAAGTTGCTCGCCGAATGACAAGAGACAGCAGAAATGAAATGCAAGATCTCAAAGACAAAATTGAAATGCTCGAGCACCAAATTAGTAGCGTTGAAACTGAACGAGATAATTATAAGCATGAGTCTGTGTTTAATAAGAAGGAATTCCAACGCATTTCTGAGATTATTGAGATGTTAAGAATCACCGTCAAGTTGGCTATTAAAGGTGAGAAAGATTTTGAGCATGATCCAGCATTCCATGAAGCTCGTCGCAACAATCTTCTAACTGACTTGTTGAATATACTCAACAATGCTGACATTAGACATGAAACCAGACGTACATCTTCAGTTCAAAACTTTTATGGTCAAGGTGATCTCGGATTCCTTCCTAAATTTGGTTCCATCACAATCACTCAAGAATGTTCCAAAATATCAGTCACGTCATCTCGTTTCCACAGTCCACGACTAAGTGAGGCTGGTTTCGTCGAGCACAAGACATCTGACTTGTTGTCAGTAAACATAATTGATCCCCTCAGTGGATCACTTTCAGTTGCATCCGACAGCAATGAATCATTTGTTCCATCTGAAGATGACAAGCCAGTTTTGGTAAAAGAAAAAATTGTCGAGGAAGAAGAAGAAGAAGAGGAGCAGGAAGAAGTAGGAATAAAAAGGCAGGAAAGTGCCAAAACTTTGTCAATCGATCTACGTCAAAGTATGGAAGCTCAATTGCCTGAAGAGGATGAAGATGAGAAGGAAAAAGATGAAGTTAGCTCAAAAATCGAGGATATTGAGACTGATGGCATAGCTACTGATGATAATGAGATTGCGACTGATAAAAATGATCAATAAAATGCACAAGTTTTGTTTCAGGGGTGTAGCCAATAGAGAAGGTAGTCCGATAGGGCAAAGAATTTTTTGTATTTTTCTTGGATACGCCTTAGGTTTGTTTCACACAAAAAAAGTTTATTTCCACAGAGTGAGCTGTTCACACGAACAGTAATTTGACCTTAGAAACAGCACTGCGTGATTATTGCAATGAGAAACATCTTAAGTTTCATCATAGAATTACATAAATCATACTTTGTGTACCATTATTTTGAGAATGCAATAAAATTAATGTCATTGTAGAACAGAACTGACCTTTACGTGATAAAAAATGAAGTAAAAAGATTCTTATGAATAATAGACAGTTTTTTTTCTATTCACAATCCCAACCCTTCACTTTTATTCTTTTGATGCGCATGAAAAAAAAAGTTTCTTAAGATAATAAAAGAAATTACAAGAGAAAGGGTTGATCATAATCAAGGAACCTTCCAATTCAATACCCCTCTTTACGACGTTGTGAAAAAAAAGAAGATAGATGAAACTATTTATGCATCAAATGACAATCACTGCACCTAATGCAACAATGAAATAAGAAGGGTTGATTCCTATCTACCTGCTAAATCATGATCTACGGCTACCAGCATGAATATTATTTAAATAATGTGGATTTTTACGGTCACTCGCAAAACCCGTTTGACCAGTTTCCGATTTCCTTCTTCCTATTGTATCATCAAAGATAATTTTTTTTAAAAACCCGGAAGGGCAAAGGCTGTACATGTTTGATTTATGCAGTCCAATACGGGATTTTTTTTTCTCATGAGAATCTTAAGAAAATAATATAAGGGTTGATAATATAAGCTAGCCGTCAAGGGACTTGGCTATTTGAAAAAAGGAAAATTTTATCATTTACGGAATCTTTCAGACTCTGACCCTTGACATATGTGCGAGCATAAAAAACCGGTTATGGACAACAGAAAAGTGTATTGTATGCATTGTTATAATGTAATGACATGATATGATAATTGTTGAGATAGTTATGCTGTATTTGTGAACTAAGAATAGATATATATGGAAGGGTTATAGAGAAATTTCATGAGAAAATTCCGTCAAATTAATTTTTGATTGTCCTTCCGCATACAACGGTGATTTTGCATTTTTAATGATCATGAGAATAGAGCATGAAAGATGAGTCTTTGGGATTATTTTATAGAGGTTTAGAATGACATTTTGTTTAGATTAGGCAGTGAGGTCTTGAATGAGATTGTTATTTGGATGTTTTTGAGATTATTGATGTTTTCACTGCTGGATCTTTGTATATTTTAGGTTGAAGTAGTTCTAATGATTAGAAATTGATTAATTTTTGAGGATCAAGCAATAAACATGGATGTACTAAGGACGCATTGGGGGTCAACCCTACTAGCCCTAAATTGGCTGGGGTCTATTTGACAAGATATAATACCTAAAGAGCATGAACATTTCAAATCCCATACCATAAAATCAGAATTTAACATTAATTCCCAGTAATTCCATAATTAAATCACAAAACCATTCCAAAAGGTCATCAAACGGACAAAAGTTCAGCAGATGTCCATTTTTCCATAAGCTGAAATTATCTTGAAAATTCCTTCGTATTCATCTAGTCAAATGACTTCACATATCCCATACAAAACATTCATAAAATATTACACAACCCTTTCTTCTATTAATGTTCTTTTCATTTATTTATTTCCATAGTAAATGCAGTAACTGTACGTTTGTCCTTAAGGATGATTTTTGGGTCATCATTAAAACTGGTTTCTTTTTAAAAATTTTATTTCTCTTCATTGAAATAAAGAAGAAAAATTTTTGACATGATTTAAAATTGAATAAAATGAAGGGTCATTTGAATGTGCATTGTGTCTATGTAAGACGCTGAAAAAGATGAATAGAATGGAAAAAGGATAAGTCATTAAAGTAAATAAATGAATGAAAAAGGATTCATGTGTGTTGTGGACTGGCTAGTAGACTTAGCGTGAGAAAGATTGTAATGAATTTAATGATACAGACTTCATGCTAGTAAAATTAAAATTTTAATTACGTTTTTGACAAGAATAAATTTTTGGATAATTTTTTTATTAATAATTTCTTAAATTTAATATCAATACATATCAAATAAAACATTCTAATTTGTCATACAAATTTTTTAAGCTTAGTATATGCTCTGAGGTACAATAACAATCAACTACTTATTCAAATATAATAATAGCAAAGCCATCAATCATCTTCCATGATTCAAGTCCCAGAAATGTTCACCAAACCCACCTGAAAATGTTTTTTAAAAAATTTATTAGCCATGTATATTGAAGCTAGGTTCGTTCGTGAATGATGTCTATCATAAATTTTCATATTTAGTTCCCCTAAGGGCACACTTTTTTAAAAGAATATCAGCTTAACATGCGGACAGAGAATTTGCAGAAACTAGGTGACAAGACTAACAATAGAGTCAGATAAAAAGCCTTTTGTTATAAACTAAGTTCCACATAGGAACGTTGCTACCGTAAGTAAGCAATCACACAACTTAAGACCCCCCTCCCCTCTAAATTGTTAGACACCATGAGTGAACAATTCCAAAAAAGAAATTCGCACAAATATTTCAATTGAAGCTAATCAAAAACATCAACCTGTCAAAAATCAATAACATCGTATATAAGAACCGCAAATGAAACGAAATCGATTATGTTATTAACACGAAATTGCATAATAAATTTTTATACAACATAATATTTTTCACTCAAGCTTACCGTCTTTGTCTGCCCATTTGACCTAAAAATATTGAGAAGTAAAAAATGAGAAGACAAAAAAGTAAAAATCGATTACAATTTCGCAATAATAAAGGCATGCAGGAAATGAAGAAGAATTCATTTCAATTCTTTCAATCGTGATATTAAAAAAATTTCTACAATAAAAATGTGTGTTTTAAACTTTTACTTTTTTCTGAAATGATCCCGCAACCTTACTTCCACGTTCATGCTGTTCAATATAATGTTTATCGTTACCCACTCGTCCACCAGCTCTGTGCTCACCATTACCCAAATAGTTAATATATCTGGTTGGGAAAGAGATTGTTGATTGAGGGGAATTATTTGATTAGTTAAGGTTTTTACTGGTTTAAGGTTAACAATTTATGGATATTTGTGAGCTATGACATGGCGATTATGGGGATACTGTGGGGTCGTTCGAATATTACGTTTAAGGTCTTGGGATTGTTACAATTCATGTTCAAACTACTTAATATCCAAACGACACTTAAATGTGATTTCAGACTTAACCATCAAGGTTCAGTTATGATTATCATCTACGGGTTATTCAGATATTTACAAATGCCTACTCTTGCAAATTGGGATACACTTGAGTTGTCAAGTAAGTAGGTTGAAACGAACAATTTGCGAAATCAGCTTTACAATCGTTAGCCCGAGTTGCACAGCTTCACAAAATTACATTTTTTACCTAAAGGAACTGCCACAGTAAACCTCAATAACCAAAAGTGTTAGAAGTTAGTTAAAAGCTATCCAAAAGTTAGTTGTAGCTAGATTTTAACTAACATTTTAATGATTTTCATCGGTAACAATGATGCGGAACTGATCAACTGATCGGCAACGTCTCTAAATCAAATTATATGCTACTTTTGGACAGTGTGCCACTCGGGTTATATACAATTTGGTAAGTATGAATAATTCAGAATAAGAATCAATAAGTTTGGTGAAATGTTTTGAATTTTTAGTAAGTTAAAGTGCCAAATTTCCATATTTTAGCCCATAAAACTGCCAACAACTAAAAAATAATTTATAAAAAAAAGTATCTCAACTAAATCAACATCTTAGATATCAAATTTCCTAAAAGTAATAACCAGCCTCTCTAACAAATCATGCAGAAAATGAATTTATTATGTATACTTTTCCTTGATGTCTATTTTTATCATGGCTATGATTCTGTCTTTCATATCTCTCTTCCCATCCTTTCGGTGTTTCACTAACATGCCCAAATTCTATTTCATGAGGTGATTTCTTTTCAATGAACAGATCCCTTTAGTGTGTTATTAATGTGCATAATTATGAGAATAAATTATGAAGATGCTTATGAAATATGATAAGTTTATAGGAAGAGTTTAACTTACTGGAAAAATTTCAGATCATCTGGGCCTGCGTTGGGATGCTGTTGTTGACTTTTTGCACCACTTTTCTTGTTCTTCCTTTTCTTCTTTTTGTTCTTATCTTTTTCACTGTTATTAATTGAACCTGACATTTTTGAATTCATCTCATGTGATGACTTATTGCTAACATCTATACTTCGTCTTATTTTCGAGTCATAAACATCGTTGCCATCATGTGGTGCTGTATAATATTCCATCTTCATATGCACAATTTTCTTCCTTTCTGGCTCAATTTCCTGTGGCACGAGTCTTGATTCACTTGATTCATTTTCTTCGGAAGTTCCCTTTGGGCTATAGCCGTATTTTTGCCATGCTCTATCAAATTCATCTTCGCTTGACTTTTCATCATCTCGTGCATTATTATATCTTGTATACTTGTATGTGGGCTTTTCCTCCTCTTCCTCGTCATCGCTTTCTTCTTCATAATCTTCTGAGGATTCACCTTGAACCTTATCCTTACTTCCTTCATCATCCTCGACTGAATCACCTTCTTCGTAATCATAATATTCAGCCTTTCCACCATCATCTTCGATTTCCTCATCCTCATCGTATTCTTCTTCATTTTGGTGATTTTTTGACGGAGGGGGTGGTGGCTTCTTCTCCACAGGTTTTTTCGTTGGTAACGGATGTTTTTGTGCTGGAGGCTCATTTTTATGAACGACTGGATATACTGTCTTCGGTGGTGTAGGCGACGATGTCGGTACTTTGGGAATTGGCAGTGGAACTTTTATTGGTAAACCGTGAGCTTTGTTGCTGTTTTGATTTATTACATTATGCTGTGGCACAGCTTGTGGATTATGATAAACTGTATGTGAATTAAAGACTGGTAAATGCTTTGGAAAAATATTTGCATCGCCATAATAAGTTGTGAACGGTAGGTAAATGTGATCGCGATAGTTGGGGTAATAGACTTCAGATTTATATAGAAAATTTCCATTATTACCGTTTTGCTGATGGACTTTACTGTGTGAGTTTGGATCATTGAAAATGCTTTTGAATGTTAGAGGATGGTGATTTATGTTTGCGACCGTTGGTGGTGGATGATAAATTGTTACAGCTGGTTGTGGATGGTGTACAGTAACTGCTGGTTGTAAGTTATGAACTGCCTGTGGATTTTGAATTTTCTGTGGATTTTCAACTACATTATGGACACCTTTTGGGACTTCTTTGGATTCATTTTCCATTGTATCTTCTACGCTTGCTGTTTCTTCGACTGGATGAGAATGATGGATAATTCCGTAGTTATATTTCCCATGATTATCAAACCAGTCAGTTTTAGGAACTTTTTCTGGATTTTCAGGCAGACTTTCCATCTTTAACTTTTCTTCCTGTTCATTAAATTTCTTTTTCTTTTCCTCTGGCGACATCTTTTTATGGTCTGGCTGACTCTTCTTGAAACCCTTTGTATTTATGTGAAGCGGCTGAATTTCATTTGGTTCCGCAAATGTTCTATGTTCAGCAGGTAAGTCTTTTGAGTCTTTGGACTCATTTGATTCCTTTGATTTTAACTCATTTGAATCCTTTAATTTCCAGTCTTTTGACTCATTTGATTTGGATTCATTTGATTCTTTTAATTTAGATTCATTTGATTCACTAACTTTTGGGGTCTGCTTTGGCTGAGTTACTTTTGGAGACTGCTTTGGCTTACTGACTGGTGAATATTTTTTAGGTGGAGGTTTCTTTGAGAATCCATCAGACCTAGTCACATAACTATAAGATTTTGTATCACTTTTCTTTCCATCATTACAATTTTGAGGCTTTTTACTGCTCGTTTTCACTTCTTCCGTTGTATTTTCTATATCCTCAACTTTTTCTGTCACTGGTATCTCCTTTCTAGGAATTGGTGGATAATAAGGCACTATGATTCTTTCTTTTTCTATCTCCTTTATAGGAATTGGTGGATAATAAGGCACTATGATTCTTTCAAATTGCTTTGGACCAAGAACATTTGTGCCTATTTTTGGGATTGACAACATTTTCGTTGCATTCTGAGCACAAATTCTGTCTAAATTATAACAAAATGTCACTAGAACTAAAAGAAGGAACTTGTATCCTAAATTATTCATTTTTAATTCTTATTTCTGATTCATTTGCTACTCAAATTTATTGTTGAACGACTAAAACACGACTGACTGATTTGAATATTTTGACAATAGTTTTTATAAAGCTCCACAAATCGGAAAAACCACCAGCAACAGTATCACTGTGACTTACCAATTTCAAAGTGTGAAAAGAAAAGATTTTTTCAATTTTTGGAGCAACAAGAAAAATAGACAGCATAAGCTATTATCAATTTCTGTCTCATTGCGTCCAATAAATATTTCTCTATTGTCTAGATTACGGAATCATGGATTAGGTTTAATATTCATTATACAGCTAACCGCTACAGTCTTCTTATCTCCAACTAATTTGCAATGGAATGAATTATGAGGTATGGTCAAGACTAATTAACTCTGCATGGCGCGTGAACTTTTTTCCATGCTGAATTATCAATGAAGCATAAAGTCTTCTGCATTTCTGGTCAATAAAGTGGAACAGCTATGAAATATTTCTTTTGATGCCTTGACATTCCCGATTGTTTATTAAAATTATTATTTATTTTTTCTCTATTAAGTAAGTCACCGCGTCAGTCAACATAACTTATTTGCTGATATAAAAATATGATTGTTGGGAAATTTTCAAACCATAAATATTTTGTAAGCTGAGCAAGCAACAACCGAAGAAATGTCGAAAATTCTTCAAATTCTCTTAATAATTGTAGCTTGTCAAGTGATTTTCGCAGCGCCCAAGAAGTCTTATTACTGTAAGACGTGAAACGTGATCAAAATTTTTAAAGACAAAGTTTTAATTAAATATTTTCTTTGCAGCACCTGATGAGACTGTTTTACACAACTTGAAGGACAGGAATCCACCGAGCTATTTGTCACAATTCAGAATTGGAAAGCCTGAGAAGGAATATTTAAAAGTTGCTGGTAATACTCATAAGACAACTGGACCTGTTCACACTTATGTACGGACTGATAAGAAAGGAAATGCTAAGTGGGGTGTGAGGCATTTCGTCGGAAAAAAATATTCAAGATAAACTTTTTTTTGCTGGTCGTTAAATAACGATTTATTTTTTTAAGTCACGTCACTCGACAGTTGTCCGTTAAATAAGCTGCAAAATGATAATTTTTACAATTCAACTGATAAATTGCGACTAAAGAGTCACTCTGGAATTTCTTTGACCGAAGAATATTTCTTTCTGCATCTTTAAGGCACTTCCCCTTCCTATATTTTCAAGTGAGAACCTTCACGATCCAACCAATAAGAAATAAGGAAGGGTTGATTAATCCTTTTATTTAAATTCTTAACAGCACGACAAAAAATCTCTTAAGACTTTCCAAGGAGGAGCTAAAGACTTCTTCTATCTTCCTTTTCTGGCCTTTAGTGGACATGACAGTTTTCTTGAAAATTCGTTTATAAAAAACCGTTGACAAAAAAAATCCAGCAGATGTCAAGAACTTTTTAAAGGAACAATAAAAAATGAATGGAAATCCTTTTAAAAATTTAAATGTCCAAGCTGCAAAACTTGTTTTCTTTGTTGATGACTTCAACGATCTTTTTGATGATTTTGGGTGCTTTAAATTTTCAGTCTATTTTTGACAACCAGACGATATAGAAGTTGTTGAAGGCATTTAAAAATTGGAATTTTTTTAATTTTGTTTTGAATTTTGACTTTTCGAATTTTTTAAATTTGGTTTTAAATTTTTTAAAAAATTATTTGAATATTTTTTCAAGAATTTAAATTTTTTTGGAGAAAAATAATTTTGTTAAACATAAAAAAAGTTGGCAACAATAAAAAGTGAGTAATTATTCTTCATTCCAATAATTAATTGAGTTACTTAAGTGAAAAACAATAGAGTGAAATGGTGAAATAAAATTTTAATTCAACTATTATAGCTTTAAGTTCTGAGAAATTTCAACAAGTAGATTTAAGTTGTCGAACATCTAAAATAATAAAAAGACAAAATTTACTGTTTTTCAAATATTCTCTTTCAATTTATATCCGGTCCAATAACTTAATGGGGTACAAATTGAAGGAAAATTATTTTTATTATACTATAATTAAATTAGAATGTTACTGAATGTTACATAATTTTAATTGATTTCTTGAGGGAGTTTTTTGATTTTTTTTAAAAACATTTTTTTTATAATTTTTTTGAGGAACAAGAATTTTTGGACAAAGCCAAAAAGTGCTTTGCTGAAAAATTCCCATTCTGTGAGCAGTCTTGGAAACACAGACACGGCTTAATGTGCTAGTGAAAATGTTTAAAAACTTCACGTTGGTTTTATGATTTTTACTTTCTATTCTACTAGTTGTTTATGTTTCGTTTTTCTGGTTGCTTTTTAAAAGTAATATATCACTTCTGGTGCTTCGTTTTTAACACAAAAAGAAGAAATAAACAATAACAAAAAACATAGAAAGCAATAAAATTTAAATTGCATAACGATATCTGATTTGATTGATACTTTGAAGGTGTTCACTGCGCAGACATAGATTTTTAACAATCCAAAGTGTCAAGGAAATCGTGTGATTCGACAGCTTATAAATTATAAAAGTTGTGGAAAAATTTGCGAGGAAAAAATTTCGCCCAGAAAGTTTCTCATGTCTTCCTCACAAACTTTTCAGTTTAATAAACACTTTGGCATGTCTATTCTGGTTCATTCATTCTCATTCTGGCAAAATCTTCAAAGACAATATTGGAGTCGTCTTCATCGTCATAATGGCTGTTCTCATAACGATGCTTTTCAATTGATTTCATTTTTTTCATGGCATTTACGCGCTCACGTTCGACAGTTCCTATTGATTACATTAAAATTATAATTGGATATTCATAATCAGTGACTTAATTAACTTACCGGGTGCTGGGTTTAATAATTTAAATGGAACGTCAGTCTGGAGTTCACCACCCAATGTTCCACAATTGAGTTTGACACGAACAGAGTATGAGATTACAATACCCATAGATTCAGATGATGTTTTGCCTTCAGCACCAAGAGTTGATGATGCAAGATTGACGTCATCTTCTTTCAAATGACCATCAAGTGCGATTCCTGTTGGGATTGTTCTCAAATGTCTTATAAGAATTTTTTATATTGTTATTTTCATTCTTACCTCGTCGATCCTTATTGGAACTAGCCAATGGAACAAGGAAGAAGCTCTTTGTGAAGCTAGCACCAGGTGTGATTGGACAACCTTCACGGGTTTCCATGCTAGCAACATGCTTGCTAAATTGAGCATTAATCATTGTCACTTCGCAATGCTGAACGACAAATACTTTAATGCTCTTAACAGTCTTACGGGAATTATTTGTAACAACAAGATTCGCCGTAATCTTCTCGCCATGATAGTAGATTTCACGATCTAATGTGACTTCCAAGTTGATTTTACCCTGAGAGAATGTGAAACCTTTACTGACCAATGATGAGGGCAAGCGACGTCCTCTTGTTGGTGGAGCATATTGCAATTTCTTGATGGTAAGACTTACACTGCTACGTTTATGAGCCTTATCATCTTCGCTATCTCCAACAAATACTCTCACATAATATTCAACTCCCAATGGCTTTCCTTGATCATCCTCGCCTGGCTGAAGTGTGACAGACGTTGGTGATGATTGTGGGAATTGGAATGTAACTGGAAAGGCATTTGTTCCAAGCTTCTTAATAAGACGTTCTTGCATTGGTGTCATTTCCATCTTGGCATTAACCATTGGGAAGATTTGCTCCTTAGCAATGATCAACTCCTTGGTGAATTTCAATCCCATAACTTCATCTTCTTCTCGTCCATAACGGTAGATGGTTACCAATTGACCGAAGACTTTTCTGCCACGCATGTATTCCTCATCGAGAACAACGACACCGTCGATTGGATCGCAGAACTCGCTAAAGAATGAAAATAAAACTAGTTTCTGAAGGGGTCTATGTTTTGAATAAAGGGGGGTCCTCGATTTGTATAATTGTTTAGATTTGAGGTTATGTGAATTAGAAATTTAATACAAAATATGTTACCCATGATCAATGAAATCACGCTTTCCCAAATAGACAGTTAATTTGCCATTTGGTGTTGTTTTCTTGAAAACTTTAACTGCAACAACCATTTTTAAAATTTTTTCTACAAATTTTTTACAAGTTCACAGACGAATGAGAAATAAAATCACACACAAAAATTTTACTTTTATTTAATTATTCGTTTGGATGAAAAATACTTTCATTTATCGTTTCAAAATTCCTAGAATTAAGAAATTTTGAGAGAGCTTTGTAAGTTTCTTTAGTTCTGTTAGACAACCAGAAATGTAATAATGACTCCTCTAAGAATGTTCTAGTTTTTATACCTTCAATTGTTTTGCATTGACAAGGCTTCAATTTTATCGATCAGACTCATTCAGCTATTAGTCCTATTATGCGAATTACTATCTACGTCGTAAGAATATTGTCAAAAAATATTTTAATGCTATTTAGAACGCGGTTGTGCTAGGTGAAAGATCAGCTGATTTGAGGTGCTTACAAATTGTTTGTATTGGAATTATGAAATGAATGTAAAGCACAATTGATTTGTATAATTATTGACGCACGTAATATTAGTGGATGATGGGAGGACTTTCATTTGATATCAAACAGGACCCTGTATTAAAATTCTACACTCTTAAGTCAGACGCATAGCAAGTGAGGTGTTTAGGTAGCAAATGACTCCCTGAGTTGGATTTACTTGGGTTACTTGGAGGGGTTGTTCTAAAATATCATCCATCAAAAAATGGAATTTTTACACCCCACTGCCCCCTCCCCCTCAATAATAAACCCATTTTTATAGACTATCGTACAGGGACCAGTTTCTCGGGTGTACCCATAGCCTATGGGGTATACCTAAAGTAATATTTTTGCTTAACTTTGAATTCTAAGTATGGTTCAACAATTTATGTATCCTAGGGTATACCTTAGCCTATATCCAAGGGTACCCCCAATCTTGGTAACTAAATATTCATGAAAAATCATTTTTATAGACTGTCATGCAGGTCTAGACCCTCTTAATTAAAACTCTGTGTCAAATGGTCACCCTTTACAGTCTCAAACAACCCCCAGCCTTTCCTATAATTTATAATTCCTTTCAAGTAACATCCAACCATTCATGAAATATTTTCCTTCAAGTTCAAGGAACACGTGTAGCTTTAAAAAGAACTAAAGAAGCCTTAAAAAATATTTTAATTTTATCATTTTTCCTTTTTTTCTACTTTTACTTTCAGAACTATGCCGACATACTTTACAACAAACCGTCATGGCTATGCTGTGAGATTTTCACGCTTTTTAGCTGATCGAATTTTTGTTGCGTCATCACAATATTTTGGTTTGACAGGTGCAGGGACATTGTATGTTTTGGATTTTTCAGACGATGACGATAGTTTCAAAGAAGTCAAACAGTTTCATTGGAGTGATGGACTCTTTGACATTATCTCATCGGAGAAAGATCCAAATATTGTAATTTCAGTGTCTGGTGATGGAACATTGCAGTTGTGGAATATGGAATCGATTAATGATGACTCGCCGCTATCAAATTTACCTCAAATGATTTATAAGGAGCATAAGAAGGAGGTCTACAGCATCGACTGGTTGAGTGTAAGAAGTGATAATTTTATCCTCAGTTCCAGTTGGGATTTAAGTATCAAGCTATGGGATCCAAATTTCACAACATCGCTCTGTACATACAACGGACACTCGAAAATCGTTTACAATGCTGTGTTCTCACCTCTCATACCAAATACATTTGCGTCAGTGTCTGCTGATGGTTATTTAAAAATTTGGAATGTTTTTAATAAAGACAAACCAATTGCAAGTTTAAAATCTCACGATGGTGAGGTCTTGACATGTGATTGGTGTAAATTTGATCAAAATATTTTAGCTACAGGTTCTAGTGATGGATTAATTAGGGGCTATGATATGAGGCATTTTGGGGTCCCAATGTTTGAATTAAAAGGATGTGACTATGCAGTTAGGAAAATTCAATTTTCACCTTTTGAAATTAGCACAATAGCTTCCGTTGGATATGACTGCTATACAAGGTAACCTTCTACAAATCATTAGCAACTTCCATAAATTAATTAATAAATTCATTACAGGATATGGGACTTCAATAGAACAAACGAGCCACTCGAGTCAATAAAGCACCACACAGATTTCGGATACGGATTAGATTGGAGTAGATTAAAGAGAAATCAACTTGCAGATTGCGGTTGGGACTCATTAGTGCATGTATTTTATCCAAGTTGCTTAGAAACTTAATAAAATTAATTATTGCATGCTGGTTTATTGTGATATTAAAGAATTTATTGTAGTTTATTATTAACGGTCGAAATAAATTTGAACTTTAGGGGAAAACAACTGAAACAAGTAAAAAATATCTGAATTTTAATACGATACTAAAACGCATTTTTCTCATAAAGAATTTAAGCTGAAAAAATAACGGTCAGAAAGTATTTGAAAAATAACGGTCACAAAATATTTGAAAAAACACATTAATTCTGCAGACAGACAGACAAAATTCGAACACAGTCTTTTCTTTTTGATGCTAAAAATTACCTCTTTAATTTGAACAAAAACAAAGTTACCGCTAAAATCGCATAATTAATAAATTTACAGTGAAATAAAGGATTACGGAGCATAAAACATTAATTAAACTATAGTTCAAGTGACTTAGAAGAAGTGTGACAAAGTGAATAATTGATAATTCATCGGGAAAGTGGAGAAATAACGTTTGTTTACAAATTCAGAGACAACGTGAAAACGTTTATGATTAAAATCTACAATAATTAAGGAAATACAAGGAAAAGACCTTTGTTAATTAGCTGGGAAATAATTTAACAACTTTATTTGTTCGCTTGTAAAATCATAAAGGTGAGTTAAACTAAAAATATCAACAAACTTAATTTTTGTGTATCTTAATTTACATAATTGCACATGATTTCTTATGATTATCTCTGACATTCGTCTCTGTATCTTGTGGATATTCATCTATGACTGTATCTGAGTTCTTACACGATAATCCTTTGCCTTTATCCTTTATGTCAATCATAAATTTCTTAACCTTTTTAAACTTTTCATTTATGATGTTTCCATTGGATTTATTCATGGAATTAACTTTATTCTCCTCATTAATGTAGTCTTGTAAGCTCTCGTCACTTCCTCTTAATGTTGAAGTTGACACATCATCATTATCATCATATAAATCTTCGTCACGATCAATTATACCATTTTCATCCAAATCCTCGTCGGTTACTTCTTTTAGCCTTCTCGCTCGCGGCATTGGCGTCTTCTTTCGATGAATTTTCACTCTATCCTCATCATCGTCATTATCCTCTGATGTGTCATTCATGTTCATCTTTGCTGACCCGTTTCTCATTCGATTTGCTGTAATTACAACATTTTAATTAAAAACTGTCTTGTGAAATTATTTTTAGTTAGTCATACCTGACGCTGAGCGCTTCTCAATGCCGTTATCGATATAACGAATCACTGAATCAGGTCGGTCGGTTGTTGAATGCTTATTGTGTGTCGATGATGAGTTTGAGGAATCTGTGTCTTTACATTCAAGTGTCGTTGCTCGCGATCCATTATTTCCACGTATTGACTCTTCTGTATCAATTAATGAAATATTATCATTTTTATCATCATCACTTTTCTCAATTGAAAGCTCTTCAATGACTTTTGCTGATTTCATCTTTTCGGTTGTGACAGGTTCCTGATCATTATCAGCACCACTTCCCATTTCTGTTATTTTATTAAAGCTGATTGTGTATGTTTGATTGAGCATTGTATCTCTATTTCCATTATAATCTTCATCTCTCAATAATGTCGATACCAATACATGCTGTGCGCCTGCATTAATATCGATAACATTAAGCTCCTTCAATTTTCCCGACTCAATCAAATTTGTTTTATCCTCGTCAAGTAGTGAAAAACATCGACCACTTTCTGTCATGATTGATACGAACGCAAGACCCGGTGCAACTTTAATAATTTTCTCCTCATTTCCTGGAAAATGAACCTCCTCGAATCTCATGTCGAGTACTGATGTCATATTAGTTGATTGATACACAATCCCACTATCTGTTAGTAAGAATATGTCATCTCCATCTGATATAGATAGTTGAATAATTACTGAGTTTTGTACTGGCTCACGAATTTTGGTAAACGTTGATATTGACATGCCTTTAAATCTTCCAACTAGATATAGATCATTGAACTCTAAATCGCGTAAATAAAATGGAAAGTAAAATGAGAACATGATTGCGGTCGATAAAAAGTCAGCAGAACTGATCAAAAGTCAGATAAAGCTTTAAAACCATCGTAAACCTTCCCAAAGTCAAATGAGAAATTGATGACTCAATCAAAAATAAAATATATATAATTTATGTATCACATTAGTGCTGACATACCAGTCACAAGACACGTTGACAGTTTGCCACATTCCAATAATTTAATCGTCTCATCAAGGTCGGCTTGGAAGAAAACATCTGGGTACATTAAAATTTTTGCTGAATCAATATCTCCAAGCTGATAGTGCGAGTTGAAACCCCAACCATATAATTTATCTCGTGTCTCATTTAGCAGAACGAAATGTTCATCACCTGCTCGTATCATCTCAAATTTATCGTTAAATCGTTCGTACTCCGTGAGTTGGACAGAAGTGGCTGTAATTTCGTGTTGAAAAACACCAGACAAGCTATCAATCTTAGCATTGAATGGAAAAATATCTTTACCAGCAAAATACACTTTACTGGAATCTGTATTGAAAGAGAAAGGAAATAATGTTATACGGCTCAGTGGGCGACTCTTATCTATTATAGCTTTTATTTTTTAAGCTCTCATAAATCACCTGTTAACAGCACGGAAAAATTTGATCCATACTGGAAATCCTTAACGGTATGTCCCAATTTCTTGACGTTCTTCACACACGATGGCTTCGTTACAACGTTCTCACATGTTCCAATAGCCAACTGACCGCAAGGATTTTCACCCCACACAAATAGCCGACCTGATTCTATAGCACATATATTGGTTTTATGTATTCAGTGAATAATAAAGGAACAGAATGAATGAAAAAGAAGAGAATAAATTTCTTCCTTTTCCATAATCAGGTCTTTTCTTGAATAATAAAAAAACGTGCTGCTCTTTAAATAACATTTTCTCTTTTATGAATGAAAATGAAAATATAAGGCATGAATATATTTATCAAGCATTTACATCAACAAAAATGAAAAAGAATCCAAAAAATAAACATCGAAATGATAATAATTAGGTAAAGAATTGGAACATGCATGCAGAATGCAATTGAGCGCCCTTACTTTTATTGTTTTGTCTCTTTTTAATTATGGATGAATCACGTGAGTGCATAAACAACACATGACTGTCTAATTAATGATAATTACGTTCTACCCCTTTTCATATTTATTGTTATATTTGTGTCGTATTGTTTTTAGAGGTTCTGAAGTGTCCACATGTGGAACAAATCAAACGACACAGATTAGTCAAAGGCAGCTTTGTGAAGCTGCTAAATTTTGGATTGGAACCGATATTTTTGTAATTGTCAGTATTAAAATAACATTATTAGAGTCAGAAGTGAGTACTTGTTGTGTCCAATAAATTGCTGTGTACCATTTTATTGAAGCTGGTCTATACTACAAAGTTAAAGGTTTTTATATTCTATTATACTCATGCTTTTAACATTTTGCCGTAACATCGACGTTAGCAATGCACCAACGACCACGTTGTGTCGTCCCGGTTGGGTCTACTTCAGCTACCATTCCTGAATCTCTTTCAAATTAAATTCCATTCAGCTTTAAGTTCAATTGCCCTCAATTAGATGATTTTCCTGTAATATCCAGCTTTCATGTGTCATGTCAATGTCCTCTGACCATTTTAAAGATTCTAGCAACAAAAATTCACTGTACATTCGAGGTCACTTCCTAAAATTGTAAGCTCTCTCTCTCCCTTCATAATCCACAAGCTACCCACTCTAAATATTGACGTAATATTGCATTGTTCTGTATTTTCATGTCATTTAACTAAAGGTCTAACTTTATCATCATTAATCATTCTTTAAGTATTTCCCTTTTCGGAATTGTTTTGTAGAAACAATGTCAGTATTAATCGATTAGAAGCCCTAACAGCTCATAAAACAAACATGATGTTATTTTCATTATAAAAATAGAATTTTCGATTGAATGGGGTGAAAGAAGTCTTGTCCACTTTTTGGTCACTCATCGCTACTGTCTATATTTAGGCACATGCATAAGTCTGATTGAATAAATATTTATGATTTGGTCGATAAGCCTGGTCTGATGCTCTCTTGCTACATAAATATTTTCAAATCATAATATGAAAATCGAAATTAAACAGGATATGAAAATCATCAGGAAATGGAATATGTGCAATGCCTGCGATACACGACAGTGACCATATCGTCATATCATTGAGATTGCGGGGACTTAATAATGTTGCGTTTTCATTAATAATTAATTCATTTTCATATTTTTATTATTTTTTTATGGAACTACATAAAAATGAGAGTAGCATTGCGATTATCTTCTCGATTATGGTCTCGAACAGTGGCAGAAAAAGTGAAATAAAGTTAATCAATAAAAATTTCATGTGCGGTTCATAAAAACAATTAGGTCGGTGACTTTAATGACGAATGTTCACCAGCTTAACGTCACTTTGAATTTAATCAGGAAATTCTTGACGAATTACGTACCAAAAATCAATTAATTCGAACATTACCCTTTGATATCCTAAAAGTATGAATGACAAAACCACGTTTGGAATTTCCATAAACAAGTTGGGGATTATTCACGAGTGATATCTGTCAAAAATTTGATTTTTGGACTCTCCTTTCTACTATGTCACTGTAACACAGATTCAAGCTATCATATCTTGAATTTTAGACGTCACTTGTGAACAAGAACATCAGCGGCCGTTGAAGAATGAAGAGAAAATATTTTTTCTTCAATGAAAAGGCACATTAATGCGCGAAACATAAATATTTATGCTTTCTTTCTCATTTTTTTCGCCGATTTTTCTTTCATAACCGACATATAGTTGTGTATTTATTATTTGTGTTGTTGCCATTGCTCTTTATGTCTGTGTTTAGCTATGTCGTTTGCCTTAAAATGTTTATAAAATGAGAAAAGAATTCTTTCACACAACATACCGATGCATATATTCACTTCCGCGCGAATTTGCAAAAGTTTTGTTGAATTCTTTATCACTATTGTATGAATCAACAATTGTTTGCTTTGGTTGAATGCTCATTTTCATGAATAAATGGATAGTAGCACCTTGAGGTGAAAATTTCAATATTTTATTATATATTTTATGAAAGTGGGACATTTGAGTCGTCAATATTTAATAAATTCAACTCTATAGACTGTGTCAAACTGTGTGCTGAAAATCTGACTAGCTTTCCAGCCAGATTTCTTTTTGTGAGCCTTATTACCATTGTGGCTACTAAAGCATTGGTGTACACATAGGGGGGGGGGGGGTAAATTGGGTCAGGACCCTTTCAAAAAAAATTTTTATATGGAATTTTTTTCTTTTTAGAAATTTTCCGTAGCTCTAATTAGTAGCTAATCATTCATGCTCCGTTAGATTTAATAGCTGGTACTACAACTGGTTTTAAAAAAAAATTGGGTACGCCACTGATATAAAGCTATTACCGCACACAAATTGAATTATTAGCATCCAAAAATGAATTCAATATAAATTTTGAGCATTAACTCCATTCACAAACTTCTGGATACGCCCATAGAGTCTGTAGTCTATATTTTACAAAACAGTTCATCACGTGGAAGTCAATAACACTCAATCAACTCCAACACATATTTTAGTCTCAATGGAGAATAGAAAGATTTTCCTCAAATATGTGCAATGTTTATTTATTTTTTTCTTCATTCATACATTCAGCTGGTGCATTCTGTAATAACGACAGCCATTCCACTATAATTTTTCAATAAACTTCGTCTCATTCATTCTTTCGATGTGTTATAGAGGAAATTATAATGTAAAACTTTTTTTTTTTTAAAAAAAAAGAAATATCGACGTATGAATACAAATTCAGAATGTCTCTTCTCATTCATGACTTTATGGATTTCTGCATATAAAAAATACATTCATTCGAATTATGTTGAAAGAGATACATATTCTGTGGTTATTCTTAAGTGAAATACAATGTTTCATGTCAAGTGCGATTACTTTGTGGTAAAAAAAGAATTCTATTTCTTGTCTAAGAGATGAAATTTATTATCAGAAGATGTTGCTGAACAGACATAATATTGTACGGTAGTGTGTAGTAAAGTGATTGTATATATTGATTAAACACAAATCTTTGTTGTTTCATAAACTTGCTCCTTTGTTGTTAAGCTTGAATCATTGTTGTCTGGAGAGCTTTTTGTTGTGTACCTGCTTACTTGTAGAAAATCTTATGTCAGCAAGTTTGGGTTCAAATCAAGAAATTAGGCTATTAATAAGCAGAGTGGCTATTCTTAATGTTTTTTGGGTTAGAATTAATAATTGGTCATCAGAGACTGCCGTTGGTAGACTGTCGTTACAGAGTAATGATAATTTGGAAGTGCTAAGTTAGCAATGGCATACAACTGATGTTTAAGCTTTAGCATAGTGTTTCTCAAAGCGGAACATTCTGCGTTATTTCTAAAATTTAGTTGTACATCCTTGACCAGGGAGATAACAAATCACCTGCATGGAAAAAATGGTCCCTTTTCATACAAATGTGTATATACAGCAGATGTGTACTCAGTTTTTGTTTTAGAGGGTGTCCAAATTTTTTTTCTCATTCTCATGGTTTTGTACTGGTTATTAATTCTAACGGTACGTAAATGATTAATTGTAAACTAGAAATTGAAAAATATTTTTAAGAGAAAAATTATTTTCCACCATATATTCCATATAAAATATTTTCGAGACCGGACCCCATTGGACCCCCCCCCCCCCCCCTTTGGGTACGCTCATCTTTTGTAGTAAAAATCTACTCTAAAAATTAGAGTACGGTTTTACGCTTAGTAGAATAGAAGAAACCCTAAATAACTAGGTCATCTTCAGGCCTGAACGTCTGGATCAATAACACTGTTAATGAAATATTTTAATTGGATATAAATCTATATCTTTATCAGAATATTACTTGTGCCCCATTTAATGTTCTTATTTACGTTCTCATCCAGGAGAAATTAATTGAAAAACTTTTTTACCTCATTTCGTCCATGAGAATGATTGTTCAAAAAGAGAGGAAAATTTTCCTGTTTATTGTTGTCTTTATATCCATCGCTATCTATCTGCTTATAAGACGTAAACAATGGAATTCAATTTAAGTAGTGTCTTGAGTCTTCATAAATAATTGTGCAATATCTCGACGTCTTAAGGCACTTAAGGGAACAAAAATTATTAATTTACTGCCACTCTTTTTCTGTTCCTTCATATCTGAGGAACGCACGCTTCTCCAACAAAAAAAAATTTTTTTTCTCATTTCTTTCCTCACCTTCTTATATTTCTAAATAATAAATTTTGCGCGTGAAATGGCTTTTATGCTCAAAAAATGCTGAATGAATAGAAGATGAAAAGAATGGGGAACCATGTTAATTATTCATGATAACAATTTCATGAATTTTCCATGCTTGGTTTTCAACTTTTATTTCTAACTTTTTTTATGAGCAGGTGAAAATTTATCGAGTGTTATACTTCTCTAGCCATTATTTCTTGAGTATGGACTTTCTTTTGCGATTTTCATTCAAATTAGCTCAATCAGAACAGTTTATTCCCTAAATAAATACTTAAGCACGCAATGCGAATCGCGATAAGAACAAAAATGGTCGCGCTATGAGAAAATTTATACAATTCGATTGCAGCACGTACATAAAAATTAATTTATAAATAAATTGTGGTGATTGCAAATATTAAAGCGAAACACAGACACATGGGCTGGATTTTTTTTGCCATCCTTAATTGTATTGAAGCTGTGGCGTAGTGCTTCAGGACCTAATTACTTTCACTTGTCATTTTTCGAATCATATGTACTGGAAATGGAGCTCACAGACTTCCTTTGTAGGCTACAGACAGAAATGTCATCTAAGAAAGTGGTTCGGATACCACTATAAGCTGTAGCTTATCATATATTCACAATTATCCCTGCGATAAGTGATATTGTAATGTTGATAGCAACGCCCCAACACTTTTTAGAGAAGTACAGGGACCTACTTTTTAATTGTATTAAGTTGGGTCTGGTCATGATACCCACTTCAGAAGCTTAGATTTCAAGTTCACCAACAGAAAGCTACTTAATCTATGTCTTGGGAAGATTTTCATTTTTTACCCCTATTTAGTGGATTAAGGGCAATACTCAGGTATACCCCGCCTCCTCGACTGAAATTTTTCTTCAATTTACTAAGTTTTTCTTTCGAGAAAAAATCCCACCTCCTAAATTTTTGCATCTATGTCCCAAAAAAGGACTAATCCACCTCTCGAGTGTATCCTAGCAAATTTCTCTGGTATGTCCATAGATTATTGAACGAATGTAGGGGTCATGAATATTTTCTCAGAATTGAATGGATTTCAGTTGTTTCATTTCATCTTCATTCCCACAAGTGCCTGTTCAGATACATCCCTGTTCAGACAGATGTATAACTCGCATGTCAATAATGGTACGTTATACACGACTCTATTAATTTTAAGAACCACAAAACCATGTCATTTAATCTTTATTCTTTTCATAATCATATGTTGCGCATTGCTTTTACATTAAACATCAAGGAAAAACATTGTGGATTGACAATATTATTTGTTGCTGAATTTCTCATGGATTCTCTCAATGCCAATTTTTAAAATATCCATTTCGCCATGTGCTTTAATACAAATAATTGTAATGCACATTAATTAATATAATTGCACAATTATACATCAGACTTTATTAATATTTCACTCGAATTGTCAATAACAGCATGTTGCACACAATTCACATTATGAATGATTAAAACATTTTTTTTCCAGCCAAGAACTTTGAACATGAATTTCTCATAAATCGTTCTAAATTGAAGTATACTTTTCCTTTACATAATCGCTTTTTTGAAGGTCAGCAGACTCTTCTTAATGACATTTATCGAACCAGACTTGATTTGCGTACTAAATAACAAAAAAATGTCATGTTGGTCAACAAAAAAGTTCTAACCGTGACACATTCATTAGTAATCAATTCTTTTTTCGTATGCCATGCTATGCTCTTGCTTTCTAGTCAAGTGATTTAGAGCCTATTTTTGGGATTTATGTAATTAGTCTCATAAAACTTTTAAAGCTGCTTTCGACTTATTTAACGAGATGGACATTTGGATTTAAATATTTATAAGGGAAGTGATTAGAATTTGGATAGACCTAGCTCATAAATTATTTAAGGCAGGGTATGGGTGTAACCAGGGGGGTGTCTGGACCCCCCCCCCCTTTCTCTAAAAATAAAATTTATTTTAATTTTTTTTTGTATTTTTCGAAGATCTAATTTGTTAATTAATCGTTTACATACCATAAGAATTAACAACAAGTACAAAAACATGAGTATAAAATCGAGAAAAAAAAATTTGGGCACCCCAAAAAGTTAGACAGGGGGAAAATTTTAAATCCTTAAATAATTCTTGGTGGAAAGCTTGTCAGAAAATCGTATATTATGCTCAATATTGATATTATACTCTTCCAAAAAAATTTCCACAAAGTAGTTCTCCCCCTGGCTTAAGGTATCCGAATTTCGAATGATCAATCTTAAACCAATCCTCAATCTCGTCCATCAATTATTTAAGCATCTAAAAAACACACACACATTATTTTATATCATCAATTATAAACACCATGAAGAATGTCAAAGATTACTGATGAATTTTTCAAGCACAAAGTCGTGTAACTAAACTATTTCGGAGAAATTTATAAATTTTCTTCCACTTCATCCGCTCCAATAATGTTATTTTTGTCCTTGTGTAAGCTTATCGTGTCCCAAGTCAATAATTAATATTTATCAAACTAGTAATTTTCATTATAAACATAAGAGAGAGTTAGAGAGAAACTACAAAGTGGAGGTAAATTAAATAATAATAAAAGTGTGCATTATAAGAAGCAGAAAATGTCGTTTAATCTTAATTTACCACATATTACGGCACTTTGATTTTCTCCACAGATTAATTTCTTAATTTTATCCCGTTTCACAAAGAAATAATTATTATCATTTCCCTCGCCGGAAATGGTCAGATGAGATCGTCCAAATGCAAACACAGCTCCCGTATCTAAATTTATTCACAGACACAGAAAATTTATTATCTTTTTTTATGGAATTAAAATTCATCTCTTGTTCATTAAATTGCATTTTATGACTTGATGCTCGTTACAGGGGTGTGCCCAAGAGATTTTTGAGGGCAAGAAGAGTTAGATGTAAAGTTAAGAGAGGGTTTGAAGGGGATTTTGGTCCTCAAAACAGTCGTCAAAAAGCATTTTTGTATAAAATTACATTTTTTTGTTATTTTTTTATGAAGTTAAAGTTTCAAGTATAGAAAAACTGTGGACCCACGAAAAATGGTGTTTCTGGATATTCAGGGGGGTCAATATTCTTTAGAACGAACGTAACTCTAAGACTCTTGATTCAAGAGGGTAATTGACCCCCAGATTCTTAAGTACATAACAAGACATCCAGTTTTGGGGACCACGAAGTGCATACTATCATCAAAGGATGATCATCATGGTTATATCCTTAAAAATGATTTTTCCCTAATTTAGGATTTTTTAATGGCACTATGTATAGGCTGACCATCTGCTTGGTTTTTCAGTGGACTGCCCTCCATAATTGCCTGTGTCTTATTATTTTTTGGGATATTGGCAAATTTTTTGACTCAAAAATGTCTAGAATTATGTACTTTTTGCCTAAAATTAACTTAATTTGATTAAATTTAAGAAATGTCCGAGGCTATTCTTCTGAAACCTTTCTGGTCACCCTAACTATGTAAAAAAGTAATATCACTGAATATTATAAATAAATATTCTTCATGCTATCTTGGAGTCCTGGAATAAACCCCTGTAAGCATCTCATTTATCTATGAAACGTCGCAAAAAACAACAGCCATGAATGGGATTATTGTAAGAGGAAAATCACCTGGGATATCCATTTTTAATGAATGAAAAACTAAACAAACAAACTAGATGAGATACAATGCCGACACACGGAAGGAAAAATGAACTAAATTATGCATAAAAACATAAATTTTTTCACAATAATATAATATAAATTTTTTTTTTCAGTCAATGATAAAGTTTTGGGAAATGAAATTTTCACAAAAGTTTTTCTTTTTTGCTATCTCGTAAAAAAATTGTCTTCACTATTAAGCTCGTCCCAAAAGTGTCATTTTAGTTATTTTATTGTTATTATTTCCTTCTTGACACTGTCCAGTTATTTATTTCTCTCCTTCTTGACCCGTTTATTGTTATTTTTTCGCGTCCTCACCGCTATAAAGTCCAGTTGAAACTAACTTAAATGAAAATTTGTGTGAGGAATTTACTCTATATATTTTCGTGAATAATACCATTGGAAAATAATATAAAGAAATGTTTTAGTGTACGGCAAGTGGCGTTAAAAATTGAATATTGTTTGTGTATGTCTTACCTGTTCGCTAGTAACGGGCGACATGAAAGGAAACTAAACAACAACAACGATAACTAAACAACAGTGGTATTGATTTTGCTACTTATGATAGACGAAAGCGCATTTTTCACAAAATATTTGAAGAATAACGATCGAAAAATATTTGAATAATAACGGTCGCAAAATATTTGAAACTGCTCCAAAAATTTGAAAAATAACGGTCAAAAAAGAAGTGAAGCTACAGACAGACAAATTGTGATCATAACCGTGTTTTCCATTCAGCATAAACCGCCAAATAATATTGAGAGAATTAAAATATTGTCCTGAGCGCGTTTGTGTATGTGAGTGTATGGACAAAGCTGTTTTTTGTTTCCTACCAACCGACTCAATTGACTTTCCACAAAAAAACTTTTTCGTTCCCTTCGTTTTCAAAGGAATTTTCGTTTTCATTGTGCGGCTGGCTGTTTATTGTGAATGTGCATCGAAATTTTGAGTTTAAAGTTTGCTCGTTTGCATTTTTTGTTTCCATTTGACTTGGTGTAAACAGCTGTGTGCATGAATGGAAAGTTCTTGTTTTATTGTTCAACAAAAATTGTTTTAAAATGAGAAAATGAGTAAATCGACATGCGGTTTAAAGCATAAATTTACTCCCGTGTTTTGTAAGTGGTTTTAATGTTGTTGTTATTTTTCTTTTTTGCTTTGTCATTATCATTGGGTTTTCCTGATGAAAAGTTGTTGTTGAAAGTTTTTTTTCGATGAGGTTTGACAGATAAAAGTTGTTGTCGGGAAAATTAAAATTATCATTATTTTATACGTTGAAATATAGTCGATCAGGGTGGCTATTGAGGTCATTTGGCTGTGAATTCCATTGAATTCAAAATCTATTTATGGTAATCTATTGTTACACTTCTATGCAAGCATAGGACTATCAATTAATGTTTCAAAATTAACGGTCAAATCATATTTGAAAATATAACGGCTGAAATAAATTTAAATTTAAAAAAACTAACGTCAAAATTTGGTCTTCTCGGTAAAAATTTCAAAAAACCGTTAATTCCTTTCCAAAAACACTATAAAATTCCTTTTAGACCTAGTTCCCACCAGTAATTAACATTCGTACAACAAAGCACAAAAGTGAATTTAATAGCACGTATCCTACCTCAAAATTATTTTTTAAAAATTTCTATGTGACGAGAACAGATAGAAAATTACCAGCACATATGATCCAAATAACGCGAGAATTACAATTTATCGTGCCATGAAAATTGCCCTTTGTGCTACATTAGTGACCTATATTAAGAATATCATGCTTGTATCCTTACACGGACACGCATCATTAAGAAATAATTACTAGAAGAGACATGCAAAAAAAAAACGGCTGACTAATCAACGAGGCTTCATTTTTCTAATTACAGAATCGACATCAAAAATGGGAAACTTCGAGAAGCCATCGATAGACAAGAGAATTGCAGCAAAGATGTTTGACAGCGCCAAATTGGAACGAATGAGAGGTCGAGAAATAAGAAAGGCTGATAAGGAACGAAACTTATTGACTTTAAAGAGAACAAGCTTGCCTGTCATCGAAGCAGATTACATTCGTACAAAGGATCCAAAATGCAGTCGATGCAATAAGGATAAAGAAAGTTATGGACTAACTTTCGAATGGCATTTAGAACCAATTGATATTCTGGATGATGACAAAGGCTTTTATGAATTGAACAGCAGCACAAAGAGAATGCTGTCAAAGATTACAAATGGAATTGTGATTCAGCCTGCAAAAATTAAAATGATTAAATATTTACAAGAAAATAAGTCAGATATTCCAATAGTTTACGTCCTGAAGTCAAAGGATCGTAAATTGGATGAAATCTTGTTGAATTTCTGTTTGGAAAGCTACGAGCTGGAAATAGCATTGTCAACAGCCGGAGTGGATGAAATCTCTCTTGAAAATCATTTAAATTCTCATAAAAGTTTAATGCTATTTGTTGATGATGAATTTCAATTGAAAAATGTATTAAAGTGCATTGACTATGGTAAATTGAAGGAGATTTATTTGATGCCTGTCTCAATCAACTACGAAGTCCAGCACTCAAAAGAATTTAAGCCACCAATGATGACTATTTTGCCAAAATATTTCTATGAGAATTATGGAATTGTAAAAGTCAATTTCAATGAGCCATATACATGTTCAGATTTGCTGCAATGGATAAAGGAGGATGACAAAACAGAAAAGGAACTAGCTATGGTTGAGGCAATTAAAGAGCATTTACTACATGATATCGTTTTTAAACGTCCAATTTTCTCAACAAACATCCTTGCATACTTATTGCTCACATATTTCCGCACTAATGGCGGTACAATTGAGGAAATTGCTACAAGAATCGACGAAATTCGTAACAACGCAACAAATTCTATTGATTTTTCATTCGATGGCGATGCTATGGATGTGGCTAAATATGCTGTGACAAAATTGAATAATAAAATCATAATAGATGAGGATTTAATGATTAAGCCTAAAGAAGACACAGCCACACTGATTGAGTTGTGGGATTATGCAGAAACATTAATTTGCCATTTTGCCTTACAATCAGTTATAATTCTAACAGCTGAACATTTCAAACGTATCGATAGTTATGTCGATTACAATAAACTGATTGAACATGCAAAGAATTTATGTGAGATTATACAATTAGAAGTGCCATTGTATAAGGCTTGCAGTAATTTGAATGAGCAACTAGAAAATGCTTTTGATATTTTATCGAGAAAAGATTTATTGACAAAACCTAATGTCGTCACTTACACGGCAGATGAGAAGCGTGCACAAAAAATTGCTGAACAATTTGATGTTTCCGATGACGATGAAGAGTACGACAGCAATGGAAGTGTAATGCAAGCTGAAAATGAAGTTACAATCAAAACGGAGATGCAGCATGAAATAAACTTTCTAAAGGATGTGATTCTGCCAATTCAAGAAACTTACATGAACGTTGCGTACTGCTTGAAACGTTTAATTGGCAATCAGATCATGGATGAAGGATATTTCCTCAATATTGCAATGAATGCAATGATTGATGAATGCTATGCTGAAAACTGCAAATATTGGGAAAGCTGCTCAATGAAATGGACAAAAAATGCCTTGAAACTTTTCGAATTGTGGGGAATAATTAGCAAAGTGCCAGATTCTGAAACTGTTCAATACCTAATTTTAGATGAACATGATTCCGAGGAAGCTATTCACGCTCTTGCCAAACACATTGAACAATTTTCCGATTACTAGATGCTGTTGCCTAAGAACTATGTGATATTTTTTTTATAACTTTTATATACGCTACAACATTGTCATAGGCAATAATAATCATGAAGAAAAAGATAAATAATAAAAGATACGATGTGAAATTACGAGAATAAAAGTGTGCGTGCTGATATCCTTGATTACTATCTTAATTGCAGTATTTCGTGTCTTCTTATCCGACAACCCTTAACATAATTTTTACAAGCACATTCATTCAATTTGTCTTGATATTAGGGATTGGATTGTTCGAGAAAAACTTCTGGAAGTGACTATTTTTGACCGTTATTCTTCAAATTTTATAACCGTTATTTTTCAAATTTTTTGTGACCGTTATTTTTTAAATATTTTATGACCGTTATTTTTTAAATATTTTTTAACCGTTATTTTTTAAATATTTTATGACCGTTATTTTTCAAACAGTAATTCTTGGTTTGCAAACAGCTTTAAATCCTACAATAAAACATTAATTCCCACAAAACTGACTAGAAATTCCATTAAAACTCGCTTTAATCACTTCAAACGGTATAAAATATTGTCAACACCCACAATTTTAAAGCTTATTCGTTCACAATAATCCTTTATTCTTCTTATTCTTCCGCTTCGAAACTTTTCTTTTCCATTTTATTGATCACTTCCGTTTCTCTTTTCGTTCGATTTTTCAATTGAAAATTAATCATCGACTTGAAATGTCATTTCTTCCTTATGTGAAAAATACAATGTCTATATTTAGGACGGATCAATTCCCTAATTGAGTTTTGAAGATGAGAGCGAGCAGCTTTTTCGGGGGTCGTGTGGAAATGACGTCTAATTGGGGGCTACTTGCTAATTTAGAGCATTTTGACATTTTTGTGTCTTGGAGTGAATCTTAAAAATTCGAATTCTTGATGGACGTCATTTGCGAATGACGCCTTTGGTTGGTAAAGAGAAAGTTTCTTTAAATTAAGATTTTTATCTAATATTTTCCACAAAAAGATTTTTCACATGAAATGTCGTTACTAAAAAAGGAATTTAACCTTCACATTCCATACTTTCTCTTTGTTCTGCGATATATATTTAATTCCCATAGAATTATTGTTGTTTTATGAAAAATCTTCTTGAACAAGTTTCTGTTTTTCGACACCTTGCGTGTTACGTAAAGCGAAAGCAAAATTCATTACCCTCATCCTAATTAAGATTTATGATGGAAAAAAGCTTGGTTTTTGCATGTAAAACATTGCCTTGATACATTTTTCTTCTCACACAAAATGCTCTTTAATGTCGAGCTCTTCTTGTTCAGACACAAAAAGACGTCTATAACCCCATACAGATGGGGCTATTTACCTGCAAAAATAAAACATTCATAATTTTTTTATTTTTATTTTCAGAAATGAATGAAAATTTATGTAAATTATGAGAAATTTACGTATTCTCTACGTGGGCATAAACTTTAAGATGGCAAGTGAATAAAAAAAGGTAGCTTTTGCATTAAGTGGGTTTGTAATGACCACAAAGCGTCCTTACTCTTGTAACAACATTGATGCATTAGCTCATTAACATTCCATTTTATCGTTTACAGACGATATACTTCATTGCCCTTTATATTTCGCATGCTTTACTGTAATTCCACTAATAAGCACTAATATTACACTAAGCACAAGCAACTTTTATCCTTTGGCAGTAATTTATTATTAAATAAAGGTTTTTTATCATTTAACGTATTTATTGAATTTGAATTTTTGACCTTCAAAACTTTTAACGGCTTTTTCGTTAAAATTCAAATTTGGGGTGCAACTTCATGTCAGTGAAAAATTAAATTAAATTTATTCAGCTTTAAAAAGCATAAACAACGCAGCAAACGGAAGAATCTTGTATATAGCCGTAAGTTATAATCAATTCCGACAAGATTATTCAGTTTCAGCAGAGGAAATCCACAAAAATAAAATTTGCGAATAAAATCTTTCGTCAAAAAGCTTCCAAGAAAGTGATGTAAATGTAAACAATAAATTAGCTCTTATTTGATGTGATTCTGGTGAAATTAAGCTGTCAAGTTATAGCAATTAAGCCTTAGAGAATGTTGAATTGAAAATATAAAGATCCAGTCTGAAAAGTTCTGTATAAAAATGTTTGTTTAGTAAAAGATCCAGTAGAATCATTAAACAGGAATTAGGAAGCTTGTCTCAGCACGATACATCTATTAACTCTGTTTGAAACACAAAACTTGGTCTTGTTAAAACGAGAAAGGAAGAGATTTCTTCCTCCGTACATCCCACGTACTTACAATTAATTAAGGAATGCAATCTCGTACACACGGCAACACCTACATGCATTTAGAAGCCCTTCAACAAATAATCATGACCTGAATTCCATTAGCTCTTTTACCAAAGAAAGAAAAGAATTCAATTTGTGAATATTTTGTTCGGTTTTAACCCCAAACTCGATTCACGCTGTGCTAAGTTAATGAATTCTTCATTAACCTTTTTTTAAGAGTTTCCATTTTCATTTCACATTGACTTGTAGTGTGTAACCAATGTATGTCCTTCGCCCCATTTCCATACTTATTATTTAGTAAATTTAATCAGCCACAATGAAAAAAAATCTCAAACAATCCGCTTTTTGGCTTTGTTTATATACATTTTATAGCATTCTCGATTACTTTGCCCTTTTTTCCTTGTCGTCGTCGTCTCATTTTTCTGTTAAGTGGAAAAAAGCTCTTTATTTACTGCTAAAATTCCATTCATAAATTTGTTATAAGGCATTAGAAAATTAAGAATGAGAGGAGTGAAAAGTCTGATAAGCTTCGTTAGCTTCATGTTGCCTTGGAGAAGACGAAAATAAAAAGTTTGGGGTGTTTTTCTTAAGAGAATTAATTCACTTTGACTGTCTGTGCCTTAACTTCATCAATTCCAACGTTTATGATCTTACGTAAATTATTTAGTTACGTAAAATTACGTACGTTTTTTGGTTACGTAAAATTTTTGTGTAGGAAGAATGCGCTTCCTCTGCTCATGCCTACACTGATTCTGTAGTATTTTCACTTCAGGTCATGAGATTAAATTGAATGTCAAATTTAATTAATAAAATTTATATCATCATATCCTCATCTAATCGAGAATATTTACTTTTTACTACGTCTTTGCAGATGGCAGACGATGAAAATCAAGACAAAATGCCTTCAGACGAAAGTGCCACAATTGAGTCAACAAAAGAGGAAAAGGAAGAAGAGCCAAAAGCAGAGACATCATCAAAAAATGTGACATACGAGGATGGCGTTGCAATTTACACAGATGAAGCAACAAAATATAAATATAAATGGTGTAAAGACACAAATCAATGGAAACCGATGGAGAATGAGCATTATAAATGGGATGAAGAAGCACAAAAGTGGATACCGAAGGCTTCACTCGAGAACGAGTATTATCGTTGGTGTGATAAAACAAATCAATGGATACCCAAAATGAAACAAGAGAGCGGTAAGGAAGGAGGCGTTTATGATTATGACGAGAAGGAAGGATGTCAACTTTACACCGACCAAGATGGTGCTGTATTCTTTTGGGTATGTATGAAATGCTCTTCAAAAATATTATTCATGTCATTTTCATAATTTAATTTTTCAGGACAAGCTGAAGAAAGCTTGGTTTCCAAGAGTTGATGACGACTTTATGGCATTATATCAATTGAATTATGGCTTTGTAGATAATACGTCAAGTACAAAGAAAGACGACGATGACGATAAGCATAAGGAGTCAGTCAAGTCGAGTGAACAGGAAGAAACAGAAGCACAGCAGCAAATGGAAGGTGAATCATCAGATGCGCAGCAAAGTCTTATCGGAAAGAAGAGAAAAGCGCCTGCAGCACCACCAAAATGGTTCGAGGTTTCACCGGAAAATAATACAAAAGTTTACGTTTCAAATCTTCCGCTCGACATCACAGAGACGGAATTTGGTGATGTGATGAGTAAATGTGGACTCGTCATGAAGGATTTAAGGACTGGAAAATTAAAGCTGAAATTGTATCGTGATAAAAACGGCGAAGTAAAAGGAGACGGTCTCTGTCATTATATTAAGGTGAGTAAATCAATAAAGCCCTTTTAATTAAGTACATTTTAAGAAACTAAATCATGAAGAATGTGAAATAAGAGAGAGAAAGAGTCTCTGCACACTTCAATGAACATTAACGTCTTTTCAACTGTAAAATAATTGACACAAGCTACTTAGGAGAAAAAGGATAGAGTAAAAGAAGAGGAAAATCCATTTATTTTTATCCATTGACTTCATTCAGCTTTTTTCTTCCATTCGGTTCTATTATATTTCCACTCATTTGATTGAAAAGACGAGAATTTTCCTTTATACTAATCTCGTAATTAAAGGAAGCATTCATTTTCACATTTTTTTGCTCTGCTGAAATTTTACAGTGCACTGTTTTGATTCCGCCTTTATTTAACTCATTTAAAATGAATTCTGAAGGGAATTAATGGTGTGAATTTTCTCATTTTACTTACTCATTATGTTTTGGGAAGTTTATTTTCTGTTTATTGCTATGGGAATAGTTCGTCTGGATTGATATTAATGGGATAATGGATTGAAGCTTGATTATTGAGGAACAAGATTTGTTTGATTCAGTTCTGAAAAAGCTTACCTAATTTTACATATCAAATACGTACGTAATTTTACATATCAAATACGTACGTAATTTTACATATCAAATACGTACGTAATTTTACATATCAAATACGTACGTAATTTTACATATCAAAATACATAAGTAATTTTACATATCAAATACGTACGTAATCTTACATATCAAAATACGTGAGTAAATTTACATATCAAAAACGTACGTAATTTTACATATCAAAATACGTTCGTAAAACATAGAAAATCCATAAATAATTCCTCAAATACAAAAGGCTGTGAAATAATAAAACAGAGATAAATCCACACATTCCAAAATTTACCCAAACTCTCAAACAAAACATTCTCACCAAAGCAGAAAAACAACAGCATTAACTTTTATTTGATGTATCCTTTTATGTTTATTTCAATCAAATTTTAGTATTAAAGCATAAAAGCATCTATCTGGATAACATGGTTTCAAAGTTTTATACTTTAACGTAATTATACATTACTATTTTTGCATCTTTAAAAAATATCTTTGATTCATGAACAAAAAATTCTTGGTATTAATTAATTAAATTACTAATTTCATTAGAAAATGAGATGGGAATAAGCAGGGAATTAATTTTTTGGGGTGTCCTTCATGAATGACGCTCAATATTCTGCAGGTTTCTAGTGACGTCAGTCATCCACGACCCCCTTTCATACAGGTTTCCTATTACTTTTATTATTATATTGCGAAGGTGTTATAGTGAGTGTGCAGAAGAAAGAATTAAAGTGGCTTAAGCTTAAGTAATTACAAGAGTTTCTAAAGTTTCTGCTTCATAACTACTGCTGTGTTAAGTGTAATGAAAGAAAGTATTTAAAAATATATATAAACTTTTATTTTTCCCATCATCAAGAAGATGAAAAAAGAAAATAAAGTTTCTCGCTTAATGCAATCAGCTTAGCGACTCATTAACAAATTTTACTGACAGTCGGAATGAGGAAAGAAAGGAAATAGGAAGGAAGGAAGTAAAGTATTGAGAGATTATTTACAAAAGCATAGGAGGGAGGCAAATAAACTTAAGATTACTTTACTCTCTTAATTTAATCACTTAACAATGTATAAAGGAAATGAGATGATGTGAAAACATTTTGTTTTCGATGTCACGCATTCATAAATAATTAAGGAAGGAAATTTTGAGGGATAATTATAATGATTATTTCCTATTGTGCCATCAATTTTGCAAATGCTCTTCTTGGTATGGACTGTTTGATTCTTAGATTTTGGAGTGGATATGCTTTCAAAAATTGATTTTTTTGGGAAAAGTCTAATTTATTTGCATTTTGACACTAGATCTGACTAAAGGTGGGTTAATAATATATTGGCTATGAAGCGTACCCAGAAATTTTTTTCATTGGATTCTTCTCTATGCTCATGGTTTCCTTATTGTTTGCTAATTCTAACGGTAATGATTAGAGCTTAGATAAATACTCGGAAAATTTTTAAAGAGGAAAAAAAATTTCAAACAAAAATTTTCTCGAGGGTGATGACACCATCGGAACCCCCCCCCCTTTTGGGTATACCCATTATCAGAGTGGAATCTGAGGCCATGTGACTGGACATTAAACATTCCAGTTATCTCACTAATAAATTCCTTACTTTAACTCATAGGGATCATTCACTTATGACGTCCAACATTTAGGGGGGAGGGGGCTCTGAGATTTTTTGAAACCTTCATACAAAAAGTTTTTTTTGTGTGAAAATTTTGTGACAAGGGGGTAGGGGGGGTCTAAAAATCCCATTTTTTGATGGACGTTATAAGTGAATGACCTCATAGCGCTTTAGTGCAATTTGAATCTCTTAAAAAATTGCTTATGCTCTTAAATTTCAAGAAATTGATTATTCCATCTAAACTTTCTCGTTCATTTTAAAAACAATCCACCATCCAAACTTTTATTTTTGCATTTTCAATCATCAGCATTTTCAATTCGTAAAGGCAGACACAGATCGATGGAAAAAAATTCTGCCAGATTTTCAGTTTACAACAATTTTGATTTTACTTTAAAAGTATTTAAAAGGTTGAAAAATCTGACAAAAAAATTCCAAAACTTGAGGAATAAAACAAAAATATTAAAAAATCGTCACTAAATCATCACTTTGAAGTTGAGGCATAATAATCTCAACGACATAATAATTTATCCACCTAAAACCGTGCTTTGCACGCTACTTTAAAAATTTATTTCCATTTGTTGAATTAATTCTAATGCTAAAAAATTCCTATCCCTCGAGCTTCAGATCCCTTAACATTCCCAATTTTCTTTTTTTTTTGTGTGCTGTGTCGCTACTTAGATAAAAAGAAGAAAAGGATTTGTTTGATAAATTCTTTTTTTAAACCAAAAGCTTTTCATTCTTTCCCTCTGCGTCTCGTGCTTTTTTTATATTTTTTCTTTATTTTATTTTATCATCTCGTAAATATGATTTTGAACAGTTTAGGAAGTGGTGTCGTTGATGCTTTTAATGTTTCGCTCAGCCTTCCGTTGTGCCTTCAATTTTAGAAATTCCATTTTTTCCTCATCCGTTAATCTTGAAAGCTTCTCGCGAACGTTGTCTAAACGCTTTCTCTGTATACATACACAATGGAAAGAAAGAGAATAAAGAAAAGTGAGAAAAATTGAAGTGACTTGAATTGAAATTTTCTAGTAAACGAAAAATGATGAAGTATGAATTGGTTGATCAATATTGACTGATGAGAGCGCATTTTCACTCATAGCTGGAGCACAGACAAAAATAATGAGCAGATCATGTAGATCTCCTTTTAACTAGTTTAAAAAAAGCTATCTTTAATCACTCAGCTGGAGATTCTAGTCACTCAGGTACTTGACTGACTCAGCCTCATCACCTTTTAGTCCAAAAATGGCATACTCTTGACTATCTCTAGCAGCAAACGTGGCTGATCTTCTACCATTCTCTACTCAGTAGACTAGAGTTAAAGGAAGCATAAAACTACATCAGTAACACTTAAACTGCTGACAGACAATCAAAAAGACCGTAGACTACGTGAAAATGCGCTGCAAAAAAATCATATTCATCCTCCCATTGTTCATACCTTTTCAATCTGCTTTGAGGCTGTTAATTCTGTCGTTGTATTGTAAATATTTCCACTGTTTGCTGTCATTGTTGATACTGTTGAATATGATTGTTGATTACGATATGTATCTTCACGTCTACTACTTTTATCAATATGTCGATTGTTTGCCTCATCATCGTTATTATTACTATTGTAATGATTGTGTCTATGTGGATTTACGGGATAAATTTGTGAAATTGAATTTGGTGACTCGGTGGTTGTTGTTGTGGATGTTGTGACTGTTGGAACTGTCGATTGTCTTCTTCGGCTCTTTGGTTGCTTACTCAAATTCTTCTTTAACACGTTTCTATCCAAATCGACATCCCCTGTGAGTTTGGGTCTACTTTCCTTACTCTTGTCCTTATGCTGCTTCTTACGACGCAACTGTGCATCTTGTGTTGATAAGATTTCTGGTGGATTTATCTCATTATTCATACGACGTGTGTCTACTGGTAATTGATTATTCCTTTGTCCGCCCTGATTTCTCAACGTCTGATTCTGATTCTGTGGTACCTTTTTCTGCTGTGTTGTTACCGTAGGACGTCTCGTATTGCCCCCACTACGTTGTTGCATCTCTCTGATTTTTTTTTATAATTTGATGAGTATGAAAAGCGGATTAAATTGGATTAAATGTAAATCGTGCATGTATAAATTCTTGCTCATTTTACCTTCGATTTCCATTTGGTGATGTTACATAAACCTGAATTTCATTAGCCATTTGCCCAGGGAATGTTTCATTCCATTTTGTATAAATTCGTTGTCGATTCCTTTCGCTCACATACGGCATGCGATGCTGACAGAGATAATAATGCTTCTCAAAGCATAATTTTGCCGACCATCTAGCAATAAAAAGAATATTTTTTTTATTCTGAATGTTTTATTGCTACTAAAAATCAATTCAATTCTAAGTATAGTAAAAAAAAATGAGATACAAATCAAAATACGCAATGAATCATGGACATCAGTCAGTAAGTCTACGTCCTCCCTAACTTTTTAACATTCTTCTTCTTCCTTCTCTCCTTCAAACAATGAAGTAGAATGAAAATAAATTGACATGATGATAAATTGACAATATTAAGGGACAAGACCCATAATTATTATCATATATTTGGAAAGAGACAGAACAGCACCAAAAACCTTAACATAATAATAATAATAACATAGAAACTAACTGGCGCATGTATGTCCACACAATAAAATAATCATTTCTGTCTTTTCACTTCTATTTTATTATTTTTTTTCGTCCGTTTGTTGTTCTTCCCCCCTCATATTATCTATTTCTCTTAAGTGCTATTTTTCTTCATCATCATCTTTTCATCATGCGAACGAAATTAATTTATTTTCACAACTTGGGAGCTATTGTAAACGAGCACCGGAAGCTGACGACCTAAACGCATTTGTGAGCGTTTTTCTAGAATAATTTACATTGTTTGTTCATGGGCTTTAAAAAAGAGTTTGTGAAATGGCTAAAGGGTAAATGTCCTCTTAAGTCAATAATGCCTTGTATCTACATTGTGGTTTGGATATCATTAATCTTGGAGAAATGTTCGCGATAAAATTTAATGGATTTAAACAGAGTTGGGAATAAACAATAACTAGAAATTTGGTTATGATGTCCAATAGGTGGTCTGTAGCTGTAAAATTCTATTTTGGACGTCACTTTTCATGACTCAAATTCAGGGGCGTACCCAGAAATTTTTTTTAGGGGGGTCAAATTTTTTTTGTCTTTAACACATAGTTTTTTTACTTTTTGTTAATTTTAATTCTCAAATTTCATTAAATTATCAAAATATTTCTCTGAACCAATAGAAGATGACAGTCGTAATACCGCAGATAAATCAAGAATATTAATCTAAAACAATCAGACGACTAAGTCTAGTCTATTCAATTGTCTCTAGCCGAGGACAGGTATTTCCATCCGGCGACAGCAGCAAATCGCCAACTCTGAGACGGACGTAATACAAAAAAATATATTTAGCACAATAATGTGCCAAAAAAAATAAAGAACGGGATATGAAGAAGACAACAGAGCGATAAGACTGTATTGTTCATTGAATCTCACATTTTTCATTGTTAATTCCTTCATGAGAAAGTGGAAAGACAACGTACCTGTACTTTAATTCTGGATTAAGAGTTGAACAATGATATTTAAGATCCTCACTGCAGAAATGAAATGAAAAAATTACATTTTGACGTAAAAAAAATCATTCAAAACAAATCTCTTACCCAGGCTTCATCTGACTGAATGATTGATAAGTCATGTCTTTTCCATTGTAACCTGCAAATCAAAGATTACTTTCGTTCAGTAACAAAAATGATATTCATTGTGCGTATGAGTAAGAAAACATCAAAATCATTCCATACCCCATTGCCATTTATTTCGCTGCCAATTGTACATGCCTCCAATCCAAATATCACCGCGCGTTCTTCCGCGTGGCATGAGATATTTGCGTAGCAAACGATCAGAATATTTTAACGGTTCTGCAAGCTTTGCATTTTTATCTTTACACTCAAAATGTGAATCAAGCCAGCTTGCCTTAGCTGATGACAGATAATAGCATTCATTTCCAATTTTTGTGAATGAAGGTGGACACATTGCATAAATGCGACGTACTTTTGAATTCTGTTGAACTCGTCTGCCATGATGTCGCTGTTGATGATTTGGCTTTTGTTGTTGCTGCTGCTGGTGTTGGTGTATTTGTTGTGAATTTACAAAACAAAATACCAAAAGAACTGTGAAGCAAATAAGAGACGTGAAATATGTCAATAAATGAATATACATTATGCTTGCGCACACATATTTTCACTGCCATTTATGAATGTTTACTTCCTATGTACATAACAAAACAATTCAGACAAAAAAAAATGTGTAGTACAGCATCACATCTCATGAGTACATGCTGTCATATTAAAGAAATGTGGATGTAGAATCCAGGGGTGTATTCAGGGACCAGTTGCTCGGTATACGCTAGGATATACCACTATGGTCTACCAATAAAAATAAATAAAATAAAGGGTATACCATAGGGGTATGGCCTAGGGTAACCCTAGGGGTAGTGCATACCCTAGGGCATACCGAGCAACCGGCCCCAGAAGCTATTCAAGAGTGGAGGGTTCTAAATTTTTAAATGCAAGATTTAATGGAATAAACCATTGCAAACTGAACATGTGATTTGACCCCATCTCCTAGAAACGCTCCTGAACACAGCAGGAAAGTAAATGATATGTGAAAAGTTGGTGTGGGTGGTTCTAAATATATACTTACAACAAATGAAATTCAATTCCTTAGAAAGCTTCATGATTATAGATAGATGTCAATATTTGCAATAAGTTTTTTTGTTCGTTCAAGCTTTTCTTTCTCTTGTGTTTTTCTTAGCCAGAAAAAAGAGCAGCTAAAGACCTGATAATAATATTGAAGATTGTGTGTACACAAACAATAATATTGCTTTTTCCTCCTTCTCCTTCTTATTTACGTTGATTTCGTTTCCTTTTTTTGTTATTCTTTTGCTATTTTTACTCTACTTCATTTACATTTTCTGTAAGAGATGAAATGGCAAATAAGAGCATTAGAATTGATTGTAATCATTGAGTTTATTTTTTTGGTGTAATTGTAGGGCAGAAATAAATTTGCTTCAACTCAATTAAAATTCATAAAACGTATTTCATCAGTCTTAAGATCCTTTGAGTTCAACTTATTAAGCGAGTGCGTACGTGTAAGATGGGAAGATTGCAAGGCATATTCCAATGACTTATGGTGGGCGCATTTACGCGATAATTTGAGAATATTTAATTAGTTTATTGTGCAATTTGATGATTGTAAGCTTGAGTGAGTTTTAGGATGTACATTTTCATGACCTACTTCCATGTTAGGTTCAAATGACGGGGTTCCGTCTATAAAATCCAATTTCAACCAAAAATATCGATAGTCACCCCACAATTTTCACACAATACTGTATGTATTTAAGCACACTATAGCAAACTCATTAACGTCAAGAATTGTGAGGAAAAGGCTTCAGCAAACAACAAAAAATTCCATTCTAACAAATGAGTTCAGTCAGAATGAAGAGAATGAAACAATCAAGTGATGCGTATTCGAATTATTTACTTAACTTTAGCTAATTTTAGTCTTTCAAGCTTAACGAAATGTAAAGATCAGTGGTGTTGCCAAAAGTAGGGGATGATTGTGTGAATTTACCCCCCACCCTCCCCTCCTTTTTAAAAACCCCAAAAAATTATTTAAGATTGCTAGAATTTTTAAACTGAAAACAAAAATTTTCATTCCCTCTCCTAAAATTTTGACTACGCCACTGTTAAAGATGATATTTATTCGAAGGTAGAAACGAATCCAAAAATATATTTCCGCTAATTCTCAGAAGGATGTTAAGAGGAGTATTTTTACTTTTGTGCCTTGCTCAATAATAATTCCAATTTTAGTCATAGCTTTACTTTAATAAAATATTCTTCAATGCTAACCAAATGTCTGGGACATAATCTAATAAGTGCATGAATTATGAACAATATTAGTTATAATCAAGCTCCAACTGTCTCTCATATTTCATTAAATTATACGTGGAAAAAGAAGTGAAGTGCATGTAACATAGAATGTGAAGAAAATTAGTAAAATAAATTAATATTTTCCCTGTATCTTCAACTAATGGATAGTCAGAATATTTTACGAGCAGAACGATTCATTTGACGGAGAATAAATTGTAATTTTATTGCCTTTAAAAACGTCCCATAATTCATATTCTTTACTCGTTTCTTAATTAAATTAATCATCTCTTACGCGTGATCTTCAATGTAGACTCATTGTACAGAGGAAAAAGCGAATCAGAATGGATTTAAAATATTGGATAAAATAAATTTGAATATAGAACCCTCGCGTATTAATGGCTTAATTTTTAGACGATATATTTTATTGCTTTCATGTGACCTCATTTTATAGCTATACAACAGTGCCGTGAAAACCTTGAACTTTGGTGATAAATTTTATTCATTTTTTTTCTACACAGCAGTAAGTTTGTCACATCTTCTCGCAGTCATTACTCGTGCCTGCTAATTTATTTATTTTGCTGTGAAGCATCTTTGTTCTTGTTTGGGGTGTCTATACTATAGGCTTTAAAGGCTTCTTCAATGAGAAACTGATAAGAGGTTCACTAGTGTCTCTTCCAGGAGAGTCAGTAAGTAAGTCACACAAAATTCTAGTCAACTTCTAATTCTGTGTTTGAGTTTAGAAATTAAACTTATGTTATGTCAATGAAAGCACGTGCATATGTAGCCTTGTGGTTCATTTAATAGAAAACCTATTATACTATACCCATTAGACTATTTCTAGGAGAATTGAATTTGAATTCTTAAAAGATTTTAATATGAATTCACTGAATTGAAAAAACAAAACATCATGGGCATACCCAGAAGGAGGGGGGGGGGTCCGGATTTTGAAACTCAGTATAAATAGAACCCATTTGAAAAACTTATTATTCCATCAAATTGAATAAACCTATTTAACTTTGAAACAAACAAAAAAACGTTGAAAAAACAGTTTGAAAACTCTGGTGTGAACCCATGAGAAGCATCGATCCCAGTCCAATTCCAATCATCAAAAGTATACCAAAAATTGGTCACCCTTTGTCATCACATCACCACAATAATTTTCACAAGCCACTAAAGATAATAAAGTAACAATAACGAGTGAGAAAAAAAGCCCATATATAATGCCTTTCAATTATAACAATTTAATTTTTTTACGAAACATAAAAAAGCAATATCGATGACAGGGGAAAATGACAGGCAGGCATCGGAAAATGTTCAAATAAAAAAATCGCATCTTCTCTTAAAAGACTCAAAAAAATTAATGTTTTCGTCGATAAGCGTGGAGAAGATGAATGTAATGTAATGAGCATCATGATGATTTCACAAAAAAAGAATCATGCACATAAAACTGTTTGAATGAATGGAATGTGCTATGAAAATATTATTATTATGTATATATACATACATATTGACTGGTCGGCCACGCAAAACCATAACACAAAATTTTTTAATTGAATTTTTTCTTTCCAATTCGTTTTGAACTCAAAAAAAAAAAGCTGAACATGATTTTTTTTGGGAAATCGTTAAGAGTTTATGAATATGATGTATAACATTATGGGAATTTCATCATAAAAAAATTTGCTATTTCATTTATTCCTCGATTCAGAATTTTTGTTAGTTTCGCGAGATTTCCACAGATTTTTTTGACACATAAAACTGTTGTTATGGCTTGAAATAGAGCAGTGAGATCACGATGATCGTATGAATTAACAATGAT
Organism: Chironomus tentans; assembly: GCA_963573255.1. Lineage (NCBI taxonomy): Eukaryota > Metazoa > Arthropoda > Insecta > Diptera > Chironomidae > Chironomus > Chironomus tentans. Next base: position 37,942,705 of record OY754302.1, on the reverse strand, counting down.
GTCTCTTTCATTATTAATTCCTCCACGCTCATAACGCCGATTAAAATATTGCGACGTCATACGAACATGAAAAATAGCACAATAGTGTGATCATAAAATATTTAACATATTAAATTTTTCGTATGGAACTTGTATAATTTAATGCTGTGGCGAAAATGGCTTGTTTGCAATAAAAATTATTTTTTAAAAATTTTCATCCTTGTACAGAGGCGTATCTAGAATTTATTTCGATGGATGTTTGGGGGTGGGGGGTATGTCTGGACTCGATTGGACCCATTCACTCCCCATTCTACTACATACATCCCTGCTGGTTACGCCTCTGTCATTCTCTTGTGATATTTATCGGATAAAATATATGCGAAAGCAGATTGGAAACATGGTTTGATCACATAAATTGAGGCAGCTCACCCGAACGATACAAGACATTATTAGGCTTTGTTTATTTTATTGCTTTATTGGGTTTTCAAATGTTGTAAAAATAGCATGCAATAAAGATTGGAAAATGGCAATTTTGCTACAGTAGCAAGTAATTGATTGTGTTCGGCATATTCTTGTCTTTCTTTTGAACATTATTGTTATGGCAGCATTAACATGTCGATATGAAGCTAATTTGGGTTAAAAATGTGAGAATGTTTATAGATTTTTTTTTAAAAAAAATAAAATCCGATAGACACGATAACTAAACAAATGCCACAGCTACTGACTAATTTTTTTGTGCTTTACTTGTTTAAAGACTCATGCCATTAAGTATGTCTTTAAAGACGTTGTTTGAATTTCTGATTAGTAAGTAGCACTAATGTAATTAAATATGATTTGCTATTACTATTATCTAGTGTGCTTTAAACTCAATCTTCTAGTGATGATTTCATATTGATAGACAAAAATATAATTTGATGAGCAATCATGACAACAAATGATGGCAATGCCGCATCATTTAAATAATGTCAAAATCAAAAAGGCAAACAGAAAATAATAATTTTTGAGTATTTTTGACATTTAAGCTGACAATCACTCATTGCTATTATGCTTGACTTGATTGCATGCTGTATGCTCCGTCCCTTGTTATTTGAACTTCATTGTCACTTTCCTTGTAATCTCATTCACACATTTTTTTTGTAAAGTAAAATGTCTGAAGTGCAAGATTTTGCATTCATTTAAATTGGCTCTTTAAAAGCGATCGGCATAAAGAAGTAAGTAGGACAAGAATTTGACTTTTGTGACTTTTTTCCTCTACATTGGCAATATAAGTGAGAAACTTTTTCTTTCGCCTCTTTTTTCTGTATAATGAGCGGCAAATTGTTTCTTCTTTGATTTATTTTTAATTCATTGTGTATTCTTGCCAATGAATGAAAGCTTCTTTCATTCACATTTTTGTTTCACTCATTCAAAACTAATTCGAATTAAATATCATCATTTTCTAATTCATCACACATTGTCAGTGTCGAGCGGAGCAATTTCCTCTTACAAGGTACTTTCGTTGCTCTTCTTTTTTATCTAAACAAAAGAAAAAGTCGGTTTTCTCTAATTAGATTCGAGGTTCGCATGAATATTTAATATTTGAAAAATAAGCTTTCTTGTGCCTTTATCTTCTTGCGTTTAATAAATTTTTCAAGGACATGTCGTTTGGCAGGAGATAAACAAGATTAGTTCAGAGTTGTTGCGTCTTAGACAATGCAATTTGGTGCTTAATAGAGGTTTTTGGGAAAGTTATGACAATTGTCTTCATTAATGGGTCATATCTATGCCAATGTAAACATCAGAAATGTCCTAGGCACCTAGGCAAGGTGAACCCCACCCCCCTCCCCTCCCCCCTATTTTTTTTTGAAAAGTTTAAAACAAAATCATTATTTTTACTAAAAAAGGGCCTTAAATTGATAAACCCCTCCCAAAAAAACATCCTGGATACCCCTGGTCCTAGGTTAACGTGAGGTTTACGTTTTGAAGTAGTTAGTGCACTCAATGGCTGGTTTTTTCATCGATTATACATAGTCTTTGATGCTCAAGGAAGAACTGCTTCAATTATCCTCTAGATAAACCACTAAACTACCCAAGAAACCCATTCCTACCAAACTTCAGGATTCAAGATTTATTTTAGTTAAGCAGAATATTCGCTGACCATGTTCTCTGTCAATTGAATAACCTCATTGTATCATTGAATTTGCAATAATAATTGGAAGCTTTACAACCCTGAATTCACAATATTTATCACCAAGCTACATAGAACTTTATGTCAATCACGTAATTTCTTAATTAAAGAATTAATTAAATTAAGGAACATGCGTCATGTCGCTGACGTAGACACGAAAACTTTGTTAAACTTCGTTGAAACTAAATCCCTTTAAAGTTTGTAAAAGATTAATTTCCCTTGATGTTATTTTGACTTTTATCTATTTCAATCTATTCCGACAACAAAACCTTTCTTTTTGGGTTTTATTGCTTTTGTCTTGGAGTAAGAATAATTTTAGGAAATTCTATAAATAGAATTCAACTAAAAGTTTGTTGTGAGATGCTAATTCATTCATTCTCATCTTCATTTACTTGTGAATGTTTTAAATTAAACTGTAACAAAAAGTGAAGTAGAAGTAGCACGGAAAGATGTAAAGTAATGAAATTATAAATGTTGCATATATGTATGAGCAATGAACAATTTAATTCCATCCTAAACTTTATCATTTACTCATTTATCTAACGACTTCTACTAGTTATACGATATGATGACGGTAATGATGATGAGGGATGATGAACAGTAGAATATTCGCATAATTTAAATGATATCAATCTATAATTGCATTTACAAGCACACCAAGCCCCCGTTGGCATTGAGCTTGACTTCGTATTCGTATTGCATGTAAATTTTTTTTATTTAATATTTAATCTCAAGTGATTTTGAGCATTTCTTCTCTCTATCTTTCTACTCTCTTCCTTCCATAAAAATTGCATAATATCTGCTGTTCTGATCATATTGAGCACGATTGAAGTGAATCAGTAATCGAATTTGCAAATGAAAAATAAAAAAGAGCCCGAAATGAAATGCGATATGCTTTGAGTGGATCTGTTATTGAAACTGTTTCATCGATTTTTTTCTTGGGGGGTTTGTTAACTAATGACGTCCAGCAGGTAAGGAGGTTATGGAAGCTACCTGAAGTCATGCATATTTTTTATGGAAATTCAATACAATCAAAAGGGATTCATGAACAACAGAGTGCCAAACAGCTTAGAAACTTGGTATTGGACGTCATAAGCACACAGCCCCTTATCGGTTCCAATTCATTCAGTTTAATTCCTCATTTGAATAAATTTCTCCTGCTCGATTCATTCTTTTAGTTGACTTTAAGTTTACTTCTGTTATTCTTCAAATTCAAGGAACACTGTACTTTGTGAAGAATAGCGTGAAATATTTTCCGCATGTCTGTTGATTAAATGAAGCATAATTGACTTTGCTTCAATTCAAACTTCAAACTTTTCTTTCATAAAAATTTCTGTATTAAATCAGAAGCAATAATAAAGTTTACTTTTTGAAAAACAAACTTTAGTTAAGGAAGAGAGAACATTTTTCTTGGAGAAAGTTTGAGTTAAAAAAAACTCTGGCAACAGCACACAGTTCTAGAATCTACGACTTCTGTTAAAGATATAAATTATATAAAGCTTTAAAAGATTTCCAAATAATCATCAAAATACGAGTATATGACTTCCATATCGCAATTGGTTGCTTGGAGACTCTCATTTCGCTTGAATGTCGTTTTGGTAACTTTTGTCAATTTCTCAAATTTTCAATGTCAACGCTAACAATGTCAGATGCCTATGTTACTCATACCTGTACTTATTTCTTACATAAACATTCTCAATTAGTATCCATGCTAAAGTATAAAATTATAGCATTTTCATGCAATTTTCTTTACTGCGGATTTATCATTTAAATTCTTGTACTAAATTAACATTTTTTCTTCTTCTTTTGTCTCTCGAATGAAAGAAAGTCACGTCGTGATTTGACATCATTTTTCCCTTTTATCACATTTTTTTTCACCGCATAAAGAATCCTTGTTAACGAAAGAAGAGTAAATGAAAGCAAAACTTTTGTTGTCGTGTCATCATAATCATTATGAGAAAGGTCTGTTGAACCTTTTTCTGTGGTTGACATCTGCGTCATATCACAAAAACTCGATAGAAGCTTCTAAAAATACCCAATTAGCTTTAAAAATGCCCAATAAGCTTCTATAAGAACAATCTTCAAAAACTTCCTATTTATTTCTTCTTGAAGCTCTGTAGAATTATTTTTAAGTCTACTCGTGTATCACAGCCCGCAGCTCATCATCTACTGCATTATGAGTATAACTATGACTAACAAGAACAGATAGATAAAGATGAATGAGTACTCGTGAATGGCACACAAACACGAGTATGAGAATTTAATTAGGGCAGCCTCGTGCTGCTGTTGCTGATTCATTTGAGTAATATTAAGTAAATCACAAGTATCATTATCGCATATGAATATCATTATGAGTAAAAGAATGTAGAGACATTTTACGATGAAGATACATATTTGATGTTGATGATGTCACGATAACGAATGACTGCGATATGATCAAAATAAATAAAAAAAAAGTTTTACTATAAGATTTTCATACGAATAATAAAGCAGATGTAAAATTAAGATGTATGTAATAAAATGGGTAAGCAAGCGAACGAGCGGAGGAGAAAAAGAAGAAGAAGTAATTGATATTTTCATAATTTACGGTTAATGCATAAGCAATGTTGAGGGGAATGAGGGAGACAATGAAGAAGTTCAAAAAATAATATAAACAGAAAGAAGAAATCATTAATCAAATAATGATCATAATACGAAAATGAATGAATGAATTAAATGAATGCATTCGCTGATGTAAAATGATATTCCATCAAGTCATTCATGACAAATTGTAGTTTATTATTTATTTATTGTGGTGCAACTACTGTGTCTTCAATTTTATTCTGTCAAAATATAATTTAACATAGTGCAACATGTCAGAGTCATCTTTTCCTCCATAGAGATGTAACGTAAAGAACCTAAATTAGCGATCTCAACAGCACCAGCATGTCATGAGAGGAAATTAAATTTCATGTACTCACACGAACATGAATTATTACATCGGATGTCATACATTTACCAATTTTATACTTCTTGAAATAACCTTCCTCCTCATCTCCATCGCTTACATCTCTTTTTATGTGATGTGACTTAATGAATATATTCAAAAAATAATTTAATGCAAATGATGTCTACAGCACTCTTGATGACGAAGATTTAAGATGATTTCTGCAGAATATTGAGACGAGCGTAATTGATGTGTTAAAGGCAGTCCTTTCTGAACTGTGTGATGTGGTACATTGGTACGATGGAAATTACTAAACTGATCATAGCCTGGTTTCTCGTGTATGCCATAAAACTGGGCCTTTAGATAGTTTCCATTGAGTGTCATACAACTTCAGACCCGGACTATTTTCTAGGGTCCACCTACAAGCAGTCATGCAGTCAGGCCAACTAGGTCATGATTCCCAATTTTCAGACCAAAGTGTGCCTTCCATTAAAAAAGTTAGACAATCACTGTCTCAAGGGTTTCCAATGCTTCATTTATCATGATGATATTGACTGCTTGTGACATATTAAATCGGTCTATTCAATATTTCCCAAGAAAATTAGTAAAATCATTACAAGAAGATTCTTATTGACAAATTACATCATTCATTATCAGCGTCATCATCATTATTTTCGTGCTGTTTTAATCATCATCACATACATCCATTATATTCATATTTTGACACCCCATAAAGTATAATTATTAGGTACTTTGTAATTTTGTAAATTTTATTATCATCACCTTTGGTGAATGCAAACAACACACGCACATGATAAACGTTTGGTTGAACGCAAATATTTGAATAATACGTGTACTGAGAGATAGAAAATGTGCGCGCTGAGAAGATGGCAAGAAAGCAATAGGAAAGAATTCGCGATATTGAAATACGTAATGGAATGAAAAGTCATTTCTAGCATATTTAATTTGGTTATTTTAGGAGAAGCTCATAAAGTTCTAAAATAGACTTCAAATCTCAGTTTGGTTTGGTTAATCAAGCCATTTTATGGATAGTCTTTAAGGTTTGGTCATAAAATTAATTTCGAAAATTCCAAACATGCTCCAAATAACGGCAAAGTATTCAAATTAACGAATATTTTAATAGCCTTTAGGGTCATTCGATGATGACGTCTTGAAATTCGGAGAGGTAGAATTATTTTCTGAATGAAATGGGTATATCAAGCTTTGGGGGGGGGGGGGGATTGTTCACAAACATTACATTCCATTTAAGTCAAAAAAGATCATAAAAAGACCTAATTGAAAATAAGTATGTGATCAATATGAATGATTTGTGCGATTTTAATTGAAAACAACACACACTTCTCGTATGAATGTGCGATTTGATACGCACTCGGTATCTACTTTAAATATTGTTTTTACGAATGTTATTGGCCTCATAAAAATAATTTTTTTTGTTATGAATAGAGTTATTAACCGCAGATAGATAAACTTACGAGGGTGTAAATTCGATATTAATAGCAACTTATTAGTGTGATTTAAAAAAAATTTGAGTTTAGTCAGTTTGTAAACACATTCGTTATGCTTTTCTTCTTCTTATTTCTCCACTAAATTGCTAGTTAAATATTAATTAAAATTCAGTGCTAGAAGCATCAGACCATTTTTGCATAAATTTAACAAGCTTCTTCTTCTTGATAATTTTATATTTTGGCATTCGCATATGTCATCATGTGAGATATATCTCTATTATTGCCATGAGAATGTTTCTATCAATGTTGGCAATTTATAATGTTTTTTAAAATAAGATGCGAGTAGAAAAACCGCGAAGATTGAAGGCACCGTCTGCAGTTTTGTACGCCACATCAAGATGTCGAGTAAATATTTGAAAATATATTTATTTCACTCTCAACATATATCAATGTCTTCTGGTGTCATTTTTTAGCATGAGGCCAATAGACGAGAGAGTCAACATTGTCAAGTCATGTTAAAGTCACTGTTGAGCATTTTGCTGAGTTAATTTAAAGACAAAAAAAAAAGATCTTCAACAAACTAATTTTTACTTGAGGTTTAAGGGTAAATATTATGTCTACGCACGTAATTTTATTTTTCTTGCTGTGCGGCGTTCCTATGTACACGTATTTGCCAACACATTAAGTGTTCTGCTTTATTCTAGGTACAAATTTTTTATGGTGGTTATGTGGTGTCTCAAAATATTAGCGGAATTTAAATGACAATGATTCTAACGAAATAACAATGACTGAATTGAAGTGTTAAAGCAAAATATCCAATAAAATTCATATTGGAAATTCCATTACGGTAAATTATTTGATAATAAAATCAAGGGAACTAGGAATTTGTTTGCATTATTCAATATTTACAAAATTATGTAATGTGCCATCATCATCATCATCGTTATCATAACAATATGATTGTCGTCGCTTTTGTGTTAATTTTCTTGTGATTTATGGACACATTTCATCTTCTGTACATTCATTGTATAATTTGAGACTTTTCCTTTATTATTTACTTATGAATTATGTACTTCAGCTGAATTTATGATCAATTTAAGGAATGACATCATTTTTCTGAGAGTTTTGGACTTGGATGTTCTGATGTTGAGAGATATTTTGATGAGCTCTGTTAGGGCTTTGTTTATTTCAAGTCAAATGATTGTTCGTGGCACAATTAACGCTTTAAATCATGGAATATAGATAAATTGTGTCTGTAACTTAAATGCAGTAGAATCTAAGCCAAAACAGCTTGAATTTTCCCAAATTCTAAATAAATCTCCCCCAAAGTGTCTCAATAACCAAAAAATTCAACAGTTCCTCTTCTAAATTTCCGATCTTATCTCAAACTAAGTCATGAACTTGATTTTGATCACACCATCGCTATAAATCTAAAGTATTCTCTTTTTTATCGTCTCCGTTTCATCATTTTATTTCACTTTTCATCTAATAAAAGCCTTCGTATATGTGTAATGATATTATCTGTATGCCGCACACAGGTCTGTTTACCTTATTATGTAAAAAAAGAATGAGAAGAATATTTCCAGTAGCATTTTTGTCGTACGGAAAAAATGTAATCAAAAAGTAAATAATGATGAAGGATGAATAAGAAATTTTTGCGCGGGAATTTTTTTATATATGAATAATAAATGCTCCTCTGATTCATATTCATATTAATTTTTATCAGACGAAAGAAGACGAAAAAAAATCTTAAATTTACATTTAAAGTAAAGAGAGAAAGAACAATGGAAAGGAAAATATCGAACAATTCAGCTCGAAACTTAATTATGTGGAGTTAATTAAATATCTTTATGCCATCGTCTCGCTTCCGATACAGACTCATGAAATATTGAACTGTGTATACAAAGAACAATTTTACGCATGATAAATCACTGTGATGCCTAATGAAATAATGATATCATTATAAGGATGAATTCATGTGTTGTGAATGCTAATTAAGCATCGAAAATAAATAAATATGAAAATTTTGCGCAAAATTTTCATGATAATCAGCAACAGCAGTAGGGAAGCAATTTTATTTACCTTTTAGGCAGCAATTGATTATGCGATCGAAAAATAAATTTAGTAAATAAATTTTCCACATGTAAATCTAATAAAATAATTGAATTTAGAAGCTACAGCACACCAGTTAACCATTTGCATAAAATATTTTCTCATTCTCTCCGGTTCTTTCTAAACTGTCACACAGATAAATGAGAACATAAATTTTCATTTAAATCAATTATCGAAATCGTTTATTTTTGTTCTTCATTCGATTCCTAAAATTTGAATTTGGAATGTAAACTTACAGCTTTGGTGGAACTCAATTTATGTCTTTTTCATTTTAATGACATAATTTTGCTAGACTTGAGCTTGGTATATTTTTAGAACTGACTTGAGTATATCTCATTTCATTCTGTCACAAAATTGATCGATCAAAGAAATTTATTGATAAATTTTTCTTCTTGTCGTCCTTGTGTGTTTTTGAGAGATATAATCATCATAACCATGGAAATATCTAGAGAAATCTAATCTTTTTTTCTATTGATGATCAGAGTTGTCGTTCTAGGCTTCTGGATAAGGCAAATGCCCAGTTTCGAAGTCAGTTTTACTGCTTGTTAGTTCATCATCGCCTAATTCGGTCAATATTTTGTGCTGACTAGGTCAAGCTTGCTTTAGGCAATGACTACCTCAAATTAGAAGTATTTTTCATGAAGAGCCCTAATAATCGGAGGTTTCAGACCCCTTCAAACCATCCTCTCCCCCAGGACGTCAAAATTGAATGTCGTGCTCCTCTAATTACACCCCTGACTCATATCAATGTCTAGAGAAATTCAATATAAAATATATTTTCAACTGAAAATATAAACAATAGAAACTTCCGATTTGGGATTTAAATTTCAATTTCCTTCACAAATAATAACGGCTAACAATGGTACATGCATATTCAATTGATAATTCCCTGTCGTAAATTACTGTTAAGCGTAATCTGAGAACTATTTTAATGTGATGTAATCGATGGCAGTTTAAAATAATTTTCAGATCTTGGTATAAATAAAAACAATTGATCGCAATGGCAATTTTCCAATTATCAATTTACAAAACAATGCAACAATCAATTACTTATACAACTTTTTTCTTGAATGAATCTTACAGAAGAAATGCAAATGGGAATAAAATAAATAAAAAAAGAAATCGTTAAGAGGAAAATAATCACATCTGAATGAAAATTGAGCGCGATTTAATGCCTTTATAAATTGCGATTGCGTGTCAAAACGATAATTGTAGTGCAACAAACTTAATTCTTCCATGTTATACACCCAAAGGAAGAATTATCGTTCCAATGAATTAATTTTCACAGGTTGATCTCATAATTGAGTCATTTATATGCATCTCAATGAGATTTTTTTTATGAAAATGTTCCGTGAGTGTCACATGAAGCCTTGCTTTATGTAAATGTATGCATAAATTCCACTTATCCATTTTTCAACGTATATTAATTTTATTATTTTAATTTTCGTTTATCTTTTTATTGAAACGTGAGCTCCTTTTAAAGCGTAACTAACCGCTCTGAGGTGGATATTGATTGATATTCATGTTGTTATGAAATGTCGAGAAGCAAGAAAAATCTATTAACATCAATTATTTCTCCTCACGAATCTTGTAAATCTTAAAAAATTCATTCATAAAAGTGCTCAGAATAGCACTAGAAAAATAGTTCTATTGTAAAACGTCAATAACTTGCAAAATTGTGACATGAATCACAAAAAGAATTTAAATTTAATTGCATTTTGTATGTTTTTCACAAGTTATCGATACGATTAAGCCATAAAGATGTAAATGTGCTTCGTGAACAACCAATTTTGTGTGTGATTGCGAATAAATTAAGTGCTTGCTCGTTTTTTCCTTTGATCAATTTTAAAAAGAATTAATGAATACATTAAGGCAGTGTTTGTGAAAATGTGTGTCACGGATTACTTTGGGTGTGTCAATATTGTGCAAAATTGAGGATTATGCTAGAGAAACAGGGCAGTAGAACCCAAAAAGATGATTTTTACCCTAGGGTACTATAAATCCATAACGGTACAATAGATTCCGGTTCAATTGGATTCGTAGTACCTTAGATAGATTCACAGAGTCACTAATACCCTTTTTCTCTAAATTCATACTAGATAGATACTTTTATGTTGCTTAATAAATTAATTGTCAACCTCAAATTCGTTCCTTTGTTCCAAAGGGTTCTACAGACTCTGAATTAAAGATTTTTCGCTACGCTCACACAGCACTTAAAGCTTTAACATAACCATCTCTCATGAAATAATGATATTCAGTGGAATTCGGCTCTACGTTGTCTGCCTGATTTTTGTAAAAGCTCATGAATGTGGAAAAAATTTATTACAAAAATGTAATTTAATTAATTTAAATGTAGCACAAAGTTCTTCATAATTTTCCTCGCAACCAGCAATTATGGTATGCAATGTATCCAATCGTAAATCACTTAAAATGTTTCCATAACACTTTTTGCGAGAAGAAGTGGAAAAAAGGAGCAAATTACGGAACGAAGAACACAATTGAATCAATGATACTCGTTCCAACTCTTTCCACAATTTGAATTCCAACTAAGTGGTTAGGTAATGAATCCTTATAATCTTCTTTTTTGCTGTCAATTTTCATTCCACTTGTTTGTAAGGACAAGAACTTGTTCAATCAATGATTCATTCACTCACTTACTAAGAAATGCTCAAGTAGATTGTACATATACGAACATATGTATATCAATAACGTAAGAACGTCATTCTCATCGACTTGAAGTGGAATCATCAAAATATCGATTTCAAAAAATGTTTTCTCTTTCCTTCTTAAGGAAAATCTTGAAGATGTATTTGCTCATTTTTTTATCATATCATACCCAGCTAGAAAAATCTCAGATTTTTTATGTCAATTTCATGCTTAGAAATTTGTACGTCTAGTTTCTTTTAATATTAATATAATTTTCTATAACATGTTAGCTTTTTTCGTAAAGTCCATAAAAAACTAATAAAACTTTAATTACGTGCTAGCTCTATCAAAAAAAAACTCTAGAAACTAAAAAAAATGTTTTATGCTTTGTTATATGAGCATGTAAAAGTATTCATCATAAATTTCTCTCCATTTTCATTATTTGATATTTTAGCTGGGCTTGTGTCCTTCCAGCTTTCTCGTTGACCATTTTTTTATTGCATCGTTGTGTGCTCTTTACAGTTCATTTTCCTTCAATTCAAGCTCATCATTCCTCATGATGAAGAAATGTAATTTCGTAAAAAGTTTTGAGCAGTTCAGGGGGAAAACAAGTTGGTGGAAAAAAGACCACATTTTGTGCAATGATTTTGAATCCTTGAATATATCTTGGTGGAAAAGTTTTCAGAAAATTTTATAATCTATCGTTTTGCTCCAAGTAGTTTTCTTCCTGAATCAGTGTTTCTTACTGTGTGCCACTAGATTCAAGGTTTCTAAAACTATTCTACGCGATACATTAGTGTGCCAATGTTTAAGACAATTCTAGAATTATAAAACCTTAAATAATATTGCAATTAGCATCAAAAAAATTCTTTAAGCTTCCATTTGCTCAATTTTCCAATGAAATTCAGAATAAAAATCTTGGTATACCCCAAAAAACATTTTCAATCCCAAAAGTGCGCCCTAAATCATCAAACTTTAGCAAACTCTAGTATCAACAGTAGAAAATTTGTTTGTTTATAAGATTACGTCGTAAGACAAAAAAGACATCACAATGGATAATTGGAATGGAACGAGACATTTTTACCATTCTTAGTCATCATTTTGAATATAAATAAGTTGAAGTACTAAACGGCAAATCATGAAAATTTAAAAAGCTATATAACTTCTGATGACGACAATTATTAAGACGATGGTGCTAGAATGGGAAATGACTGTAAAGGTATAATAATATATTAAGTGTCTGATAGTACGAGCAATAAAAGAATAATTTCAACACTAGTAGCCCAAAAAGCTGCCTAAACAGAATCTTAAAAAGCCGATTGAAGTGGATGCTTCATTAAAAGCGGTTGTTATGAATATTTTATAATGGCAATTTACATAATTTTTGTGCTGCCTCCACAGAAAAAGTCTCTTTCGTGTGACATTCTCTGCTCTACGTCTTGTTTTTTGGTAATAAGATTTTTCGTTCATGTATATATCTCTCGTAATCGATTTTGTGCTCTTAAAATGCAAATTTTTTGCTAGAAAAAGTAAAGAAAGCTGGCATCAAAGTTAAAAAGTAGGTAACTAGATTAACTTGGCCATAAATACAGTTAATTAAACTATATATTCTGAATTTTTTGATAGAAATGTCATCCTTTTTTTCTCACATTAATTTCCCATCCTGCGAAGGAAGATGTCTGCTTTGTGTGGGCTTAATCGACCTGTCATATATTTTAATGTCACATTTTTATTCGCGCACGATAGCACAAAAGGAGTGTAAGCTGCTTTATTTGGTGTAAGGGTTTTCCTTCCTTAGAAAAATAAATACCTTTTCCAATGGATGATAATAAAAAAAATCATTGACTGATTTATTGGATACTTTAACATAAAATTTATGTTAGCAATAACAAATTTGAGATGATTCTACAAAACTATTCACAATACAATCAATCAATTCCTACACAAGTTGACTCATTGACCTGATAAAAAATAAATAAAATTACATTTTTGCGTGCGAAATCACGACAGATGATAAATAAAAGTTAATAGCTTTTATTCTACATTTTAAGTGCTGTTATCTCGAAACACAAAGTATGCTTTGATCTAATTAAATATGGATATAACAATTTAAAAGTGTGATAAGATATAAGGGGTCTGTTCATAAATGACGAGTATTATTGGAATTTTTGGACACTATCCACTTAATTGAGGGTCACGTTTGTGACATAGCCTGTTTCTGGCTTGTGGTTCATTGGACCAGCTGAATACGGCAATTCTTATGAACCACAACCGAGTGGAGTGTTACAAGCAGAAGCTTATTCAGGAACGAGCTAATGGTCTTAATTTTGAAAATTTCTTGAAATGCAATTGTACAGTCTCAGACAACCCTGACTGTAGAACATCATTAGTGAACCAAACCCGCAAGCCACATTCGCAATTTCTTATCTATTATTCAATCGACAACATAACTTTCCAACCTTTAAGAGGTAAAATAAATTTAAATTAAAGGACAGAAACTGCTTGCCCTGTGGAAATAGATTTTTTTTTTAAAAAAAAAAAAGTGTCTTCTCAAGGGTTTGTAAACAGATGGCAAAAACAAAGAGCAAAGCAAAGAAGAAAATTAATTTTCCTCAAGTTTCAAGTGGAATTTTTTTACACTTTATTCTTATTTTTTTATGTTTCCTTTTTGCATTACTTTATACACTCTCGAGAGTGCTATTGCTTTATTTGATTAGATGAATCTTTTGTATATTATTATATACATTTTATTTCGTATTCTTAGTGGAATCACTGACGCGCTGCTCTGATTATGCTAAAGAGTCTATGTTCTATATTCTATTTTATGCTACTTTCGCTCGTATTTATTTTGCACTTTTGCATCTTTCTTCTTTTACGATGCGCGAAAATTCTTTCGTGTTTCTTTTTTATTTCACGTTTTTATTCTCATTCTTGTTGTGTTCCTTAATCCACTTCAATTTAGATTTATTTTATAAAAATAGAATTGAATTAAATTCAGATCTTCTAATTCTTTTCTTCTCTCTTTTTGAAATGTTTTCATCTTCCACTCAATTTATGAAAATTCAATTTTTTTATGAATTTAAAGTGAAATGCTTGTTTTAATGAAAAAAAAACATTTTAGCAAGCCTATAATTTTTTTCTCATTTATTTTGAAATTTGCTGATTGAAAAGGCTCTCAGATTACATGAAAATTGACAGAAATTAATTGCTGACTGAAGATTGCTCTTATACAATGTAGAGATGATGATAAAACCTTCTGGATATTCTGATTGAATTTTTTTATGATTTAGAATTTAAATTTTTCATGAATTAGTTTGCAAATTTTTTCAAAGAAGTCAAATTTGACTACTAAAATTTAAAATATTCAATATTTTTCTTAAAGATTCTAAATTTTTAAAATTTAATTGAATTTAAATTTAAAAAATTATAAAATTTAAATTTTTTTCAAAAATTTAAAATTTTTATAAATTCTAAAATTTATCGGCCTGTTTCACTAAAGTGGATTATCCTCATTTTTGGATTAACTCATTTTGCAGTGCAAGGAAATTTCAAATTAAGTTTTTCTGACGTAAAATTTCATGACTAGTCCTAATCCGATGAGTTTGAAAAAATATTTTTTTCTCGAAAAAAAGATATAGCAAAAAATTAGTTTTAGTAAAAAGATTATCTGAAGATTATCCTGGGATTATCCTGTAGATAATCCAAAAATTCAATCCTGGTACCCCTCAGTTTTAAAATTTTGGAATTAAAATATTTAACAATTTAAAAAAAAAGCTTTAATTCTTCAAAATTCTAATTTATTAAAACTTTAAAGTTTTAACTTCTCAAAATATTTAAAATTTAAACCAAAATTTTAAAAAATTGAAAACTTTCGAAATTTAGTCTAAATTTTTGCATAAAAACTTGAATTTAGGTCAAAGTAATTCATAAATTTTCAAACAATTGATTGTATTTTTTTAAAAAAAACTGTACTCAGCTGTAATACTATAAAACTAATTACCCAGACTGTACTATTTAAAAAACACTGGAAAACCCACAGAAATTTTTTTATCACTTTCATTCGGATTTGTATTTCAATTTTAACAGTCCTGCTTTTATTTCATTTCCCGCTAACTATTCCTACTCGTAAATAATTTTAATATTAATCGGAAATTCAATGCACGATCCAAAACCAAACATTGAATTATTTCCACATCTGCAAAATCTAAACAAGATGATATACGAGTAAAATTTTCTGAATGAATGGAAAAGATGACATCAATGGAACTATTAATGATGCTTGTAGGATGTTGAGTAAGTGCTTAGCAAAAATTTCAATAAAATTCAAGTGTAAACAGAACTTAATTTTCACAAATCAAAAAGTTTCTCTTATATTTCACAAATATGAATTGTTCCTCATGAAATCACAATTAAATTTTATTCCTGCACATGCATAATTAAGTAACGAAAAAATTTGTCAAGTTCATTCATAAGTTATGAAGTTTCTGAGGCAAAAAAGTTGTTCCTTCTTCATGAAGACATTTTCAAAAGAAGCAAGATATTTCGAAATATTCATAATTAAGTAAAGAAGAGAACATAAGATAAAAGGAAATTTACATTTTATTCATATGAAGCAGCAACATCCACTAAATAAACACACAAACTTTTTATATTATTCTTCCTGCAATGCAAGAATTTAATTTTTTTTCCCTTTTTGAACTAAAAATTGTTGAGACGAACTTTCTTTTGTACCACGAACGTTCTTAACGAATGCAATTAAGTTGTTGGATATGACTTCGAGTCCTCAACAGTACTTCACATGCAATTATGAAGTCAAATTATTTTTTTTCCTTTTCTATTTACTTAAAATTAAAAAATAATCAGAATTTTTTCAGAGAGTTCCTCTCGTTTTCCGTGCGACCGGCTTGAATGCTTCACGATGACTAAACTGAATGAATATCGCTCGTCACGAGATTACAGAAGAAAATTATTTTATCTTTTTTTTCTTCTCTCTTCCCCATAAAGCACACAGAACAGCAAAACGTGCACGATGCGAAAAAAAATAACTTTACATGAATAATAACAAAAACATTCAGCATTAAACATTTGTTTTGAAACATTGGAGGGCAAAAAAAAACATGCGAATTACAACGTCTGTTGATTCCTCGTCTTATCACAAATCGGACAATGTACATATTAAATTTTATATTTATAGTAATACAAAGCATGTTTTGCTTCATAAGTTTGTCACATAAATAAAAAAGAAAAATATTATAGTAGCAATGTTTCATCATATATGGGCAGCATGAGGCATGGAAGCACAAAATAAAATTAAATGCCATTGAATAAACATAAATCAGAACATGATTTTTCTTAATGACTTGATTTAAATGCATTGCTAAATGTTTACATTTAATTTCATCTCTTATTGTATGTTTTCGTTAAAACCACTGCGCAACTTTTATGCTTTATTGTCGCGGAATAAAAAAAATGATAAATGAAAATTATAGTAATTGCGATTGGTGATTAAGGAGACGTAAATGTGCATCCCCTTGGGTGAATTGTGGAAGATTTTTTAAATTGATTCTCAAATTGGTTTATTTGAAAATTATTAAAGACACTCTAGCAAGGCTTCTAGTTGCTCCAGTGTCGTAGCATGGACCGAGATCTTGGATCAACCACCAGGGGTGTAGCCAGGAATTTTGAAGGGGGCTGCCCAATTTTTTGGTTTAAAATTAAAAAAACTGTATTGAATTTTGATCTCGAGGGAGATTTTCGGGTTCCTAGAAGCCCCCTTGACTATGCCCCTGTCCCCTACTTTGTTATGTAACTAAGTTACTTCAATTAAAAAATTCGTATACCAAAAAAGAATTTTCCCAGAATCAAAATTAGCTTGATTAAGGCATCTAGATGACGGCTGCAACTGAAATTTACAATACGGAAAGCTTTACAGCCTTCAAAACATCACATAAAATTCCACAAAATCACCTATCATCAACACAAGCTTCTCAAAAATGCAAATAATTTCTCAGGAAGTGCTAGATAAGCGTCTTAGTAACGCTATGAACATCTAACAATGTTATAAAATTCTATCTTACAAACTTGAGTATACATAATAATTTATAGAGGCAAATGAATTATAAATCAACCCTAAAACTCAAACTGATGATGATGATGATGATATTTTATCATCTGTTATCATGTAATCTCGTTTGCACAGTAATAATCTATATATTTTTTTGCTAGGCATAACTCTTAGTCTACTATCGTATCCACAATAAGGCCCCCAGGGGGAAAATCACTTGGTGGAAAAAATTCATTTTCCACTAGAATTTTTTCCCACCGACCACATTTTGTGCAATAATTTTTAATCCTTGTAAATTTCTTATATTGTGGTATTGCTCAAGATAAGATCAAAAGTTTGAGTCTAGGTGTCTTCTAGAAAATTTCCACCAAGTAGTTTCCCCCCTGAAGGCCCCCTTTTTTCATAGCTATTGGATTTATGCTAGGCTTTCAGAAGAATAAAAATAAAATTGCTCTTAAATGATTTATTTACATTATAAGTTCTCGCTCTCTTTTTCCCCTCCGTTCTTGTAACGATCGATTATGTCTTCGACCACAATGTGAGAGATTCATGTTTTCGATATAAAGGCATGTCAGTAATATTGATAATCTCTGATATGATGTTAAAACATGAAGTTGTTATCGATATATTTTTTTCATGAACAGAACAAAAATTACATGCTTTTAATGCTGCATTCTACAAGTTGGAATACAAATCGTCGTTTGTTTTTGCACTCGAGTTTAATGCTCTGCTGTGTGTGCGCTCAACATACACCATACAATACGCTGAGTTATCGATATCTTTTCTTAAAAAATAATGTAATTAAATCGTAAATTTTATGTGTAAGTAATTTTCAATCTTTGTAATCAATGCTGCCGGAAATTTAATAAATTCATGTCGATATGAAGTATCAACTTGAGAGCTTGAATCATCGAGATCTGTTGGAAACAATACTTGAACGATTAACTCATTGTTTAATAAAAATATATCATGATATCAATTGTAATTTGCAAGACTCAACAATGATGTTGCTTTCTTTTCAGTAACTGATTGATTTTTCTGTATTTGGGGAACGGAATGTTCAGTAGACAAAGGAAATTAAGTGAAGAAAATTAGTCATTAAATTTGCATGATAATTTCTCATAAAATAAAATTGTTTTCTTCAATTGATTATCGAATCCCTTTAATAAATTTTTATTGAGTGTTTGCCATTGACCTTTAATAAATTATTAACTATGGAGTGAGAACTTACATAAAAATCACATTGGAAGCCGTTGGAAATACAATGTTGCTAAGTTGAAGAATATTGCAAAAGAATTTCTTTGTGTTGGATGAAAATTATTCATTCGGATATCAAAAATAGTTTTTAACTGAATAAAGAAGTTATTCATTTCCTAAAAATTTATTAATTGAGGTCATCTAATCGCCATAGTTCATGAAATAGAGGCGTATCAATAAAGCAGGGCTCGAAGTTGACTCAGACTTTATATAGAGTAAAGTAGAGTCGACTTTTCCTTTGACCTGCCTATTAGCTACTGTAAGCTCTCGTTTATAGAAACAACGTAACCTCATTAAAGGTCGTTTATGAATGACATCCAGTATTTAGGGGCAGTATCTAGTGACAGCAGGAGGGGTTGGAAAGGGCCTGAAAATCCCTTCATTTGTGAACAGGCTTTAACTGATTTTATTTTGAGGCAGAAAAGAAAATTGCTTGAATTTTTCTTCAAAAAAACCACCCAAAAAAACTTTGTCAATTTAAAGAAGTCTTCAATTGAGGTATAAATCATTTTTTGCCAAAATAAAAAAGTCGAGTGACAAGAAGAACATGCAAATCCATTTATTCTCTTTACAGTCAATATGAATCAACCGAATGCAATCTATTTAAATGTAAATTTCTCGCAAAACGAGCTTGAAGAGTGAAAAACAATTGAAATTTTTTCAAGTATTGCGCAATGTTTGAGCAATTTACATCAATTTACAATTTGCATCATAAAAAATTGTTATTTCATTGTTGTTTGTCGCTCCTTTTTATTTATTTTTATATATTTTTCATCATCATCATCATCGCTTTGTGAATATTCAGAGAATGAGCAAATGTCGATTTTTAAACGATATACGAAGATGAAAAAAAAAACTTTTTCGATAAAATAATGAAAATATTTACAGAAAATTTCCCTTTTTCGTAAATTTTCCATCAATTTTATATTGTTTGATTAAAATATTTAGGGTCAATATTGTATGTAAATTCACATCTATCGATCGGTAGAAATTTATTCGACAAGGATACAAGCAACAAGAAAACTTCATTACATTTTAACAAGGAACATAAAATGCTAAAATTTATAAGCTATGACATTAAATAATAATTATCATAAACTTTCACACAAAATTACTCAATATCGTGTTTTGAGATAATTAAAAAGTAATTTATAAATTTTGATGCGAATTTTATTGAAAATTGGTTTTAAACTGATACATAAATATTATTTAATGACTTCAGTTGGAGATTATTTTAATTATATAGATGATGCATGAATTAAAGCATTTTGATTATTGTCAGATCAGTTTCATATTCTGAATGGAGCTTTTCCGCATAAAACATGCGTTTCTGCTGATTCGATCATTGAAAAGTGGGTGACTCAAATCTCTAAGCTAGTCAACCAGCATGCTAATGTACAAAAATTCTAGTTTGAAACTGTTAAGTCTTATTAAATGCTTAAAAACAGTTGGACTACTTTACTGACTTAAAATGAGTTGAAAAATATCCCTTTTTGACTCAAGTGTGCTGCTCAGGTGAGTAGCCAGATGAGAGAATTGGGGGATAAATCAAAAATTTCTTCAATTTACTAGGGTTTTTGAAAAAAAAAATCTAAAAAACTGAAACTGCTGCTAAAACTTCAAAATGGTGAGTTGAAAAAAACTGCCTTAAATGCTTAAGATTTTTTTAGTTTTTTCAATTTTTTTTTTAAAAAAATGTCGGTTGACTTTATTTATGTTTTTTTGATTTTTGATGTATACATCGATTTTGCTTTTTTATTTAAGAGACCTAGCCGTAGCTATTACAACTTATTTTATGCATTAATTTACAATATATGTGATTTTTTATTCGTAAAGAATAGAGTTTGTTTTTGCTTTTTGAAACAACTACTTCAGAGCAAATTGTTTCGTAACTCTGCACATTGCATGACCCAGGGTATATCAATACAATGTACCTAACCACAATTTGTGTGCTGACATCACACAAACCGAGTAATGTGGCTAGAACAGTGAAAAAGCACCCAAATCCGACTAGACATTCCCTGGGATCGAACCCGGGATCGCTGGTGTAGGAGGCCAACACGCTAACCACTACGCCACAGCTGCTTTTCCACTGCTTAGTTTTTTCAATTAAACTAGCTCAGATAGCACACAGCGTAAGCACTAGACTAGCGTAAATCCCTATGCCATATTTTTGATATCAGTGTCAGTCTTTATCTGTCAAACATTTTTTTGGTCGTCGACACACTTTGAGATAGCTTTGAACAGACAATTTGACAGTATTACATAAGTGAATCACCTCCAAAAATCCAGAAAGATAACTCTTTAATTCATATAAATAATATAATTAAAAAAGTTATGTTTCTTGCCTTTAGGATTTTAACCCACACAATCTTCAATTTGACATTTCACAGCATTTCATCATCAAGTTAGCACAAAAATTCATGAATTTAAGCTCTCTTAAAGCTACAGTTTCAAATTTCAAATCAAAAAGTTTCAAGCTGCTTTTTTTATATCAAATTAATTCAATATAAATGGGTTCTTAAAACTTTTAAAAGCGTTATTTTGACAGACTTATTATTGTGCCTGGCTTTGAAAAAATTCTTAAATTTTTTTTCTTATGAGTTTTTCCTCGGCTCGTAAAGAATAAATTTTCTATTGTGTCACTTTCGAGGGCGTTTTTAAATGATGTTTATTGAAATTTCTTTGATACCCACATACTGACTTAATTGCTCTTGGGTTTTATTTGAAGTGATCTGTAACAATCAGGCGATCTGTCAGTAATTTTATTTATCCACATGACTGCTCTGTAATTATCTTAAACACGTTACTGTCATCAATGAGCCTTAGTGGCCGCGGTGGCTACATTGCAGCCATTTAGATGGATAAGAATAGTGACAGAGCAACATCATGATTCCACCTCGTCAATTTGAATCTCATTGTCGCTCAAGTAATATCCCAAAAGCTCCAAATTTGATTACTATGGATTGTCATTCAGCTTTAGACGTTCCCAATATTCCCCCTCAAATGTGTGACTTACTTACTTCGCTGGTCGTACAAATCAATTGTGATCTATAACCTCCCTTAGTCTATCGCTGGCTACTGTCTGCCAATTACCAAAACCAGGTGCTACACTATCTCTATTCACAAATGTGTGACGCTAAATATAAATGACTCCCTTTTATGATATCGAAAGCTGTCTTTTTGAGTGAAAGAGAATCAATTAAAAAATAAATTTTTGTTTGCCAAGACAAACTTCTTCAGCATCGTCAACAATTTCGACACACAAAGAGCATTAAAATCAACATAATTTTCATAACATCATTAAATTTTAATCTTCTCATTTCTCATAATGAATTAATGAAGAGGATAAATTTCCTTTTTTTGGTTTGACAAAGATTGTTTAATTATTTTTGGATTGCATAAACTGTTTATGACTGAACATTTCAGACAGCAATTATGGCATTTCCTACTCCAATTAAAATGACAAAAATATGCTTTTGTTTAATGATGAAAATTCATTATCATAAAAAAAAAGTTTTCCTTTATGTCCTTCAAAGGGACGAGGAATTAGCAATGACGATTTTATTGTTGATGAAATTAAAAATGTCCATAAAGTTTTGAGGGACATTCTTCCACTTTTATAAAGGCTATTTCTGTTAAATAATTCAAATTTATATAATGTAGAGCTATTCAAGCTGTTTCTGACATTTTTATTTTTAATCGATTGAAGGCTGACTGTGGGTTCTGATCAGAAAATTTCCATAATTGTCTATTGTTCACAGCTTTAACTTTTGAAATGCTCAGATATAATCAGGACTGTTCCAGTTCATACAACATTGTTTTCGAAATTGCGAAGTCGTTTGGTACGTACGGTTATTAACATATTTGCTTATGCAAATTGCTATCCCGAGCGATGCATGAAAATGGTGAATGACTTTTATGGTGTGAAAATGGTGACTTCTTGATTTATTCTAAAATTAGAACATTTCTTACCCAGTCCTACCATTCTAGTGGTTCCACTACTCTCTTTTTAGAAAATCAAAGATACCTTAAAATTGATCTTTAAGGAAATTATTCTTTCATATTAGGGATCATTCATAAATGACGGCCAATTTTTAGGGGAGAGGGGGTTTCTGACGCTGTATACAAAAGAAATTTTGTGACAGAGAGGGGTAGGAGGTCGAAAAATATCGTTTTATGCGTGACGTAATTAATAAATGACCCCTTAGGGTATCCCTTTATGTCGGGTACGGGTGTGATTACCTTAGGAATTCAGTCTAGAACACCAAATCTATTAAGATCCAATGAATCTTACACAGCTCGGTCATGTCACTCAAAGATTTCACAATTGAAAGTGAAATTGAGCAAATCATGTAACTAGTTCATAAGAAGCTTAGCACACTTGTTTTCAGTTCATTATATCCTTTAACATTCATTCACTTTTCTATTAAGTTTATTAAATTTTTTTGATGTAATAAACATGAAAGCTTTCAGTGACACAACAAAATAGATTAAAATTCCTCGTATATCAAGTGACATAGTAGCGAAATTCCAAAGATATTTCTTCATTATGACTCTCACTCATTCAATAAAATTCCGCAAAAAAAAATAAATTATCTATCATTGAATATTTACACGACATCCATTAATATGTATAGTGAATAATATCAGTTCTATAATATTCATCATTTTCTAGGTCGAATCAGTTGAACTTGCATTAAATGTTCTCGATGGATATGACGTACGTGGCAACAAAATTAAGGTGGAGCGAGCTGAATTCCAAATGAGAGGTGAATACAATCCAGCATTGAAGCCACGTGTTAGGAAGCATGAAAAGGAGAAAATGAAGAAAATTCAAGAGAAGTAAGTGATAAATTTTTTTTGATGATCCAATAATTAATAAATTCAAATCTCATCCACATAGACTGTTTGATTGGCGGCCAGAGAGAATGCGCGGCGAACGCGGTAAACACGAGAAAGTTGTAATCATTAAAAATTTCTTCGATCCCGCGCTGTTTGATCGTGAAGTGCATTTAATAATCGATTATCAGAATGACATACGTGAGGAGTGCAATAAGTGCGGAACTGCTCGAAAAGTCGTCGTGTATGATGTGAGTAAATGAATAAATTATTAATTGCTTGTCATAATACGTGATTGCAATTCAATATTTTTCTTCGATAGCGTCATCCAGAGGGTGTCGTTCAAGTGACAATGGCTGATCCAGAAGAGGCCGATCTTGTTATAAAATTAATGAATGGAAGGTTTTTCGGTGAACGAAAGTTGACTGCAGAGACGTGGGATGGAAAAACAAAATATAAGTATGACATTTGATTATGGCTGTTGGCACATTCCCTTGTATTTTTATATCTGATACTCAATCTTTGCTTTAATGTGTTTAGGATCGATGAATCTGAGACCGATAAGAACCAGCGGGTTCAGAAATGGGAAACGTTTTTGGAAACAGGCGAGGAGGTGAAAAAAGACATTACAGCAGATGAAGTGAAATCAACAGAAACAGAAACAATATCATCATCATCCGAAGGGCCTGTAGCAGAAGAACAACAGCAATCAGAAAGCGATAATGCTGATACAGAAATAGAAGCAAGCTAAAAAAAGTATCTTTCAATACAATGAATAATGTACTCTTTATGGATGTAAAAAGAAGAAGAAAAAATGATAATAAAAAAGGTTTCAATGCTTTATTGCGGTTTTCATTTCTAGAAACACATCCACAGTACGTATGGAGTATGCAGAAGGAAAAGAAATGTTGCTGGGAAGAGAGAAATTTCTTTTTTCGGGTCTTTTGTTGTTATATGTTTACAGGATATTGATTTTCGTCTTCTCAAAAAAAATATATGTGCTACATGTTCACAGATACAATAATATTGTGGAAGGTTATAATATATGTGCAGGGATTTTCTTGAACATGGGGGATGAATAGTCTAAATATTTATTTTGTAGGAAATGGGATTTAATTATGGAAGCGCATTTTTTGTTTGTTCTGGTCGACAGGGATGTATTTAGGGTATGCTTTATGGATTTAAGCTTCTAAATTCCTGATTTCTATAGTTTTGGAGCATAAAAGTCCATGAATCTTGTAAAAGAGCAAAATACAGCTTTACACTATAGAACATCCACAAAAACTTGAGCTTTGTACCATATATTTTATTTTTATCATCATCCTCATCATCAATTCAAGGAAAACAAAGTGATTTTTTAAAGATTTCATTATTCTCAAGACTTTATGTAAAGCGTTTTGTCCGTTTGTTCAGCACAGCCTATCGGCGATATTAAAATAAAAAGATATTAAGGATGTTTACATGAGATTAATGGCATTTTGTAGACGCAATTTGAAAGTTAGTACGTTTAAGCTTCCATAGCTTTTCCATTGAAGAAGATAAAATTACAAGAGCAAGTCAACAGAATCAGGTAGTTTAGCAAACACAATTTTGAATGATGTGATGAAAATAGGACGAGAGTACATAATGCAGTCATGCTGTCAATATTAAAATCCTCAATTGATGAAAAATTTGCGTCATTGAATAATGTAGAGAGTATTTTACCCGAGAGCCACAAGATTTTAGTTATAGAAACGGACGAGGATAGTTACGTCACTTTAAGGTCGAAGCTACCAACTCCAGGCTACTTGAACTGTAAAAGTGCTGTCTAAAATCAATAACTGCGACATTATCACGGCACTGACACTGTTAAAGTGAGGTTAACCGTATTTCTTGATCAGGTATCTGTCCGGTGACATCACTTTTCTGTGGCTGAACTTATCTTATGCCCCTCGGGCTAGATCTTAAATGGAAAATTACTATGAAGCTCTTGTTGTCGTTCGTCTGTCTTCCTACGGATTTAATTTGAGAACGAACAAAAAGACAGCAAGGTTTCGAATGTGAATTTTATTTAGTTTTTTAATCTTTTAAAGAGCAAACTTTCCTTTCGTTCACTTCCATCATGGACATAATAAAAAATTTACTTAGATTGTGATGCTCAGTTCTTTTCTTTCTCACATTGGGGGTCATTCAATTATTACGTTACGAAGAACAGTGACCCCCTCGTTACAAATTTTGAACGAAAAAAATTTTTCTTTAGTTAAGGTTGTTACAAAATCTCAGACCCCCTTCCCCCTAAAAAGTGAACATAATAAGTGAACGACCCCTTATTGGATTGTTTTTTCATCTAAAAACCTTCTCATTGTTAATTGAAATTTGATTCTGAATGATAGATGATCTGATATCATGTAAAGTCAAGAGGTGAATGGAACTGCTCTGTTCTCAGTTGTGGCGTATTAAAAATTGAAAATCGTGCGAAAAATACTGAGTCAATATTTTGAATGCATCGAATTTCCTTCCGTCCTTATGAAATTATAATGAGGACAATTTTTTGTCACGTCCTCGATTGAAAATCAATTTTTTTTTGCTCAAACAAAAAAATGAGCACAACATGAGTGTAAATTGTTATTACTCATAATGATTTTTAATGGGATTTTGAAGGATTGAACACTTGATTCTTGGTTGATTTAAACCTTGAATGGGAAAATTTGTGCTAATTTTCTTAATCATGGTATCTTCTCTATTTTATTTAGTGAAAAATTTCATTGAATTTTACTTTGTAATTGGAGAGTCAAAAAAAGAATCGGAAAGTCAAAAGAAGACGAGCTTGTGGCGGCACCGACAATTACAACTGATTTTACTGCGACGGCACAAATGTTGCCACAAATGCATTTTTTCCGCGACGGTTACATTATAATAATGGAAAAATAGATCGAAATCCGTCTGTTGGTGCTGAACGGATGGCAAAGTAAGAAGAAGCAACCAAACCAGCAAGTCTGTAACCTCGATTTCAGGAACGCAATTCAAGACTGCCATCAAGTCAATTTCAAAACTCTTGCTGCAAATAAAGATGGTCAGAGTGATTCAAATTTGGAAACTGACAGTTGGAGTTAGATAAATGTTGCGTCTGAAGTAGACCACAGGTCCAAATTGATTCAAACTTCCATGGAATTAAGTGAGTAATCAGAAATATTCTTAAATACTAAAGTTTACTTCCATTTCGATTAAAGAAATGAATTTAAATTGTAATTTTGTTCCCAATTGTCACAAATACTGTAAATTCCACCAAATATTATATCAGGACTCAACATTCACATTATCAGCAACAATTTCAAACATAATACCACAAGAATCCATCTAACTGTATTAAATCCATTTTATTTGCTATTAATACCAATGGAAAATCTCAGTCATAAGGGTTTTATGTAATAACTCTTATCACAAATGACCAGCATGATTGTTTTCTTGACTTCTGATTGAGTGATTTCATTAAATAGCACATTGAACTTCAACCACAATGCTTTTTCTGCTTACATACCCTCAAACGAGCTGTTTACAACATCATCAACTGTGTAAAACCTCAAAAATTTTGCCAAACAATCAGCATCATGTGTATCTGTAAGCTATAATGTCTCACTAGCTTTCCATCCCCGGAATGGAAAATTTCTATGAACAATTATTGCAGTCAATAAAGCATTGACATTGATATTGAGAGATTAATGGAATTTTTTCATCTCCATTTCGACAGTAATTAGTGAGCAAAAAAACAACAATTTCATATCCTATGTTATGACATTAATCATAATGATTTACAATAGCAACAAGCTTGTTGAAATTTAATATGTTATTGATTGAGTGTTGCTATGTGTGTATTACTGTACGTACGTACGTACGTATGTTATGAAAGAAAGATTGCGAATTATTATTGCTAATATATTTCATGCATTCTTTTACAGATTTTCACCGCAGGTGAATTTTTCCACAATTGATTCGGTGGAATTTTGTTACTGATGCGGAGCAAATGGGAACTTTGTGTAGAGCTAGGTGAGATAATGTTGACGAATTGGCTTCAATCAAATGCACTTTCAGGAAATATTGAAGAATCTTGGATTTTTTTAAAGCTATGGGAACTGAAGTGAGTGAAATTGAGACTTTAAATATCTTGTTATTTTAGAAGACAAATTTCAGTCCTTTGAAAAACCAAGCAGATGGCCAGCTTAGTACTTACATGTTGTTATGTTAGGGGTCATTCACTTATGACGTCCATCAAAAAATGGAATTTGTTGTCACAAAATTTGCACACAAAAACATTCTTTTTGTATGAATGTATCACAAAATCTCAGAACCTCCACCATCCCCCCTAAATATTGGACATCATAAGTGAATGACCCCAAAAAATTATGCAAAAATCGAATTTTTAGACCCTCCTCGTCTAAATCCTCCTCGTTCATAAATGACGTCCAATTTTTAAAGGGGAGGGATATCTGACGCTGCTTGACACTTCCATACAAAGCAAAAATATTTGTATGAAGATTTTGTGAGCTACCGTCTAGGGGGAGGTTTAAAATCTAGTTTTCTGGATGACGTCATTTCTGAATGACCCCTTACTTGGAATTATGATTTTTTTTTCTATATTATAAATGCCAACTAGAGGTTTGTGGCCTCGCCTCTAGTCACCAACATCTTAATACACCACTTTGTAGTAGTACATTCCATACATAATTTCAAAAATATGATTTTGGTTCAATTCTAATACAATTTATTTCTAATGTATTATTGCTAATTCCAAGCTAATTCTAATACAAATTTTTCTAATGAATTTATGATATGATGTAATTCTTATATAAAGTTTAAATTCTAGTGGAATTAAAAAGTCCACAATCCTCCCCTACCTTCCATAACCCTCTGAAAAAATCTTGGTACATCTCTCGCGGTGAATATCCATTATTATATTGCTTGAAATTGTTCTATATTGAATTGGACACGGAATTCGACAACAACCACCTGTTTAATTTCTACAACCACTTTAGATTAAAAGTTGGGGATTCCTCAAAGATAATCAGTGTCTTAACAGATATCACTTCATTTTATCTCCAAATATTCTCTCTACTTAATTAAAATTAAGCTAACAATGAGGAAGCAAAGTCATTGCTTGACTCATAGCTATCAAAATACATCAAACGATAATTCTTTACGCACATTTCGTGTCGTTATCTCTGAGATTTTTTCATAGAAAAAAAATCATTAGTTTGTAATCAGCGATAGTTCAAATGGAAAGCCATAAAACTCAAGGTGAAAATTTTCGATAAGAAACCGATAAAGTGAAGGGAGTTATGACTTATTACTTTAAAATGGAATTTTAATTGATATAAAATAGATGATGGAAATTAGTTGAATTGATTTCATAGATTGGAAGTTGGAATTTAGATATCAAGGGTAGAATGGTTGATTTTCTTGACTTAGCAGCGTCTTGTCATCAAAAATGCAGTTTGGAAGCACTAAAATTGATTAACCCGAGAAATTTATCAAGCAGAATTTTAACAGATCTCTCAAAAACTCAGTTATAGCCCCCAAAAAATAATCAAATCAATAAAAATCAGATCCAGTGCGATAACGTCATGAACTCGACTAATTCAATACAAAATTTTCAATAGTTCCATTCCATTGTTTTGAATTGATTTGAAACAGTTTTTGCACCTGGATACCGATGCATGTATTGAATACATAAAGCGAAACTTTACGTACGACAATTTTTTATGCAATAGCTCGTGCATCTCACATAAATTTAATTTTTATGAAGCCGCAATGTAAATTATGAGTTAATTTTATTATTCAGTGGAAAACATGATAATTAATATTTGAATATTCGTCGGGATTTACGGATTTAGTTGATGCAAATCATTTATTGCCAATTAATTAACTCGACACTGCATGCCTTAATGAGGAATTTAACAAAAAAAACAACAGTTTTCACTTTGCACAAAATTAATTAATTTTTTTACGTTTTTAGAATTTTTCTTTAGGCATATCTGGAAATTTTCACGATTATTGCCGCACTTGAGAGGCGAAAAAAAAACTTTTCTATAAGTCTTCTTGCTCCTCCTTTAATTTTCTTTACAATTGTGGTATATTTACTTTCATGGATTTCTCAAAACTTGGTTGGAGACGACGACGAAGAAGAAAAAATTTAATTTTTTTTCACTTCAAAACTTTTTCTTTCCTGTTAAACGTTTTCACAGACATTTATTGACTAAGGCAAGTCGTTGGATTTTTTTCCGCGATTTTTTTTGGCAACATTGAAACAATCAGAAGTGGCTTCGCATGCATGCATGCGAAATAACAAAAACAATCAACAATGAATTTTATGTTTTTAAAACATTCAACATTGCAACAATCAGCATCCAAAAGATTTCATTCATAAAGTTTAAAAATGCAGATATGATGTTGAAAAAAATTATTAATCGTAAAATTCTGATCAATAGTCATTATTGACTTTTGCTTTAATCTTTTTTTTGTGCTGCTTATTCTCCTTCTCTCTCATATTCAAGCTGATGTAATTTGTTTCCTCAAAAGAGCCGAAAGCGATTGTAGATTGAAAATATATATATGTACTTTAATGTGAAAAAAAAAAACATTTTTGTTGATAAAATGAAAATTTATATCCACACCATGTGCTACTACTGTTTTGCTCATAAACATTTTTTTAGAAAAAGGAACAAACCAGCCTTAAACTAGGATGCATTTTTAAGTTTCATTTGCGGCCCACAAGATTCGAAAAAATTGCTCCCTTGCCCCGGTTGCTTGGTATAGCCTAGTGCTACCCCAGGAGTATGACCAATTGTAACCCTAGGGATATAGCCTTAGATAACCCCAAGGGTATGACCTATTGTAACCCTAGTGTATACCCTAGGTAGGATATACCCCTTGGGTTACCCCTGGGGTGGTATATACCCTAGTGTAAGGCCTAGGTTAAGACGTCTAATCTTGAACCCAGAATAATTTAATCGGCATTAACATTTTTTATCCTGAAGCACAAGATCACTTAATCTGCGTAATCGAGCTCCTTTAGTTCACAGTTTAATGTTGATTGGTGTGAATATCCTCAGAACAACTCAACACCTTTTTCAGATACCTAAAATTGTTTGCATTAATCTGCCCCTCTCACTCTACCGCGATAAAAATGCACTTAATTAATATGGTTCTTTTTAATCGATTGCAGTAATTACATTATAAAATGGATATCAGTGCTGAGCATTTGTAGCATGAATTGAGGGATAATTGAGTGTTTTGTGTGAACTTTGTCAATATAGTCAATAAAATAATTGCTGATAATGCTCAATCAAGATAGGATTTTACTCTTAATAATAATTTTTTGATTGCTCGAAGTGAGATTCGAACCTATGACCTCTGGGGTAGTAGTGCAGTGTTCTAACAACTACGCCACTGAAACATGTGAAAACACGTGGCAATTTTTCAATATATATGGAAAAAAATTAAAAATCAGTTTTTTAAATTTAAAAAAAATTAGATTTTAAAAATAATTTTTAGAATGGTTTTTTAAAAATAGGGTTTCTGAACCCGTTAACGAAAAACGGAAAAACAGCTGTTAACGGGCCAAAAATGTAAAAACGGAAAACGGCCGTTTTTACCTTCCGTTTTCCGTTTTTTTATCCCTCTTTATCCCATATTAAACTCTTTTCAAAATTTATAATTTTTTTAAAAAAATCAAATTTTTATTAGTTTAAGGATCAATTTTTTGGAATTTTTAAATAAGATTTGATCAAAACCATTTAAAATTTACTAAATTCATAAAACCCACAGTTTTGTTTTCTTGTTTTTTGTGAAAATTTTTGGGTTTTATCTAGTCTTAACATGGCTGTCAAAAATTTTAAACTTTTACAATTATTTTTACTTTTTTTCAAATAAAATTTGATGAAAAAAAATTAGAAAAAGCATTTACTTAAGAAATGAGAATGCTAAAATACTGGGGTCAGTTTCTTGGGTATACACTTGCAATACGAAACCGGCTAAATAATATTAGATAATATTTCTTGAATTTAAAATATATTTAAAAAGAATCTAAAAATGTTTTTAAATTGGTGTAGAAATATGTTCTAATCCTCAGAAATTTGATACACGTTTCAATTTATTCAAAAAATTAAAATTATCTTTGAAATTTCGAGCAAGTTTCATACACTGACAAAAAACGGAAATAGCCCGTTAACGACCCGTTTTTGAGAAACCAATAACGGAAAACGGCCGTTTTCAAAAATGCCGTTTTTCAGAAACCCTATTTAAAAACAGATTTTTAGAATTATTTTTATTTTTATGAGTGTATCAAGAAATAATGTAAATCAAAACAAAATCATGACCTTATTTTTGGATATCGTTTATCATGACATTTTTTGTTTGGATATTATTGATTTTTTAAAATAAATAGTGGGTTTTGACCCCAAACCCCTCTCCTGGATATGCCCTTGCCCTGCTTGGCTCGTTATTTAGCAACCCAAATATCAAATTAACAATCCAAGTTAAATAAGTCTTGATACTGTTGAAATAATTATTGACAATAAACTGTTTTTGACTAAGCAAAGTGGTTTTATTGATACTAAACTGCTTAAAACTATCCAAAATATCACAATTCAATAATATTTATAGTTACATCTCCAATGATTTGATCTCTCAATCAAGTACTGTCAATAATACCAACACACATCCCACGCACATATCATAATTTAATTACATTAAGTGATACTGACACAGATGATATATAAATCAAATCCACCTGACACCACGCCTAGTCTATAGATTCGTGCTCATCCTTTATTCCACAATGACATTTGTTATTGATGTATAGCATTATGTCATTAAAGATTGTAGCTTAATGTCTCAATAATTTTGCCACCCGGGAAATAAAAATTCTTTCATTAAAATTCTCGCCTTGAAATTTCATTTGAACTTGACAATAATAATTAATCAGAAAGCTGGAGTGTTATCAAATGCAATAAAATTTGTCAAAATCGTGTTGGACATAATCATAAAGTCTCGAAGAAAAGATTTCACATTTAAATTAATGATGTCAGTTGGACCACCTTATCTATTTTTTGTGGACGTAAGAAGTCTCGGTTCATTATACATCGTTAAAATCCAGACTCAATTATTATGAAACCACAGAAATGACGTAAGATTGACTGGAAA
The DNA here is from genome assembly GCA_963573255.1 of Chironomus tentans. Lineage (NCBI taxonomy): Eukaryota > Metazoa > Arthropoda > Insecta > Diptera > Chironomidae > Chironomus > Chironomus tentans. The sequence goes on along the minus strand of OY754302.1, from coordinate 37,910,069 downwards.
ATGCGCCACAGACATTAATTAACAATCTTGTATAGTTCCGACCCAAAAAAATATATTTTTCATTCTTCCCGACTGGTCCACTCACCAATATGCAGTATCGATTAGTAATCGACCACTTTCATAATTTATACACATAAATTTAGGTCAGAGTGGTCGCAGATGCATGTGCATGCAAAACTGCAAACATGTTAATCGGTAAACATGAAAAAAACCTCACAGTTGCAAATTTGTAGCTTTGGCGGTCTTGTCAATCCATTATCACATTTTAGACTTCATTCTAAATGAGCTGAAAATGCAATTTTATGTTTACAAATATAAAATCGTGAAAATCAATTACTCGAAATGTGCTCACTTATTATTAAATTACATTTACAAATTGCATTAATAATTGATAGCGCGGTTGGAAACTGCTTCCATAAAAGGACTTTTTCGACACTAACAATGTAAATGCATAAATAATTTTTATTTAATATTCAGCGACAGGGTCAAAAGTAAATTAATGAGCGAAGATAAAAAACTAACAAATGTAATTAACATATTTTCTGCTGCTTAAATTCCTTTTCTATCTATTCAGTCATAATAATGCTAACTTAAAATACACATAGTTGAATGATAAAAGAAGAAATAGAAACCATTACAATATTTTTATCATCATCGCTATTATTATTGAGCCATTAAAACTGATGCGTGCTGAATTCTTTCTTTTCTATACTGTGGAATTTTTTTTTCTTCGTGGTTTTCGCATATTTATGGAAAATGTTGATGGGAGTTGGGATGAAAAATTGCAATGTCCATTTTTGGGCAATTTATTAGTGTAAAGACTAGCAAAATTTGCATAATTAAGAAAAAAATTTAAAAAGATCGACAAATTTTTTAAGAAAAGCTATTGTGTGTGTTAAAGAAATTTTAATTATTTTAAAAAGCTTGAATTATTTTCCAAAATGCTCAAATTGTTTTCTAAAAATTCAAATTTTATTAAACTCGAATTATTTATTATAAGATCGAAATCTTCAAAATGTTCAAATTTTATTTAAAAATATTCATATTATATTTAAAAAGCTCGATTTATTTAATTTTCAAAAAGCTTGAATTATTTTCAAAAAGCTCAAATTGTTTTTTTTAAAAAACACAAATTATTATCAAAAACTTCGAATTATTTTCTGAAAGCTCAAAATTTTCAAAAAGATTTTTTTGAAATAATATCTTTAATTACTCTTCAAATAGCTTGAATTTCAAAAAGTTTAAATTATTTTTAAAAGACTTAAAATTATTTTCAAGAAAGCTTAAATTATTCTTCAAAAAGCTTAAAAATATTTTTCATAAAGCTCAAAATGTTTTTCAAAAATTTCAAATTGTATTCAAAAACTTCGATTTATTCGAAATTTTCAAAAAGTTTGAACTACTTTTCAAACATTTTCAGAAAGCTCAAACTATTTTTTACAAAGCTCAAAATGTTTTCAAAAAATTAAAATTTTATTTTAAAAAGTTCCAATTGTATTCAAAAAGCTCGATTAATTTTTCAAAAACCTCAAATTATTTTTTTTAAAATCTCAAAATTTTCAAAAAGCTTGAATTTTTTTCAAAAAGCTTAAATTATTTTCAAAAAGCTCGAAATATTTTTAAAATGCTCAAATTATTTTTAAAATGCTCAAATTATTTTTCAAAAAGCTTAAATTCTTTTCAAAAAGCTCGAATTATTTTCAAAATACTCAAAATATTTTCAAAAAGCTTGAATTATTTTTTTAAAAAATCAAGTTAAATTTAAATTCCGAATTATTTTTTAATATCTTAAAATTTTCAAAATAATTGTATTTTAAAAATCTCATTCTTTAAGATTCAAAAGATTTGCTTCTAAGGATCAGCTCAAGTGTGCATATATACAATGTACAAAAAAAAAATCAAATCACTCCATGCATATTTAAGCACCTTAAAATGAAGGAATGCATCCATCACATTCAATTTTCAAATAAATCAGATCCCATAATAAAAACTCATCCATCTGAAAAGGAAGAATCATAAATCACACCATGAGTTATCACACCACAAACAATTTTCATAATGAACCATCCGCTTGAAGGTAAAAAAAATTTCTTTCTAATTTGCGAAGCCAGCAATAACACACCTTCACCGCAAAAAGGTCTCTCCATTGTTCATTTTTATGTTTTTTTTCTTCTTTAACTTCTTACATTTGACTGTCTCTTCATATTTATTAGCTGTGGTTATCGATTTCCCTTCCACCATTTTCATAATTAACTTTCCTTTTTCAAAAGAAAAAATTATCATCATCATTGTACCAACCCTGATTTTTCTTTCCTTTCATAATTTATTATCAAAAAATTTTCCCTTTCATTTTCCACTGATTATTGACTATGGTAAAGAATAAGATCCATTTATTTAGGTTATGCATGTCGAAATGTGAAAAATGTTTGTTGGTCAGGTGATTCCCACCATTAACAATAGATGAAACATATCAAACACTCCTGTTGATTAAAGTCCTATTGACCTCTATTGGATGTTATTTGTAGGGCGTCATATATGAGCATTCTATGCATGCATACCAAATTAGATCGTTATGTGGCCTTCTATGCTTATCCAAGTAATATTATTTGCAATAATCAGAGGCATTAAAATGCAAACTGTCAAAGTAAATAAGCAGCAGCGGCAAACAGCTTGAATATTTAATGAATAAATATTAATTAAAGTACCTTAAAATCTAATAATTGTAGAACGGCTGCTCATATCTTATTAGACAAGCTTTTATCATGAAATATATCATGCACTTATTATTTCAAAAGCATAATGAATGAATGAATATTTAGAGAAGATTATTTAATAATGCAATTAAATTCACAGTAATGCACACAATTAAATTAATTAAAATTAATAATTTAATGAAAATTTTGATGAAATTTAATTTTGTTTGGGTTTGTTGCAGACTTTTTTCGTGATGATGATTGAGTTTTTCTATAAATATGATATTTTTGTGCTGCACAAAAATTCAATTTGCTGATACAGGGTCGTTGACATAGCCAGATCACCACAATTTTAGTAATCACTTGCATTTGCTTAGCAATGGATCAGGGGCGTATCCAGAAATTTTTCTTGGGAGGGGTTCTGAATTTTTTTTTGTATGCAAGGGAAAATTAGAGGGGGTTTTGGGATTTTTTTCTTAAAAAACCTAGCAAATTGAAAAAAATTCCCAAAAAGGGAGGGGGTTTGACCCCCAAAACCCCTCCCTGAATACGCCTCTGCAATGGATAGCTAGGAACCAGGGCTTTAGTCAATAATTTACATGAACTCAGAAATCAACGTGACACCAAAGATCAGTACCATATAATTTTGAACATACATCATTATCACAATCAAAGTGAGAAACCTGACAAATTTTTAATTTTTTGTTTGTCAACACACACTTTAAATATACCATTCAAATTGATAATGTCGCATGTCAAGTTATCAGTAAAAATAAATTCATACGACTTCGTCTATTTATAAAAATAAAATCAAATTTTATTCAACATTAAGAAGAATCTTTTGAATCTCATTATTTCTACTCCTACGTTTGTGAGTCTTATCAATTTTTCTGTATGTTCAATGACTTTAATGTTTTTGTGTCTATGGAAATATTTCAAAATTCATGAGTCTGGAATAGCTTTTTTTATTTTTTTTTAAGAAAAAGCAGTGGTGTAGCTAGGGTTAGGACTACCGAGGTCACAACTCCGTCATTAAATTCTGAAAAAAGGGACGCAAATTTTATTTTAATGAGCAAATTCTTGTTACGTGACTGCTGTAAAAGATAGACAAAGCTTAGTATTCTTGCATCACCAAAACGCGGCATTCATAGAAGCTTATTATTATAGCAATTTTATAACCGTTCATAAATGTCGTCACCAAAAAAATGAGATTTTTAGACCCCCTACCCCCTCAAATTTTCATACAAAATTTTTCTTTTGTAAGGAAGTGTCACATAGCGTCACTCACCTCTTCCCCTAAAAATTTGACGTTATTTATGAACAACCTCTTATCATGAATTGTTTTAATTGTTGATTCTATACACTCAGGATTAATTATAAAAAACAAGAGTGCAATCCAAGAAGCTGGTTTCTTGGGTATACCCTTGTCATACTTAAGACAATAGCTAGGATATATTTGAGAAACCAGCCCTCGAGGCTTCCTTATCTACTCTCCTGCATCGATCAGTACCACACAGCTTCAAACCTCTCCCACTAAACCTAAAAATTGGTCGTGATTTGTGACTACCTCCTTGTTTTTCTGATTTTAATTATTGAATATGAATTAAAATTGTTCGATTTTCGGATCACCTCCATACATCGTGGCTTATTACTTAAAAATAAATATTTATTTCAAGAATGATTTCATTCAAACTTGACGGGATATGTGGCAATATACATGCCATCCAATTCGATAAATAAACAAACATTATGAGGCCATAAAACTGCAAATTTCCGAATGCATTTAAAACTATCAAAAAAGGATGCATTATATTCAATCTGAATATCAAATCGATATCAATTTAAATCGAACGTGAATAACATAATTTTATAATTCAGCTTACTGATTTTGTAATTTATGCTCAATTTGTTAAATGAGCTTATTTCCATATGCTTCGCAAAAATACGTAAATTTCAAACATAAAATCCTTTAATGCATCCTCACACACATGTTTACTCATTCATTCCTTCCCAATTCCATTTCAGAATTGCGGATTTCATAAACTCATCCCGATCAATATTATATTTTCATTTCATTCACATTTCAATACCATTTAGCAAATGTTAGCATTTTATTTTATATTTTATTTTAATTTATAGCATATCCAACAGAAAAGTATTTTATTTTTATTTCATTGTGATATACATTCAGTTAACATATATGAAAGATAAAAATATTGAAGACATAAAAAATCAATTCCGTACACAAAAAAAACTGTTTATAAATGATTCTGCTGCTGCATTTGTTTGTATGTTTCTGTGTGACCTTTATCTGTCTATTGATTTTAATAATTTATTGTGCTAAAATTTTATATCATCAATAAAATAATTCAGAATGAAAAATCGAAGGTTCTTTGGGAAAAAGAAGAGAGAAAGCAAGTTAAAGAGGCACTTTTGGGTATGATGACTAAAGCGCATTTTTCAGGAATGACGGAAAATAACATTTCATTCACCCAAAAGGGAGTGGTCACTAGAGTGCAGAACCGATCAACTGATTTGACCCTTGAGTGGCTCAGAGTTGAGATGTCAGCATTCAGTGGATTCGAACGTTAAAAATTCTAGTCAAATTCAGGCAGGTGGTATTTTTCATATTCTAGGGTCATTCAACTCAGTTTTTTCACACAAATTCTGAACAGGCTCATTCTATTGAGTCCACTCCCCCTCCCCTTCAACGGAAAACTCTTCAATTTGCTAGGATTTTTTTTGGGGTGGGGGGGAATTCCATACAAAAAAAAATAAATTTTCCCTCGAAAAATTTCTGGCTATGTCACGATATTGAGTTCTACCCTGAGTCATGCAACTGTCAACTCTTTAAAAATTCACTAGAAAGTGTCAATCACTCTATCATAGAAATGCTAAATCAGTGGTTTTCAAACTTTTTGGCACTTTTTGGTAAGGAATACGATCAAGAATCCTCATGACACTCTAGTAAGCTATATATCATACCTTGAAAATCACTGTTTAGAATTTCCAAACCACAAATCTTGTACTAAGGAAATAACATGCACTTGATTTCCATATTGCTCCCTAACCAAGGATAAAATGAAAGCTACGTGTCATCCAAAACTCTCCAAGGAGTAAATCAGCATCATTTCCATCCTGTTCCTCCACATATCCATCACTCACTAATTCATTCATCCGAAAAAGTGAGAATAAAGTCACATTCGTCTCACAAAAAAATGCACTCAAACTTATTGAAAAAAAAAGAAGTTGGGAGCTTTATCACCTTCAGTTTTATAATCGACTTTCATGTATTTTTCTTCTCTTTCCTCATCCTAGAGCTCTGTGCTGCACAATATAATAAATTGTTGCTTTGCCATTTGAGAAAAAAAAATATGTTTTTTTTGGCTTTTAGAATCTTCTTTACGAGATGTTTGATTGATCACTTCTTAAAATAACAATTTACGCATCTTCAGAGACTACACATTAGGGATATTGGATGGATTTAAGATTCCAGGAAATTTATGTGTACACTTAAAATTGATCATAAAACTTTTCAATGTAAAAGTTTCACATCCCTTGTTGAGTGTTACTTTAAAAAAGATGCGGAATACGAGACGATTCTTCTTTTCAGCATCGATTCTTGTCTTAAATTTATGATTTTTTACAGCTTACGAGCGTATTAAAATATTTTATTTATTCTTCTCATGATTTATGATTATTTTAATGATAATGCTCATGAATTTGATTAAATTTCAGTTCAAGCAACTTCTTACGTTCCTTTATATTTGAGTAGAGGGAAGGATGGATTCTTAAGTATCGAATTTCATGTTTTCCTTTAAAAAATAATCATAAATTCAAAATTAGAGAATATTTTAGAATGTCTTTAAGAAGTAATTGGATGTCATAATATTGTTTCAGTGTTGTTGACTGAGGAGCTATTGGTAGATGTTGGATGAACAGCACTAATCTTGCAAGATTGTATTCTTATTTAAAAGTTGCTCTAGATCTAAAATCCGTCTAGGTGCAAACGTTGTTCCATGGACATAATCAAGGGGGTCCAGACCCCCCGTCTCTGAAAAAAATTTACGTCGAAATTTTTTAAAGCTCTAATTAACAAATAATCATTTACGTACCAATAGAATTAATAACAAACACAAAACCATAAGAATAAAAAGAAAAAGTTTTGAACCCCCAAAAAAGTCTTTCTGTGTACGCCTCTGCTTTTGCTTTATTAACTCAGATGTTCAGACTTCCTAACAGAAACTGTAGCAGCCTAGGTCAAAATTAGTACCCGGCTTTTCAGCTATATTCGCGGGTACTCAAGAAGCCAGTTCCTCAGCCCTGAATTTGACTAGGTCAAATAACGACAGCGTCCAGACTTCATTTTCTACTAGGCAGCATCTATGCGTGTGACTAGATTTTTCAGATTACTCGGTCTCATTATTGAGCAGGTTTATGTCTGAAATCATCGATATAGATAGGCTAGGCGGGGCTAGGCATGTATTTTGTTAAGTCATTTCATAATTCCAGATGATAACTTGTCCAAAGAAATTTAATACTGTCCTTTGTTAAACAAATTTCATCAAAATTATATACAAAATTCACCAATAATGATGACTCCATCAAAATATTTCATAATCATCTTAATTGAAGGTTAACAAGGCCAATCAAGTATATTAAATATCATTAATTAGATGCAAAAATAATTTTTTCGTTTTATTTTCAATTAATTAAGCTAAAATGATGAGCAAAATAATTCGTCAAATTAATTACATTTAATTAATTGACCATAATTGTTCATCGGTGTACTTTATTTTTGTCCACATTTAAGAGATAACCTAGCCACTGTGTCAAAAAGATCTTGCTGATTTGTGAACACATTCCTACACAAAAACAGTTGTTTATTTTTATTAATCCCCAGACTAGTCTGTGTGGGCCATCCAGTTATGACGTCCAATAATAAGGGGAAGGGGGTCTGAAGGTGAGTAACAAGTGGATAAATGGAAGGCGTCTAAAAATACTATTTTTGGGACCTTATTTATAAATGACCCCTTTCAACAAATCACACAAAAATATTTTTAATTATTGTAATGTTTGTACAAGTTTATTTCCCTATGAGCATGAGGAACTGTTGATTGACAAAGTAAAAGAAATAAACATTAGATAATTAGCAAGTTGGAACGATTGTAGGTAGGACAGAAATAAATAAAATAATTTTAGTACCGTTTCAATTTTACGTAATGTAAGGAAATAATGACATGGTCATGGATGGACAACTAATATAATGTATGTGATAATCATACTCATTTTCCATATAAAATAATTAACAATGAAGTAAAAGAGAATCGCCAGAATTATCACTGAGTGTTAATGAGCGCTTAATAATGTCTAACAAATCGGCGCAAATGAAATAAATTAATTATTTTAACATTAAGATTGAAGGTGATTACAAATAAATAGTAATAATGAACACCTACGCTCCAATACAGATTTATGGCACAATACATTATGCGAGCATAAGTGAATGCTGTCATAAATCATCGGAGATGAAAGGAAAGAGCGAGAAAAAAAATTATTAACAAAAAGCACTTAATAATTAATATCCAACATGAGTAATTAACGTCCATGTCATCATTTACGTGTGTAAATATTCATTTCCAATTCAGTAAATTTCATTTATGCTTGAAATATTTAATTTAGCGCTAAATTGTGTCTCTTTTTATACTTATTAATAACTTTGATAACCTTCCTCTTTTTGTGTGACTGATTTCTCATCACATACGCACATTTTATGGACATTTTCACGCTTGTGGACCTCCAAAGATGAATCAATCTCATTGTATTCCAAAAAAAATGTGTGACATTTTAAATAGACCATCGCGTGACTAATCGATTACAGGTAATGATCCGCGGATATGTTAAGAAGTTCCAGGAAATTTAAATATACTCATTCATGACGTAGCTGTGACTTTTCTGTTATCATGATCAACCAAAATGTATGTGTGGGCAGATTATTATTATTCGCATTAAATAGTTGACTAACTAGCTATGATGAATATCTGTGTCATTAACAAAAATTCCATAAATACTTCATCGCTACTTCCCTTTTTATGTGCATCACTGAGCGTCTGGAAGGTCCATTATGGACAGATTTACAAATGAGTTTTATGATTTGTTGGAATATTCAATATTATTGATCTTTTGCTCAGCATCTGGAGTGCGTTTGATATTTTGGGAATCTGTGGATATATTTTTAATTAATGTGAGTGTATTACAAGCAAAATTTAATAGGAGTCGAACCTGAAATTATTGTTATTTTCAACCACTTCGACAGAAGTCAATGCAAGTCTATCAAGGCTATCAAGGTACATACTCACTTCGGGTAGCCTTCATATGGATTCGTCCAAAGTTCCATGTTCTCTTCAAGATATGCTTTGAAGTCATATCCATGGAATCAAGACTAAGATTCCTCAAGAAGACAAATGTAAATGATTTTTTTAGGAATTCTTAATATCATCAGCTCCATTTCCATCATAATCTGAAAAACGTAAGAAAATCCAAGCTTCCACATGTCCAAGAGTGGAACAACCTGAATAATTCCTCTCCTTTCAAAAACATAACTAACAAAAAACATTTTACATCACATCCATGGTCAAGTCGCTAATCAAATGAAATGTAAACAAAAATGACCTTGGCGCAAGTTTCATGCTTTGTGTCACATTCTTAATAAAGAAAGTTTTCAGAACCACAAAATAATGCTAAAAATGAAGGACGACAGTGATCATGAATTCTGTCACACCATTAAATTTTACGACCAAATTTCTACATTCACATTAATTTTTTTTATTAGATTTCACGGTCAAATCTGGTGTACATGTGCCATTTAGTCTGTGTGAAAGTATGTGATTGGAATCAGTAAACCAGCTACCTTTTCGACGACTCTACTAGTTTCGGACATAAAATATTATTTTAATTAATTTATTCACATAAAAATTTTAATTTTAAGATTTATTGCTATTGTCCTAATTTGCATCAAAGTGATGTCATCAATAGACCCACGCTCAACGTTCAGCATTAGAGCTTTAGCAAAACAATGACTCATTTTCACAGTTATTCTACCGGCATAAAAAAAATCAGCAGAGAAGATGGTTCAGTTCCATTTTCACAAGCGTTTCGCACTCATCATAAGAAGCGACATAATAAACACACATCACACATATTCCTTTCGATTCAGTTGCAAAATTTTCATCAAGCTGTGAACATCGTAAAGTACTTGTGCAGAAGAGTGAACAGAAAAAAACTAAAATAAAATCAAAAACGTGCGTTTTTTTGTGTTAAAAAAAATTCTTTAAGTGAATATAGAAGTGGATTCATCTTTTGTTTCATCCATAGTTTTTTTTGCTACGTTCTTAGTGAGGCAGTAGTGATTTATTGAAGTGATAAAAAACTACAATTTGAGGTTTATATTTTATACTCATTCCTCTTTTCTTCTGAAGAATTAGATTGGGTAAGAGGATAAGAGAAGAGAAAGACTTTTTGTCTTTTTTTTTGCACTCGACAAATAAAAAAATGTGAAAAATTTCTTTCAAATTTTTTTCTTATTTTATTTGATGGGAATAACAACTGGTTGAGGAATGAATTTTTTTTATGATTTTTATTCAATGTCGATTGTCGAATTTTTTTCATTTTATTGAATAAAGATCAGATAAAATGAGATTACATCTAGTATGGGGGGAATGGATCATTTCATAAATGATTCAATTCCATTAATTTAATATCATAAATCAGAATTATTTCATAAGAGATGAAGCCATATAGGTATGAGAAGTTCTTATGCAAATTTAAACTGCTTAATTGATTAGAAAATAGACGACACGTTATCTGGTGGTTTAGATGATTCAAGCGCATTTCGACAATATTTTCTTTATTTGCTTTAAAACGTGATTTTATCATAATACCAAATTTATGAGTATCACAATCTCTTCCATTTGAACAATAGGAATAGGAAATACAGGTTTACATTTTCTCAAGAAAAAATAATATGCAAGGAAATTTTTGTGCCATAAATAAAGAATTTTATTCTTGTTCAAAATTCATAAGGCATATTGTACGATCAATTCGATTCATTTCGTGATAACATAAAGTCTAGGAAGGCAAGACATTTTTTAGTCATGTCAAAAATATCAATTTACTGCTGTGCAAAAATTTATTTATATCAAAACGTAGGATGGCATTTTACTCTTTACGTATACGCATATTTCTGGTCTATCGCACACCTTACAAGCACTTTAGAATACCATTTTTATGTTAAATTGCTTGATGCCTTTTTTGGGGGTCGTTCACAAGTGACGTCAGGGGTTTTTCATTTTTTCCATAAAATTGTCTTACAAAAATTCTTAAATTGCCTGCTTCATAATTTTAAACTCCCATGACCCCCAAAATATTGAACGTCATGCATGAATGACCCCCAAGAATAACTCTTTAACTTCCATCCAACCCCAAATGAGAAAAAAAAATTTCATCCAATAATTTGTCAGCTTTATTGACATTCCCAGTGTAAATAGCTTTGCCAACCCATAATGAGTTTCACTGAATACTAATTAAAATCTCATTTTACATTCACTGCAGTATCAACAAGTTGTTATGGGCTCTCGAAAGCTTCCATTACAGCTGCCGCAAAAATAGATTAAAGAAATTGTGGAATTTTTATTTTTTGGGTTTGCAAAAGTTTCATCAATCATTGATTTGATTTGGGAAATTGAGACTCGTAATTTTTGTCTGTAATGATTTGGATGCCTTGTGTATCGTATTATCAATATTTCGATGAACAAGGATTCAGTCAGGAACAATGTGTTGGTGTTATTGTTTCTACCTTTTTGAAAAAAATATTGAATTTCATGTCGATCCTCTTTTGTCAATGAAGTTTCAAATTTTCATCGTCAGCTTTGACCTTCAATAATTAGCTGGGGAAATGCCTTTGGATAGGCTTCAGGTAAATTGCTGGTCAAATTTCAATGCTGATGAATTTTTATGCTGAATTATTGAGCTTTGGTCTAAGTTTTGAATGATTTTGATCAAATATTCACAAAATTTAATTATCTGTCTATCTAGAGCTTAGTGCTGGAGGTTCCAGAGCTGTTCAGAGCAAAGAAGAGTTTAAGTTGACATTCTGCCGAGCTTCTGAGTAATTCCCAACAGCTCAGTGGTAAGAGCATGCGATCAGAAATCATAAGACGTGGGTTCCTATTTCTCTTCTAAATATTCAAACTAAAGTTCCTTAAGTATCAAAATCATTAACTAAGCGGCTCAGTATTTCTCAAACTTATTGGTCTCACGCCACACAGCTGGATTTTCTGATATTTTTTCCTAGACCGAAATAAAAATGTAATCAAGTTATTTGAAATGATTTCACTTGAATAATGTGAAAATCATGTACATAAAAATTCCTAGAAACTACTTGATTATTCCAACTGACTCACATGGCACAAATTTACATATTAGCATGCGTAATATTCACTACAAACATTACACACTGATATTAAGCAGAACTTGTCAATCTTTAGCTCATAAATTCATTACTTATTAATTTCAACGTAATTGCAACTTTCCTGAGAAATCCGAAACCATCAGCGATGCATTCAAGGGAGACAGCTCGAATAATAAACAAGCTTATAACATAATACATTATTTAAAATAAATATTATGATAATGATTAATTAATTTTTAATTGACATTTTTTTTCCTGTGAAAGAAAACCCGAAATAGCATTGAGTTAATCTCCATTCAGCATGTTGGCATTGCTATTGATGGCAATTTCGTTTCTCTCTCTCTCGATTTTTGTTCATTAAAATAAAATATCATTAATGTTATTGAATTTTTTTTCTCAACTCGTTTACTTTTAATTTCTACGATTTAAATTTTTGATTACGATTTATGGAAATGAAAAAAGCCTGCAAAACGACCACAACAACAACACAAAAAAAAATGTTATCGCGATGAAGAACTTTCTGATGTCACACAAAAATTTTGTTTTTTTGTTCTTCTCTTTTCATTTTTCATCTTCTTATTATTATGTTATGCTGTACACATCTCATGCGATCTTTTTTTTCATACTCGATATGGATCGTTTGGATATTCCGTCATGCTTAAGGGGCTAGGGTGTAGTCATGGAGATTCTATGGGGTTTGGATCGTCATAGAAAAGTTCTTGCTATGCCCCTGCTTAGGTAGGCTGATCATCTGCTTGGTTTTTTAGGACTGTTCTCTGTTCTCTAGAAGGTTCATTTTATCCTCTATTTTTAATAAATTTTCCTCTATTTCTTAAAGTTAGCTTCAAAGTTGAACCCAGAAAAGCGTCGACACAAAAATTGTACTCAAAATATAAACATTTTGATAGAAATTTTTATGTCCTCTATCTATCGCGGAAAAAAATCTGGTCACCCTATGTTTACAACATGCTTAGGATTATTCATTTTTAATCTATAATTACAAATTTTCCATTAAAAACCTCTTTTTTGACTGTCACTTATCCTCAGACCATGCTTCCCAAAAAAATCTGACATAATAAATCAATGACTCCCCTAAAATCCAATGTGGTGAAAAGTTTTGTCTCGATCTACACAAATCCTGTTACTGGATTGTTCAAGTCAAAGGGGCATATACAGAAATTTTCCGAGGAGGTGTTTTGATTTTTTTTGAATGGAATCAAAAATTTAAGGGGGGAGGGGTTTAGGACATTTTTCTCAAAAAACCCTAGCAAATTAAAGAAAATTCCTGTCGAGGGGGTATTTAGATACCCAAAACACCACCCTAGATAGGCCTCTTATTCAAGTTATCTAAATTATTCACATTAAGCCATACGTAATATCCTATGAACCCCATTCATACGTTTTTTATACGTGAAACCATCATGAGAAATGAGCAATGAAAATAAAAAGGAAGAGAAGTAAAAAAAATATTTTTAACATAATACATTCAAATACAATCTCAGGCGAAATAATTTTCGCATCCCGAGAGTATCATTTGGAATAAAAAAAAATGAGAAACTGTAGTGATGCTCCGTAAGAGCAGCTGTACGTTTGCTTGCATAAAACATACACATTATATGAGAGAGAGAAGAAAAAATGTTCAAGTGCCTACTTTTCGTGCTTAGGAGAAAGGAAGAACACTGAAATAACATTTCATGTATATGTGTGTTTATATGTTAAAGGTACCTGTGCCAACCAATAGCCCAACAAACATCAAGAGTCGTGCCGTGTTAAAACTTGAAAGTTTGTAAATTGTGAATGAGACAAGTTTTTCATGTTTTCCCACATCACACCGGGCGTCAGTGTGAGTGAGCATAAAAAAACATATTTTTTTAGGATATATGCTGCAAAAGTTTTTTTAGTGAAAAACTTTTGCCTTTTTTCTATATCTCTAATCATCCGTCTCACTTTCTCCATATATGAGAATATACTTTTAGCTCCACATACGAGATGTTATGGAAGAAATGACTTTTTTATTTGTAGCGCAACACTTGAGCGCATTTTCAAAATGTATGTTAATTATTGCTTCAAGCTGCGCGCGAGCAGTTGACTTTTAAAATAAGACATAAATGTCTTTTAAAATGTTATAACTGAATTAACGAAGTTTTGCATTTTTGACATTTAATAACGATATGGTCAGGAATTTTAATGTCAACTTTTTAATCGCCAAAAAATTATTGCATGATAATCCCGTTAATCAATTTTTGAAATTTAGTGACTGTACGTGTCTGTTGGCCATGCTGTTTGCAATATTATTTGGGTATTGGTCATTACCGTTATTGGCATTAAAACGTAGTATCTTGAACTGAGTTCAATGGGAATATGGGAGTAAATTTGTAGCTGAGCTACTGCTGAGATCAAAAACAGATAATTTTAGGAAATTTTCAATTGTTAACTGTTTTGGGTCCAGCATTAAAATTCAATTATCCCAATATTTTCAAATGGACCTCGAAGATCTCTAAAGGACGTAAAGGACGGCTTGGTCTTTTTGTGGTAATTTTTTTCAATTTACTTGAGTTTTTTTAAGAAGAAATCCAACCTCCTAAATATTCCCGTCCATACAAAAAAATTCATTCATTAATGATGAACCTCAAGAATCCGCTCCAAATGGATCTTTTAAAGACATTCCTAGGTAATGGATATACCCAAAATCAATTACTAAGTCGAGCATTTTGACCTGCCCATTTAGTTCATGAACATTTGAATTTTCAAACTTTTGCTCGCTTCACAGCTTCAAGTAGCATTAAAGAGTTTTCAGATGATCAACTCTTTCACCTTTTCATGCACATTAAAAATTCATCATCATGCACAAAGTGCAAATCATGAACCAATTTGTATCTAAAAAAATATGATAAAATAAAAAAGGAAGCAAAAACGAGATCTCATTGAATATTGACGAGATCTCGTAAATAATTAAATAGAATTTTTCCCCATGAACATAGATAAAAATGTTCTATAGACATATATGTATGAATACATAAGAGAGTAATATGAGAAGACAATACCCAGTGATAACAATTAATATTTCATGTCTCATCACCGTTCTGAATATGAGAAAAGAGCATTAAAATTGACTAAATGATGATGATGATGATACTAGAAAAATAGATATAACAATTTATTAAAATTCATTTAATATTAATTAATAGAAAACATCATGTAGAGACATTATTTTTCAGATTAACGCTGTCAATTTATTTTTTATGTCTAATAAAATTAGTAACTCATCAAAAGGGTCACTCATTTAGTGGGGGGTATCATGTGCCAAAAAATATTTTTTACTGTGCAATTTTTATGACAAAAGTTAGAGCATGTCAAAAAATTCAATTCTTAACAGACGTCATTTACTAATGACCCCCTCAAAAATGTGTAGACAGAAAAATATATTGACGCTACGTCTGAATAATTATGACCGTAAAAAGTCTCGACTGACACATCGTCAGTCTAAAAATTAGCGTAGCAATTTATGTAATAAGAATATTTAAAAAATATTCTTTGGAGGTGTCAATAAAATATCAAAAAAATAATCATATCAATAAAAAAAATCTTTTCTGTGGCCACCCACTAAGCATAGAATGACTATAGAAAGAGAACAATCAAGCAAGTGTTGAAAAATTTTCAAATTCACGCTTTGCTGCCTTTCATTATCTCATTCCTTTTCATCAGAAGCTTTAAAAATTATTTCTCGATGACTTTTGTGTTCTTTTTAAATTAACAGAATAAAATATCATCAATAATATGCAGAATAAAATGTCACACAACTGCACATTGGGATGTGATTTCAATGTGTGAAGGCGTAGTTCAGCTCGTCATTTCCATAATTTAATTTTTATTGCAAATTGACGTTTTTTCTATTTGTTTTAAATTTGTTTTTATGATGAGGAACTTTTTCTTAATTAATGATGCAATTTTTATAGTTTTGTTATTTTTTTTTATTTGTGAAAATGTTGCTTGTTTGAGAATTCGACTTCAATGTTTAGACTATGCATAGCTATGACGTAAAGTGAGAGAAAATAAGAAAATGAATTAAAATCCTTCAGAAAATTTCCTTTTTTGGATCGACTTTCGAGAGTTTTTTGCTCAGAGTTGGCTACGCCTGGGATATTCCAGATTGTAGGTATTTATGGAATTGTATCTCATTCAGGCTACGAATTGACCATATTTCAGTTGAAATAGAATAAAACAACACCCTCCGTATTCCCAAACGTTGTCTCATCCCAAACTTTACCCACACATCGTCTTATCTGAGAAGCTCAGACCTTGAGTACCGAAAAACCTTCCCTGCTAGTTTGGTCTAGACCACGTTAGTGTTCACAAGTAATAAAACTGTTCCAGATTATGTTTGGATACCTTGACATCTGTCCCTAATCTATATGAACAATGAATATAACCAAAGCTCGATTAATCTTTCCTAGTGGTATTTATATCTCTATGGTACATCAGTATTTTCTCAAACTTAAGTATAATACAGACAAATTCTTAGACAACAACGGTAAATTTCATGAAATATGAAGAAAGACCTTGAATTTCACATAACAAATACTTCAAAAAAATTCTGTAAACAGAAGCCATTCAATTATTGACTACCTAAAAGTACTTCACTAAGAATATTACCTACAAACTCAATTTATAAAATAGCAAAATAATGAAAAAATAAACAAAAAATAAGAAATAAATAAATCGCTAAAAGCATCGCACGTGCTATACCAAAATAAGAATTATTTGTTGTTGTTGAATCTTCTCGGAAAGGTAATTCAAGTAGTCTAAACAAACGGAGCGAACACAACAGCATTATTTAATCAGTTATTATTCTATCACATTCTGTGTTACAATTTTTTTTCCTTTATCAGAAAATGCTTTCATTTCTCACAGACAACTGATAATAGACAGGGTATCTTTAGAAATATCGAGAGCATCCCACATCCATCGATAAAGTTTCCATGCGAGTGGAAAAGTAAAATAGAGAGTCGAATTATTCATTGTTGATAAAAAATCTAATCAATGTGCTTATCTTTCCTCAACGACAACAATAATCGACTTTTACAAATGATAGCGTACATTGGCTTGTTTCCATCTTGATCGAGACTACATGACTGCAATTGTGAATTTCTTTTTGTTGAAAATTGGATCTCTGGATTAAAATAATCTTTCTTAAAGGTGGCTTTTGAATTGTTGATATGGGAATCAAGTGACATTTATGGAGGATAGGTTATGGTTCGGTTGCTACTGTGTGTTCTAACAGGATTAAATTTTTTGTGGAAAAAATTGAGTTTTGAGAAAAATAGTATTCTAGATTGTAGTCTTAGGGATTTGATTCACAAATGACGGTCCATCAATAATGACATTTAAAATCATTCCTAATAATTGCTAATTTGGTGTAGTACTAAGCTTCTGTCCCTAAAGGCTATATGTCAATTATGAATGAACTTTCAGAAGGCTGTTGTCATTTTTGGTTGATTGGTCCTGCCTTCAGCACAAAATGTTCATTATTCGTAAAAACTTCATGGCTAGTCTTTACTAAATTTCGTCTCAAAATTAAATTTATTTGAGAAAAGTAAAGATTTTTGGTTAAAAGTCGATGGTATGTCTACCTCATAGTTACTTAAAATTAGGATTGGTTTATTTGTCATAAGATCTGAGATGATAATTGAATACAAATGCAAGCAAAATTATCAATAACAAATAAAACACATTTCTAAGACCTCAGATTCAAGATTTTTTTGCAAAAAAAGTTGTCAATTTAATAAATCTTATCTTCTGGAATCTCCATAATTTAATTTATTCAGAACGCAAATTCGCCTCGCGAATTGTCAAACGTGTTAAATGAGCGGATCGATAGCTTTATCGCAATTTTTCTTCTTCTTCATCTAGCTACTATTGCTAATATACATTTTTTCGATATTTTTATTCCACGTACAAGTCGACAATAACACATTACAAATTTCACGTCGGAACCTACATTCACTTATCACAATGACATTGACTTCATCATCATTTTTTACAATCAACAGTGACTCAAACGTTATGTCTTTCTTTTTCTTACGACTGAGTGTCTGATGATGTGTGAAGTAGTTAGTTTGCACTCAATATGTATTTAAAAAGCTTTATGTGACTAGTCATTCATTAATTTTGTCCCGCTTATTTCACTTTAGTCAGTTAAATCACAATAATTTATATAGAAATGAAGACATTTACACAAAAATGCGATGTGCAAGTCTTATTTCATTTTTTTAGTCATGTACTAAAGAATTTGCTTAATCACATAAACTTTCTATTGAAATATATATAAAAAAATGTTGTGCAATTTTTGTCACATTATTTTCTTTGCCAAGACGTGCAGTTTTGTGCAAGTATGCAAATCATGTAAATGTGATTCATATCATGCGGATTGTAATTTTTTTAAAGCTAAAAACAGTTTCTTTTTATTATTTCTTTACACAGCCATAACAATAAATCTAAAATAAATCGACGATTAAGTCTGTCAACGCATCGCTTATAATAATTGATTGGAAATTTTCCACATGACAATTTTAATTTTCATCAATTTCCTTTTTAGAAAGACATCGTTTTGGGTTGGGTGCTTAATGGTGTCGTTCACATATGATGTGGTTTTTAAATTAATATCATAAAATTTTCAATCTTCTCCTCTCAAAAAATTTCTTCTTAGCTGGCTACCTGGGTTACCCTACTGTATCCTACTTATCCTATCCTAGGGTACCACACCTACCCTACTTTGGTTCACCTTAGATGGAGGGAAGGGGTAGGGTAGGTAGGAGCACCCTAGTGTATACTCTCTCTCTCTAATATACAAATTACGTAAGCACGTAATTCATTGATGTCTTAAATAACGTTCAACTTTTAGATAGTAGGGTCCAAGACCAGTTATTCAGTATACCCCTGGATTATCTCTAGTGCCTATACCCTAGAGTACCCCTGCATCATACCCTTGGGATAGTGTTTAGCAAAAAAATGTGCATGAAAATTTGGTGATATCACTTAATTAACGTCATTTTTAAACAACCCCAAATTGCAAATAATGTTTTGTAAATGCTAATGTCGATACATCTTTCCTTTTTTTTTGTTGACTGAGATCGTAAATGTCTGATATCGATTCGAAGCCTACAGACTTGTTTGCTTTTTTGGATGTATGTAAAGTTCATCTTCGTACGGGGTTAATGAGGATCGAAATGAATGAAAATTTCTGAGAATTTCAAACAATGAACGAGATATTCATCTGTATAATGTTTAAATAAAATGATGTGGTATGCAAAATTAGGTAGGATACAGATGAATTACCTCGAAAAAATTGCGTGAGGTCGGTATAGTTTTCAACAATTTGAAAAATGCCAAAATACAGCAAGAATTGTGCTATAAATATCACTACCTAGATGAAATATGAATTTATTCTCGATATAAAAAATATAAACCAGAAACAAGAAGAATAAAGATATGCATATATTATAATAGATACAGATGTAAACATACAATATTGTGGGTTTATTCGCGCTCACTTTTGTGTTTTATTATAAAAAAAATTAAAGGCAATCGGGTATAGACAGCATGATATATTTAGCAAAAAAAAATGGGTTTGCAATAAAGTTTTAGAAAAAAGAAGGAAGAAAGCCAAAAACCTATTAAATGTTTACCTTAGTTCTTTATAAATATTTTAGTCGTTTTCCTAGTTTATGAAAAAATTCCAAAAATATACTCCAGGCGTCCGTAAGAGTCTGTGTTGTGCAATACTTGACCTTTATATCTCTAAACATGCTGAAAATATGTCATAATTTATAAGATCTTTTTCACTCCATGCAGTCTATTTGATATTTTTCAAACTCCATGAAACTTTCATTTCTTATCATCAGCAAGACATATATACAAGTGCAGCCACTGACAGCCTTTCGGGCAAAAAAAGTTTGTTTTGGAAATGTATCAAATTCGATCTGTTTAAAAATGCAAATGAGAAAAATTTTCGTGAACTTTATGTTTTGTGTACATTGGGGTCGTTCAAAAGTTACGTCTATAAAAGTTGAATTTTTCGGACTTCCTGTCATAAAATGAAGCATCACACAGCTATAGACCCTGCCCTCTTAAAAATTCTCCTACATCATATAAAAATGACCCCATCCTGAAGCCGTACGATAAACACGAGAGTCAGATTCTTGGATATTTCACTTTCAAGTCGTTCTACATCATATCATACGCAATATATTGCACAATAAATTATTTAATTGAGTATATAGGTTGATGTGTGGTTTCATAACTTTGTCAGTCAAATATAATTTTGCGGAATTCTTCTTCGTATTGCAAGTCTGCTCGTATTTTTTTATTATTCCAACATTGAAAAGAATTCAATAATCGTAAAATATTAATTCTTACGAGCGATTCTCTGCACGTGATTTGGCTTCTTTGACATTTTCGCAAGAAATCATAAAAAAAATTTCATGCATTCTTAATTAGCGTAAAAATAACTTCCATTCATGTGGATTCATTAATTTGTTTCAAGTCATTGGATACCGAAATATAACAGGAATGCAGCTTTATGACATGAAAAATTTATTTTCTCAAATCTGATTTTGTTTTACTCAAATTAAAGACCTCAACAGATTCAACAAGCGGAACATTCAACGAATGTATTCTCAAAAATTAGCAATGCAGTTTACAATAATAGCTTCTGTGTAGGTTTCGTTTCTCAGAAAGTCCCGAGGAGATTCAAAAATTTTGTATCCATAGTTCGGGTTGAAATTCCTTAGGATGCATCAAAATTTATGATGTGTCTGACTTCGAGCTGTTGTTGGAGTTCTGTTTATTTTTGTATTTCCTTTTTGCAATGGTAATGAATTTCATATTTTTTGGGATATTTTTAGCACACAAAAAATTGTTTCTTATTACATGCTAATTGTGAGTCGTGATGCCTACATTTTTTGCGTTGAGAAATGAGATGAAGATCGCAGAGTTGGTGACTGGAGTTTTATGTTCATCATGCAATGACGGATAGCAGTAGGTATGTGATGGGAATCGAACTCATGCCTTCTGAAATGAGAAGATATTAGATTTCTGACCAAATGCCTTATAACTCGGCCACTGATGTTTTACTATTGTACCAGCAGATTCTGATTCATACAGCCCGATCGGCACACATTTAAATATTGAAAATTCGACGATCAAGTAGACAGTATACTTAGAACCAAACGGCTGCAATTTGCCACATGTAGGTTACTTGGTTCTAAATATATTGTCTGCTTCACCGACCTTGTGGTGAACTTTTCAGTGTGTGCTGATGTAATAACTTTACACCCCAGATTCCACTCTGATCCCATACCTCAGTAGCCCACCCATAGCCCAACTCTGCTTCAAAATTTGCTCATAAACCAGAAAATTTATTCAAACATATGCAAGGCTTTCAATTTTTAGCACCAAGCAACGCATGAATCTTCATTAAATGCATATAAATATATTTGTTTGCTTAACTTTGACCTTATCGATGATAGATTACGCCACTCAATGTTTCAATGCCATGTTTATATATAAATTAAACTTCACCCTACGTAAATTTCATTAACATCGTCGACGAAAAAAGACACAGCACATTCATGTACATGGAGATAAGAAATCGCTATTATTGTCATTACATTTCGATTTTTTAATAAACTTTTGGTCTTCACATAAACTTTACTTGTTTATGCACGACGCATCATCAGTAATAACGAGTTACGTGGTCGCTGGTAAATATGTTTGTACCACCCACGATTTTGAAGGCAAAAAAAATCAGACAGTTTGGAAGAGCATGCACATCAAGATTATTTCATTGTCATGCAGTATTAATTTATGTTATTTGACTTAATGGGGACTGTTCATAAATGACGTCTATCATAAAATGGAATTTTTTAGAAAATAAACTTATTTCGTGTATAATACATCTCTAGACTGCCTTGTAGAGAGGGGGTGGATGTTAGATGTTATTTATGAATGACCCCCAATTGCTTTTTTACCATTTCATTCTGCAATTTAAATCATAATGAAAAAAGCATACGAAAAAAAAGTGAGACGAAGAATTGTGTAATTAAGCAACTTTAAGCTATAGTAGCAGCGGTTGAAAAGATAGACATAAAGGTAGTCGATACAATGAATGAATGAATGAATGAGGTGTAGGAAGCAGCACAAAAAAAATTCTTCAAGCATTTAACGAACAAACATGAAATTCGCGTGTGAAATTGTCATTTATTAGAGTTTTGATTCTCTTTTCTCTCGTGTCTGTTTATATCTAATGCTTTATACATGTTAGTCGACTAGGCTTGTCACAGATTTTTATACAAAAATAATTGTTTGCTGATTGATATCAATTGCTTGCCTGTCGACGATTATTGATCTAAATTTTATTATTTTTATGCGTGTGTTGTGCGAAATATTTTTTTCAATTTATCATCTGCCTAGGTTAATTGATGATTTATTCAGTGCATCGTAAAATATTCAGTTAGGAATGCAGATGATGCTTCGTAAAAAAAATAAATAAAAAGGAGAAAGAGATTAAGACTGGAAAATAAACATGATGAATATTTTTCAGATAATTGAAAATATGATAAAGTAGACAATAAATCCAGATTAATTTTTTTTTTTCATTTTTAATAACTGAATGATCCAGCATGTGCAGAATTTTTCAATAATTCTTAATTCTCTTTCCATCTCTGATTATTCAGTTTTCGGTCTCTCTCTGCTTTTCTGCTTTAAACCTAAAAATCATTCATATTAATAAATTTATTTGCCATGCATTTGAACCTACGACATAAGCTCACAGGCACACACACACATGATCTATAGAAATAAGTGCATTAGATATACATTATATTTTCTCTATAGTCTCTGGGGATGGACACTTGAAGAAATTTCACGAGACAAATTAAAATTTCGAAATCAGATTTTCATGACGATTGGGGATCGTTCAGGACAGTCATAACAATTTCATTAAGCTTGATTTGTTTATATTTGATTGAAAATGTTGAACTCAGTTTTATGTGCTATAACTTTTATTTTTATCCGACACGAATAATCCATTTAATGATGTCATCAGTTAAAATTGATTTTTTTGGTGAAACTTCGATAAAGGCTACGTTCAACATTGAAGGGGAAGAGGGTAGTAGAGTACCAAAGGGATCGGGCCTGCGACACTGAACGTCATCTGCAATAAGGCACAGCTAGAATTTTTGGAGGAGTTCCTACCTCTCATGAAAGGAAGGGGTTTCATTTTTTGATAGACGTCATTTACAATCGACCCATATTTTTTCAAGCCTCACAAATATTGATTAACAAACTTTTTTCATATTGCAAAGAAAACATAGGAAGTTGAACCGAAACATTTTAGGGAAAATAAAAAGCCCTCAACATCTCTTGACAGTTATGTGGAATTTTACATAACATAAAAATTGAATAAAATATTGAAACTTTTATCATCGAATTCCCAGAACCTTCCCAACCCCTGACATATTCTCTTTTCCTGTGTGGCAAAATTTCAATAAATTTTTTTATATTTTTTTTCCTTCCTCTCATATTGAAAATTTTATAAATCTTGTGACATAAATATGTTTATGAATATTATTATTTCTCAATTCACGTATGTGGATACATCTACATTTTTTTGTGTGCAATAAACGAGGAGAAAAAAAAACTAAAAAAAATTGGAGAAGGATGAAGGAAGGAAAAAATTGAAATATTGCAAAATAAATTGACAGTTTTTTGCATCTGCCATATTATTGTGCTTATTTAGTGCATAGCTAATTTGCAGAGTTGATTTTGGTTTGGGATGTTAATGAGATGAAGTTTGAAGACTTCCTGTGTGTTAAAAAATTATTGGAAAAAAATAAAATCAAATTTTTTGACACTTACTGCAAATTTTGAGGGGGTCCTTCTTAAAACCCATCTTGAATACACTCTTGAGTAGTCTAGTTAAGGTCTAGAGTCTTGAACTAATGTAAAATCGAGGGATTCAGAATTTTTTCCTCATACCTTTTCAATTTTTTGATAGAGATCCAAATTGCAAATTTGCAAATTTTAATCGTGAATGGGAAATCCAAACCTGACCTTGCCCACTCCTCTGTGTAAAATGCTTTTTCAATTGATCCATGGACACAGCTGTAATGAATTGAGAACTAAAAAATCAATAAAGTCTCAAATTAAAATTCACATCAGCCACAGAACCAATAATGTTTCACTTTACATTGTTATTACTTTGTGCCTTATTTTATTTCAAAAGCATGCTGCACATGTTTACATCCAGGTGCTTTTTTACCTCATAAACCCATCTCTGGCATCTAGAACGGCAGAAAAGAAAAGAATGAAAAAAATAATCAGGATATAATGTTGCAGAACCTAAAGTGACATCTCAACCTCATCTTTCACCATTCGTGACCGAAAATAATTTTGCATTCTTTCCCATTGCACCATATCCTGTAAATTTGCATTGTTGTACATTTAAAATGAAAACATTCTGTTGCTACTGGCCGGATTTTGGTTGAGTTTTGTTCTTTTTTAAATGTATGGAAAAATCTCCATTCATGAAATGACTTCTTTTTCGCTTAATATGTATGAATCTCTTCCCCGCAAGCATATTATTTTTCGTTCTTTTCTTTCCTCTTCCCATTCTACTTGCTTGCTGTGATACGAAACGGAATATAAAAATAAGTAAGCATAAAAACTTTCTTATCACACACAAAAAAAGAAAAGAAAACAATATAAATATATACATACAGCATTTGCTCATGATCTCACGTCTCAGTCTACGGTAATTCTCACGACCAACAACTGTTTTGATTCCATTTTCTGTTCTGTTCCATTTAAAAAATTTTTTTTTGCAATTTATCCACACATTGCAATGAGGTTTTCTTTTCTCCGGTAAGTGCCTTTAGTCGCGAAATTTCCTTTCAACGCTCAACATCGAAAAATAACGAAAAAAAATTAACGAGTTCTGTGTTTTATTTTGGCATCTAGTTGAAGTTTGCTTTCATCAAATTCATTTCATCTCTTTTTCTGTTGCTTATAAAGAGATTGAAAAGTAATAAAAGAAAATACATTAATGTGATTAATACTTTTGAGACTTTGAGGCATAGGAATTAGATAAGCATGTGAGAGTGTAAATAAGATTTTAGGACGTGCAAAAATTTTCGTGATGTTTTGTCTCGCTCCCTTGAGATTCAATTCAAACAAAACAGCAAAAAAAATCAGAATCAGAAGTGATTAATTTAAGTCGCGCCTGAACATCTAATTTATTCTGTTGATATTTCTTTCCTCTCTCTCCCCTGTACTAAAATTGGAGAGAAGAATAAAGTCAAGAAAAACATATAAAACGTGCATCATTGTTTAATTTTCGTAATCGTAAAGGGGATCGTGCATAAGTGACGTCCAACAGAGTCCAAGGCTGTGTAAAACTCAAAAAAATTATTTATATTAAAATTTAATTGTGAAAGTGCCTAAAACCCCATTTTTAATGAACATCACTTACGAACAGCCCCAAGCCAAAAACGAACAGAATAAAAGAAGTATAATCAGTGACTTAGTCATGCAGTATTGTTAATTTACTTACTGATTTAAATAAACATGATTATGTGATCTCATATTACCATAAATGAAAATCTGCTTCTTCGTACGAGCACAAAATGCGCAATTAATGGAAAAAAAATATCAAAGATGAAAAAAATTGCAAACGTATCAAAAAACTTTTTTAATCAACCAAAATGGAGTTGTTAACTTTAATTTCTTGTGACTTATGAAGAATGACAATTTCATTATTTATTGTTTACCCACTCATGATGTGACACAGACTGCTTAATTTGATAAATTGTTGTCATCGGCCAAAACTGATTTTAATTTATGCAGCACAAAAATAAATTCTTTTAAAATAAATTTTCTTTTTCATTAAATGATATCAAATGAAATTGAGTTGGAAAGGCCTACTTTGGGTTGTTTTTTGTAAAGCACTTTTTTTTGTTGGATTTTTGATAATTTTTAATGAAATTTTTGTGTAAAATGTGAAGTTTGGAATTAAAAAAATCAGTGTAATCCCAAAAATTTGTGATTGACAGGAATATCATTATTCCATAGCACATAGTTTGTATTCGAACGTGAGTCATAGTAGGCAATCCATTTTAATATCAACAACATTCTATGTAATGGTTTGAAATATAGGATATTATTGAGAATCGAACCCATGTCCTCACAAAAGTGATATTCGAGGTTCGATACCCCAGATTTCACTCTGTTCAACCTGACTCCACAACCTGTGAAAATTGAAGAACCTTAATGGCAATGATCAATTTAATAAATTTTGACAATTTCTATTGAAATTTACCAATTTCTGCATCAAAATAGCTCAACTTTCTACAAGGCAACGGTAAATGTCATTCAGACCAACATTGGTTTAGCCATTCACTCCTTTATCTCCAAAAAATATTCTACTGCGAAAGAGAAGAAAGAAAAATTAAATATCAATACGTTTCAAAACAAGAACGACTTTCGATGATCAGAACAACTTGAATACAGGGACTGAAACTAATGTGACTCAATGGCTTTTGATATAAAATCCTCAAAATGTTAGGAATAAAATTAACTTTGAATTAAGCAGTGATATTAAATTTCAAGTTCTTATTGAGTAGGCCTAGAAATCTTAATACTTGAACATAATACAGAATTAATACGAAAAGTTTGATATTTTGTTGTTAGCGTCTTATCGCTTTTTAATGACTTAATATTCTTGAATATTTTAATACATCTTCGGCTTATATCTCTGGGATATCACTTAATACATCTCACCAAAAATGTTGATTCCTTTCAATTAATTTTTATTTTTTGTGTCTCAATAACAATTAATGGAAATTGCAAGTAATCAAGCCATAAAATCTTACAAATAACTTTAAGGCGAGAATTTATTGTACGACACAGAAATTTTTGTGTCCACAGAAATGGGAAGGCATTGCAATTTCAATCAACATTTTAAGGCGCCCTCATAAAATTGTATATTTTGTCTCAGGAAGTCTGACGATTAAATCTCCTGCCAAATTTGCAAATAAAAATGGAAAATAATGAAGCAATTGAAGTATCAAGTTTCAAAGAAATCAAATAAATCAAAAAATAAATTATATTTGGGCACAAACTATGGCAACAACAAAAGCTCAAGTTGAGATTTTTATAGACCAATTTATATGCACGAGAACCAGGGACGTAGCCAAAAAAATTTTTGTTATGTTCTAATTTTTTTTATTGAAATGCTCCTAAATGAATGTGAATTCTGAGTTTGAGGAGCTTCTGGACCCCAAAGCAAGTCATCTGGCTATGCCCCTGTCAAGAATATGAGAAGCCGTCATTAAAACAACGAAGAAAAAACAGATTAAATGACTCGCGCGACAAACAAGAATGAATGATTTCAGTTCACAGGCAAATTTAAATTTTTGATTAAGTTTATAAGCGCCACAAACAATCTTACGTATTTTCTCATCTTCTTATTCCACTATTTATTTCATTTCATTTTGCCTGCCCATAATACAAGCGGCTTGTTTCTTTTGTATGTATTATAATGTAAGCTGTACATGCCTCTGCCTATCTATTGTACTCACTTACTTACTTTTATTGCTTGCTCACCGAACATGCAAGCAGGTGTTTAAATATTTTTCTGTATTTTAATTATCTACCTTATAAAAAATGGAATTATAAAGGAATGACTCATTTCCCTCCTTCTTCTTGCTTACTTAAAATGATATAATTCAATAGAAAGTCGGAAGGAGAAGTTTACTTAATAATGTTCTGAAGAGTCTTGGAGAAAAATATGAAGAAAAACTTCCTTGTTCTGCACGTATGTACTTTGAATTGCTACTTGAGATTCTAGTCAGAGTTGTAGCTATTGTGTCTACTGTTCATATCTTAATCTGGCCATTTAAAGCCTTTAATTTGGATATGACATAAAAAACCAAACCACAGGCTGACGGGTGCTCAAGACTCCTGTGGTGATCGATACATCCAGTATTCGGTGGCTTTTGACTGGTTTGCTGACAAATTCATGCTTACTCTGGTTTGAATTGTTATTAAACCGAAGTGAATGGACCTCCAAGAATTTCAAGTCCAAAATTACATTTTAAAGATTTTTTAAAATTCAGTCAATTTTTCGAGGGAATCGAACTCACGACCTCACAATAGAGAGGAAATACAGCATGTCACTTATTCATTCAGCCACACAGGTCTTACTCTCACACTGATGGATTTGCCTACATATAGTTGGATTCTCCAGATTCTACTCTACCCTACCACAAATATCCTGCCAACAACTCTGCATCTACAGTCTTATGTAAACATTATGCCATGATAACAGAGAAATAGTTTTTTTTCAGTAATTTTTTTTATTATGTATACACCGAAAATCCGTAAAGGAACGAGTAGCATTTTTCGTATCATATTAAAAGACACTTTATTTCTCATTAGTAAAACAAATGAAAGAGTGAGATACAAAAAAAGAAGGACATAAAGTTTCACAAAAAAGGCCAAATCTTCTTTCTTTTTTGCAGTTTTAAGTTCTTATCGAATTTCGTAGGATATACAGGAAAGACAATGAACATAAAGTCTCTCTTTTTTCTCGAACCCTCTTCCAGCTGAATAACCTTTCGAGTGCATTTTACAAGAGAGTGAATGGATTTATGGTTGGATTTTGTCTGTCTTGTTGATTTACCTCTCAACTTGATAGTGGTGAAACACTAAGTTTTTCAAGGATGTTGAAACTATCTGAAAACTGATTAAGGGATAGTTTACAAATTAATGCTAAATTGAGTTTCGAAGTGTATGGATAATTTAATCGAATTGATATTCTAAAAGTTTTGGGTACGGAGATTTTGATCCCCAAAAAAAATCTTTGGAAGTTTAATGGAAATTTTGTCACACGTGTAAATGGAATTTAAGTCTTGTGGGGTTGTTTGATGTGACATCCATAGAGTGGGGGGTCTGAAGCTTTAAGGAAAATGTAAAAAGTTTGATTTTAATAACGTTACGAGGAACTGTGATGTAAAATTTAACAATTCCTATTAATCTCAACATGCTAGCTGCCTCAAAGCCTCAAAAAATGAATGGTCCACTTTTATATGATTTTAAAAAGCGTTAAAAAATCTAAAAATCACAACACAACCCACAACTCATATCTTTGTACATTAATTTTATCTCTTGATTCTTTTTTCCCCAAACAGAAACTTTCTAGTCTCTTTGAACACACACAATACATAATCGAAACAATAGAGAACCAACAAACACATTCGGACTAGTGAGATAAAAAAATAGAATGATGAGAAACCACAACAATCAAATCGTAGTGATACTCTCACTACTTTTTGTAGTGTTTAATTGCGGAGTAAACACACAAGAATCAGACGATATACCCGCAGAACTTCAACCACACAATCAACCAAGTCATCGAAATAATCCACAGCTAACGAGAGCTAAGCGAATGTATGCATTGTGTCCTCCAGATTTTCAAAAAATTGGCAATGATTGTTTCTACATGTCGAAAAAGAAGTACAATTGGCTGGATGCACATTTCGAGTGCAAGGATCGAAACAGCAAATTAGCAGAGCCGATGAAATTTGCCGACAGACGTTTGAGGAAATATTTCCAAAACAAAGATGAGTTGCTCGGTGAGAAGTGGATAGGTGGCATGTATAATCATCAACAGAATAAATGGAAATGGGGATACAATGGTGGCGAAATGAAATATCAAGCATTTGATGATGCTGTTGAGGGGTAACTGATTCATAATCTTCTATTTATATTCATGTCAATGCAGCATGTACATTTTTTATTCACACATAGATCAAATCTGGAATATCATTGCACAGTCATGGATCCACATGCGGAATACAAGTGAGAATATTTTTTTTAAATTTTAATTTTAATTTTCATAACTATGTCACATTCAATACAAAAACATAATTTTTCCATTAATTCTAAATTAGATGGACAGCGAGAAAATGTACAGAGCTTCACTTTTTCATCTGTCAACATCGTATGAGTTTAGTTAACGAGAAGCAACGTCAACGTGTGTATACAAAATGGAATGAAACTTACCCCCATCAAAAGGCTAACGAATTTGAAGTTTACGTGTCTACGAATGGCAACAACAATCGCAGGTGAGCTTGAGTCGATGGATTTTTTAGGGCAAAGGGGTCGATCTGAAGTTCAGAGTCAAGCTTTGTATAAATTGTTCGTACAAATTTTGTTACAAAACGAAAGAAACAGAAGCACCTTTAATGTCACATAACATCCAATCTTCCCCAAACAGCGATGCTGAAAATACACGAGATATTCTCAAAAAAAAGCTATATATTTATATCTCCCATTCGCTCATCGTGAGTAATACATATTGTGAATAGCAAAAATGCTGACCTACGACAAGAATTAAATTATTTTTCAACGACCCTCTGATGTCGTCATGTTTTACTCGCTACTATTCCTCACAATACATTCTTTTTTTGCCAATGAACCGTTAAGTATTAAAAATCGCTTTGAAGTTTTTCTCATCTCAATTTTATTGCCAGTTACGATGTCTTTTTATTGCATTTTTGCCAAAACAATTGCAATTTTTTTATTTATCGTATTCAATTCATGTTGCTGGAAAGTTACTGGATGATTGAGTCATTGTTACTATTTTGATATAGCGCTGCAGAAGTAATTCATCAATCAATTGTCTAGCTTTCAACATGGTTTGAAAAATTTAGTTTCTTACATTTTTTCGTTAACGAGAATACAGAGTATCATAAAATTTAAATGGCAATCTGGATGTAGTACATGCTTGAGTTCTTTGACGCGAGAAAATTAAAAAAAAACTGAGTGAAGGCTTCAAGAATTTTTTTAAGTTTTTTTGAACAGTTCTGGAGCATTTTTTATCCACATGAAGGAACTCAATTAATTTGTAGATGGATGGAGATGAAAAGTTTTTTTTAAAGCAGCTTTAAGTCATATAGAACTTCTCCCCTCAACATAAAATTACCTTTTTCAAATCCACATCGATTAATATAAATCATTCCGCAATTTTCTTTCATTTACAGCAATTCCTACCGCAAAAGAAATCGTTCGGGAATTAATCGATTAAGTCAAGTGAACAATGAGGTACAAAAAGCCGAGACGACATCATCAACACCCGCACCTGATTATTTGCCATACAATGTCTACAGTAAACTTGAAAAATTTGAACAAAAGCCACAAGAAGACATTCATCCAATCAATTCAGCCACAAACGTTAAAGAATTGGATCAAGACTCATTGAAGCAGCGTAAACGTCACTCGTTGAAATTGTCAGGTGATGTTGATTTAGGACTGAAAAAGAAGAAGCGAACAAAGGGAAAGAAAATTGAAAAGAAGAATCAAGGAGTCGATGAAATGATTGTCCCACAACAAAGTATAATTGATGAGAACAATAACAATGATGACAGTGGACGACAACATCAACATCACAAGCATCACCATCACAATCATCACCATCATCCGAACAATGCTCTTCCCGAAACAGAAGTAAAGACAGCAATTGAAGAAGAATCAAAACCTATAATTGAATTTAAACCTGTACTTGAATTTTTGACAAGCCCACCAGAGCCTGTTGAAAGAACAACAGAATCAACAACAATAACAACGACAGTATCGTCATCCACTGTTGGACCTGCAATTATCGAGAGAACAACAATGTCAGAGCTTAGAAAGAAACTCGAAGAGAAAGCACAGCGTCGTGAGAGACTAAAAGAGAAATTGGCAAAGTTATCGCCGGAGGAGCGACAGGCATTCTTACTTATGAAGCAACAGCGTGCAGATGCGCGTAAAAAGGGTTTTAAAATAGGATCATCAAGTTCATCATAAACTTTTATTTTCTATGTAGATTTACTTAACAAATGAGATGTAAAAAAAAGTTCTTTTATGAATTACTTAATGAATTTAATCGAGTCATTTTCTCTCTCTCTCTCTCCATCTCTCCCCTATTCTGATGAGGATTCCCTTTTACGCGCACACAAATTTCACCCTTTACATTCGAATTGATGATGCCAAAAATGAAATGAAAAGAAAAACAGAACAACTTTTTTTTTTAATTTATAAAAAGAAAAGAAATTAATGGAATAAAAAAGAGATCTTTACCTCTCTAAAAGTAAAGCTTAATTTAACAAATTTTAATGGAAATGAAAAAAGAAATAAAGGAAGTATTTAAGAGAAAAATATATATTAAAAAAATCAAATGAGCATGTCTTGATGATGAATGAGAAGGTTGTGGCGCATTTTCCTTATTTGATTCAGCTGGTTTTATTGATTTGTGGTTGATATTTAAATGTCAGTGCCGTTCAACTACAAAACAACTTAAAATTATTTAAAGTCACAGGCAGGAATAATAAATTACTTATTATCTTCGGTTCAGATCAACTGTGATCGATGACCTCATCGATTTTTCGTCCATAGCTTGCAACTTTCTGTCAATTTCCAATTCTAAGTGCAACAGCCTTCTTACATGAGTTCTTTGGCTGCCCACGTGATCTCATGACGCGTGTATAAAATCTGATTTATGGACCTTATTAATTAAAGCTTCCAAAAGTGTTGATATTTCTCATATGAATTTAATCAGGTAAGGTCTGACTCAGACAGAATCACAGGGTCATAAAGAATTTTAAATCAGGGCTCAGACAGTACTAGTGACAGTTTTAACATTTATTATATTCTAGGGGGAAGGGGGGGGGGGGGGGGTTCATGAGATTTAAACAATAGGGCTTTTCTAGGAGTTCTTTTTTGAAAAATTTTTGTTATTGTGTAACGTAATAAGTGAACGGTCCCTACATATCCGCAGGATTACATAGTTTTTGAGCCACATTTGCCAGTGATGAACCCAAAAAAAACATAACCTGAATCTGTAATTCTGTAATTCAAAACCAAGAAGTAGGCTACGTAACCATAGGCCCTTGACTGAAAAATTTAAAATGAAAAATTGGAAATTTTTCTGGCTACTCCCTTTTTTAATACCTTAATTTCTAACAAATCCTTAACATTCAGAACCTACACTCAATATCAAATTTCAGTTAACATATGCATGGCATCACATTTTCTAACATCACATTCGAATACCATGGTCAGAGAATTGAAAACACACAGATTTATGTCATGTCCAAATTGAATAGCCCAGAAAGGAATGTAAATATGAGAAATCTTCCAAATAATTCTTCCAACCATAGCTTGAGCGTAGCTAAACATCCCAAATTCAAGAAAAATTAATTTATCTCAAAAATTATTAATGATCATCCCATGTATTACATAGCTTCATCGTATATTAGAGGAGGATTAACCTCCTAAGATAGAAACATTGTCACAGCTTTGCCAGCAAGACTGGATTTTAGACACGCTTACAAAAATCTGACAAAGCGAAAGAAAGTAGCTCATAATCATTAAGGAAAATGCGATGAGACGAAAACGAGCGTTCAAATTTTTTTAATTATAAATTTCTTTATCCAAAGTCTCTCAAATCGTTCTTAATTAACTTTTGATTAAAGGCGAATTATTTTTGGCCAAAATAAAGTTGAGGAATTTCTGATTTTGTGGCATTTTGATTCCATATAACTGTTAATGACATATAAAAAATTAATTCTCTGTTCCTTTTCTCTCGGTCTTCCTTTATAAAAATATAAACAGTGTCCATTAAAGAATTTTGTGCTGAAATATATAATCTTTATTTTTATGGTGATATTTCATGATGAAGTTTTTTTAAAGGCGGTTGATGCTTAATGAATTTATGCGAGTGAATTTTAAGTAATTTTTCTATTCAGCAACAAACTTGTCATTTTTGTCAGTTTTCATTAATTTAAATAAACAAAAATAAACTTAGCATTTGCATATGTTTACATCTGGTATTTGTGCGAATGTTCCTTCCTGTATCTAAGAGTCGATTGCGTGGTAAATTAAAAATGTGCGAAATTTCTTTTATCTCCAGAACATCTCATATATTGTTTATATTTATCTTGTTTAATTTATTGCCTCTTTTCGCAAAAAAAGAAGACGAAAGGAAATGCTGTGAAATTTTCTGTCACTTCATAATAATACAAACTTGAAGCTTTCTACTTTATTGGAAAATTTATGGAGCGAAGAATTTCTCTTTAGCAAGTAATGAATGAAGAAGGAGACTTAATGAATTCAAAAATATTTAGTGCATTTTAAATAAACAATCGCTTAATTTTAACTTATCAGCGTGATGTTTGGTTTAATTTCTCAAGGTCCTTTTCTAATGTAAATTTTCCTGGTGTTTAATTTTAGTTGATTTAACTCAACAGAAGCTCCTATGCAAGAAATTGCTATTCAGGAGGAAAACCACTTGGTGGAATTTTTTTGGACCGGGCCTGGTGGAATTTTTTTTAGAAAACATCTAGTCTCAAACTTTTGGTCCTATCCTGAGCAGAACCAGTGTATAAGATATTCTGACACCGTTTCCACCAACCAATATAAAAAGATTCAAAATTATTGTACAAAATGTAGCTGGTGGAGAAAAGTTTTTGGTGGAAAATGACTTTTTTTCTACCAAGTGGTTTTTCCCCTGTTGCTATTAAATTGTATTTAGGTTATGCATACAAAGAAACGAACCCCACACCTTCACCCTGTCCCAAATAAAATAATTGAGTCTATGTATCAGGCGCGCATCTAGGAGGGATTGGAGGATAAATCCCTCCATGTCAAAAAATTCTTCAATTTGCTAAGGGATTTGAAGGAAAAAATTCAAAAAAATTTACAAAAATGTGTATGAATGTTTTATATCTTACTGACCGAGTTTTATGTCTTACTATTATGACTAACAGTCATAAGGGTCGTTCGTAAATAATGTCACACTTTAGGCGTAGGGGTTTAAGAATTTTTAACACTCCAAGTACAAGAATTTTTTCTTTGGTAATTTGTGACCAGGGAGGGGGGGGGGGTTCTAAAAAGCCCATATTGTATAAATTTGTTCAGGGTGACTAGGGATATGAATCCTGCATAACGTCGGGACTTAGACAACCTTTTTTATGGATCAGTTGAAGCTTAGCCATTTTATTGTCTGGTTGAGATATGAAAAGTAATGCTTTAGCTTCTAAGATACATGATCTATGATCTGTTCTGATCCAGACATCTAAATTAATAACACTAGCTAGCATTGCCACTGTAGACTCTAGATGACGACAACAAAATATAAATTAGCAATGTAGATTCCAAAAAATAGCTCAATCCTCATTAAAAAATGTATATAAAATATAGCGATCATATTAGTAGCAAAGTATGTTCATCGAAATAAAATTTCCACAAGTTCAATAAAATTGCACAATTCATAAGCAGCTACTGTTGTATATTTTATAACTTTACTACTCTACTAATAATTTTATTGCTTTATATCCATACTAATGAACTAAAATTAGCAATTATGAGTTATTTTTGAAAAGAATAAATTTTATGTGCACGTCTAGCTGAACAGTATTATGATGTTCAATAAAAACAAGCATAATTTTGTATAGAACATGAACAGCATCAACAATTGGTAAAATGGGTGAAATATTAATTTAGAATTGATGTAATTTTGATGAAAACATTGTTTGAAGTTTTACCATTGAGCATCAATTCCTTGTAGAATTTCACTTTGTGAATTAGAGAAACATGTTCAATTACATAAATAATGGAAATTGCTTATACAATCATTGTCTGATGAATGCAACATAAAAACAACATCTAAACTGAAATGGTTTTAATTTATTAATTCACAAACTACAATTCTATGAACGATACAAAGGCTTTATAAGTTGTCTTTTGGGTCCTACTAAACGAGACAGCTCCTACAGTTTTGTGTCATTTGTACATGACTCAGAGCTGACAGTTGGAGAAATTTGATAAATGATAAAAATGCTCCGTTATTTCACAATAGGATGTCCAAAGCAATTTATGATATTTTCTTCTGATTTTCATTCTTTGATTATGTGACAACTGGAATTTAGGGACAGATTTGATGGGTATGTGCTGGTGTTTTATGAAAATTTTCATTTGTTCTGTAAAAAATATATGAATTTGGTATATTTGGAATTTGAAGTCCAATTGTTCAGTGCTTAATACTAAATAAAGTTTTACCAACTACCAGACAGGATTCTCTGCTGGATTCTCGATATATAACTGCACCTAACCCTGGTGTATCTAGTGTGGGGAAGGTGCAGGTTACCGAGGAACAGACCCATGACTAGTGGTATTTGTGATCTTATTATGAACCACTCGATGTTCTGATCAAAAACCTGTAATAACTCAAAAGTCTCATAGTCTTAGTATCCACCATCAAAGTAATACCAAAATAAAATAGTATCAACTCTAAAAAACAATTTTTAGAGCTTAAAAGAAAGCCACAACAAAAATTATATCCATGCATAAAAAATGTATAAATTTAATAAGAAGAATCTTTAATTTTTTAATTGTATATTTTGTCCCTCATTTAATAATTTTTAATAAGCTTTATATTTTGAAAAATAAAAAAAAATGCGAAAACAAGCAAAAGAAATGAAAGAATTAAATTCTCTTCTGTCCAATAAAGAGCCCTAATTAATAATTATAAAGCGACATGTTTCAATTATCATAAATGATTATTTTTTCCTTTAATTTCGAAAGCATGACAATTTCAGTCTTGTACCGAGGCACGTTCACCTCGCTATCATACGTACGGAGTGGATAACAACAAAATAATTTTTTTCCGGTCACACAAGAACTTTAAAGCTGCTGCTGTTGCTGATACAACTTAAATGAATGAGTGGAATGAGTAAGAGAAAATTAAGTGATTTCAGAGTCATTGATTGTAAACTGGTTTCTCGTCCCATCTCACTCACTTCAATTGCCTTCCTTTCTTTTCTCATTTATTGTATTTCAATTCATCTTTAGCGAAATTCTTAGTCAGCATGCATTTTCTTATTTCATTCACATTGTAGCAAGCACAAAGGAATGGAAAAGAGGAAAGAGGTCTTTAATATGTGAAATGTTGATTGCTGCTGCTATGGGTATGACACGTGGCAATGAATAGAGAGTGAAAGAGCACAAAAAATAGGAATTTATGCGATGTAAGTCATTAATTCCACATACATAAGATTCAGACATCACATGTAGAGTAAAGTAATAAATTGATTGTCTACCCATTTACGGACTGACAAACGATCCAAGAACGGCAAATGATTTTTTATTTTATTTTGCTTCAAAAAGGCAAACATGACAATCGCGATTGTTAATGTTGGGAATAATAATATTTTCATTTTCCATGCACCATCTTCTTTGATCTTCTATGCTGGTTGCAACATACTGTACTGGATTCTTTTCCTTTAATGATGCGCATCGTTCTAAAAATAATCAAGTGTGATATTTTTACAATTTTCTGGTGTTGTGTGGAAATGACGAATATTTTTCAGTCTACATTCAGTATTATTTGATTTGAAAGCAGCTTCAAATGGTCAAAACGATTTTGTGAGGAAAAAAATGCATGGTTTTATTGGTGCCTAATGTACTATTTTTCCAGAGTACAAATTTTAGTTGAATTTTTCCAAAAATAAAAACAAAGAAAATAATTTTTCAGAATTTATGATCAAATGTGTAGATAACAATTGCCGACCATGTGAATCATGCTGAATTTGGATCAAAATATGATTAGGACGGTGGTCTAGTCATAAGTAATACCCGAGTGAAGTAAATATCTTGGTCGACTGAAATCATCAGTAAAAGTTCGATTCCCATCAAATTCGTCTCGATTAACTAAAATATTGTACACACAAATGGCATAGTAAATAGGGTACAACCGACTAAGGTAGCAGTCCGAAACGCTATGGTTTAGTGGCTCATATAAAGTTATTTCAGAGGAACAAATCTCAAATTTGAGATCAAACGTCAAAACCCTTTACAGTCCAACATATCAGGAACAATCCAAATTTTTGAAGAGCTCATAAAATCACCTAAATAACATAAAATAAAGAATATTCAAGTTCCTGTACTCCCAAGCACTCCATTATTCAATGCTGTCTAGAAGAAGCCGTCACGTTAGTGATTCAAAACGCTCATGGAACATAAGCTACTTGTTTATTATTAAACAAACTGAATCGGCAACAGCTTTCGTAAACAGCTTACTAGAATATCTTGCAAAAATGTGCAAATTGTATATATATATATATACAGAAAAGTGCAAGCGGTAATCCTCTTTCGTTTTCATGTCTTTGAATATGCTGAAAAATAAAAAATAAAACCAAGAAAGAAATGAGAAAAAGCGAGAATGAAGTCAATGTTTTGATGACTTCTACTTCATGAAATCACACTGTGCGCGTGGTTTAAAAATAGAAGAGAAAAAAATGTACAATATTTATGTATAATGCGCTATTAACGATAAAAACATATGTGGTGCAAAAAACCATTAACAGTGTTGCGGGCTGCTTCAATATTTTCGGGTTATTTAAATAGTTCTTTGTTATTTTTTGAATGGAATTTATGATTTCCCATGTTCTGCGTTCGCTTACAAATTTTTTAATGAAGCGTATATTTTTGCACAGAATTATGCTCTAAATCATAACGTGTTGATATTTGCTGAAGGGATTTTCGAATCATTCTTTTGTCTGTTTGTCGGTTCCAAAAGAGTAAATTTTATTCAGATACAGAAAATTACATTTACTTTCACTTCCGCTCTATTTCTGTTTGCATTCATTATTGATAATCAACCTTCTTCAGATACATCCTTGTTATTAGTTTAAAGAGAACCAAATGTCACGTGTCGTTCCAAACCTTTAAATTCATTATTTAACACGTTCTTATACCCTTCCGCTTTAAATCCAAAATGATTTATTTCTCACAAGATAGTAGTCGTGGAGTATGTAGCCACTCATCCAATGATGTATTGCCATATCATCCTCAATATTGCAAAAATACACACGCAATTGTTCCATTAAATCGTGATGTATCATAAAATGCGCTTAAATGGATTCAGATACGCGATACTTCCTTATGTTTCATATTATTCACTGGTCTTAGAACTAAAACATTGTATTTTAGTCTAAATTCGTCAGATCTGTCGAGCGATGATTTAATGCGATTTCCCTTAAATACGATAAAATAAACTGTTAAAAAATGAACTCAAATTGAGGATTAAGTTTTCATAAATGAGGTTCAGCCTAACTTGTTAGAACTTGATTTTGATGCTTGAGGAACTTTAACTTGATTATTCAGCAGAAAAAAGAAAAGCTACAAGAGTAACGGATCACAAGTGGGATTCGAACCAACATACTACGATTTCCGGTCAAGTGCTCCTACCAATAAGCTATCAGAGGTTCCTCAGAAGCTTGGCAGAATACCAACTTAACTGAGGTCATCTAAATGTCACATACAACTATAATTTCATGCTTAAAAATTTGAACGTCATTAGTGAACAGACCCCTAAGAATAATAAATTTTGATATATAATTTTGTGTATGTTTACTTTTTGGTCATTTTTTTATCCATCTGTGAATGATGGCATCTCAAAAACTATGAATAAGCTAATGCGAATAAACATTTACTGACCTTGGTATAAAAATGGCAAAAAAATTGAGAACGGCCATAGAACATTTTTTGTGATGAAAATTTTAAGAGATATAAAAAATTTCCACATTTAAATTAACAATCAAATGATTTTATGGCTATTTTGACACGATTTTAGATGAGGAGGTAATAAAATCATGGACGACTTAGCAGGTGGTAAAAATAACAATTTAAAATGAATTAACATAGTAGTCAATTAAAAGTTTTGTTCCACTTTGTTAAAAAATAATTAAATTTTCAGAAAATCACTTTTTCCTGCTCGGTATCTTACTAAAAATAAAAGATACATGTCACCATGGTAAGCTGCTCTAACATCAAAAGACTTTTTTGACAAAAGAAATTCAAAATAATTGACAAAAGAAAATGTTAACTTTTAAGGCTTGAATTTCATATAAAAATCCAAAGCCTGAATATTTTCATACAAATTGGAAATGCCAAAAATAAAATAATCAAACAATTAGTTTATTTTTGTAGCTCGAAAAATTCCAGTCTTTGAGATTTTCCTCTTGATGATTAAACAAATGAAACTTGGTAGCAAAATTCGAGCAATAAAATGTAAAAGAGACGAGGTCAGTGCTGTTTCTAATCGACTGGAATCTAAAATTAAGCAGTGGAATTTGAGAACTAGAGCTTTCATCGGTTGGATATTGAAAATGTCTAGTAAATAATTAAGATTTAGAGATTTAAAGAAGGAATACAACGGTTGTGGATAAGAAAGCCTTTGGTGTTTTTGAGGGATGTATTCTGAGAGCTATTTGTGTTCTCATCAAAAAAGAGATTAATTTTGATATGATCGACATAAAGACAGGTGCTTGAACAAAGCAGAACTGTGATTTTCAGCAGCTGACATTATGGATTGTTAAAAATTTGAGGGACATCAATAACAAGAGCAAAAAATACTATTAAATGCAGATTAATAGTTAATTTTGGCATTCTGTCAAGTATTTAAAGACAAACCTTTGATAGCTTTATGTCAAGAACGTGTGAAAATCATGAAGATATTGGTTCGAGTCTCGTTCGGAACAAGTAATTGCAAAATTTGAATTTTTCTTATTTATTAGTTTTGTCATGTCAGAGACATCAAGTTAAACTATGGAGCTCTTTGAACAACTCTGTAAGTGACAATGCAAATGTGCTGGAAATCTGAAAATAGATCGAGATCAGATTTCGACATGGAACCCCGAGTGTCCTCACCAAAGAGTAATAAATACAGATCCAGTAGACTGAATTTTCCTAAAAAAATTTCTTCTACTCACTCGCAAGTAAGTGACAACCGTAGATAATCGAGTCTCAAAAGATTCTCAAACAAATCCGTTGAATTGCTTCCACATTTCTCGCATAAATCTGTTAGATCTTGAACATTACGTTGGATGACGATTTTATCGACGGATTATAAAAATAGTATATCACCGCATTTGCCAAAAAAATATGTTTACAATTTTCTTGATGCAAGTATTATGAAATAATCTCATGAAATCTCGTAAAACACAAGTTTAAATCTGATTTCCTCTTAATTGCATAAAAATATAAAAATTTTGAAGTTCAATAGCCATAAGTTTTTGGGGTTATTGTGCTATTGAGGCACTTGACTTCCCATTCATTTCCACAACATAAATGAAATTCGCGAATACTAAAATATTAAAAATGACCTTTTTCAATTAATAACGGAGAAAATAGAACACGCAAAATTCGCTTCCAGAAATTAATTCTTTTTTCCATGTGAAGCCAATAGAATTTTTGTCTATTTAAAGGTTTTTGAGCATTTTTTTTTTTCTTAAATTCATTGTGTGTACGAGAATAGCAACAGAAGCCAGCTATGAGATCGAATGATATTGTAAATTTTTATTAATAATTAGATGGGGGTAAGAAGAAGTCCCATCCTCATGCCTATAAACATTTGAATAAATTTAGAAATCAAAGCAAAAAAGAGGAACGATTGACGAACAATATGAAGAACATTTGGTAGGGAAGAGATTTTGGTTTGAGGTGGATTTGGCGCAATCAAGTTTGTTTTAATATTTATGATTGAAAATTATGAAGCAGGCATAATAATATGCATAAAGTCAAGAAACGTAGCCAATGTGGTGATTGTGTCTGGTGACCACTTTTATTACGAGAGCTTTAATGATCTAAAATTATTTATTACTAAAAATTCATTTAAAATTGTTATGGTTTCAATACCAAAATTTGATTTTTTAACTAGACTAGTCTAGTCAGTCAATTAAAGTCATTTAAAGCTCAACTCGATTTCAAAAACAGTAGATTAGGGGAATCTGCAAAAAGATCGAGAGCTGTGCATGGCAACTACTTAAATCATCTAACTCAAATCTAGGTCTTTAAGAATTAGGATCCAATTGACTTCTAGTCAGGGAAGGGTGATCATCAGCGTGGTTTCTCAATGGACACTTCTGTATTTTTCAACACTGTCTTGTATAAATTTTGATATTTTGTTCCAGGTCTTGCAGATTTTTCACGAAAATTTGAAAAAAATTTAGATGATCACCCAGACCGTGTCCCAAGGGCGTATTCAAGGGTTTGACTACCAAACCCCCCTTCCTCTCCCCTTTTGGGAAATTTTTTCAATTTGCTAGGGTTTTTTATGAAAAAAATCTCAAAACCCCTCTAAATGTTCCCGTCCTTACAAAAAAAAATTCAAAACTCACTCGAAGAATTTCTGGATACGTTCCTGCCGTGCCCAGACCGTCAGGAGGAATAAAGCTCATCAGCTCGGACAAAATTTTGACCATTTCTTCTATTTTGTTAATTCTATTTTTAATACATCCGAACGAACAGAAATAAACAAAATTTGATCCATTAAAGTTGCCATCTCCCTGCCCCTATTAAAGCTATATTGACAAATTGAACAAACTTTCTTCACAAAAATCAAGCTAAAAAATTTGCAATGAAAAAAAAAATCTCGTATCTTTAAAAATTTCGCAACTGAATAATAAGAAGCACATCTCAAAGAATCTCTCTTTCGTCTTTTTGAAGACGAGCAATAAATTTCCGCTTGAAGTGCTTTTTTCTGATTTTTTTTTCTTCATATTTAAAAAAACTTATAGTGTGAATGAGTAAAGTCAAGTGAGCTATAGTAGAAAAGAGAGAGTATATCATAATATGCCCACATCGTAGTCAACCAATGTCAAGGTCAGAACTTTCAATTTTCTCAAGTAATCAATTTGTGGTGATAGATGAATGACAGCACATACTCATGTGTATGAAATTTATTGAATTCATTTATCTTTTTCAAAATATATTATATGGCATCAAGTCTCTGGCTATATCAATATTTCTCTTGTATTTTGATCAGAATAAGAGACCGACCACATTAATTCATTCAATCACCACCACACAGACACAGAGAGAGATGTGTATACAGATTGTTAAGACTATAACTCTACTTGGTTATGCTAAAGACTTAATTTTCCGATTGAATATAATCTCCGTAATAAATTGACTATAAAACCCCAAAGTCTACCACACACCACACAATATAATGATAATAATTTTCATATTCGTTTATATTATTTCACACATATGCTTCACAACTATTTTTTCTTTCTATTTTTTGTTTACCCGTTTGCAAATGGGTTTGTGCACTATTGTGCCCGATTAGCGCTTTATAAATATTAAAACAAACATGCATGTGGGCTGCAAAAGAGAGAAAGAGCATACAGAAATTCTATTTAAACGGCCATAAACTTCACACATTGTTTATATGTATGTCTATTGTACATATGAACACTGCCAGTGCTGAGTATAATTTCCAACTAAAATTGCTACTGTCTAAATTTTAATGTGCCCAACAATAAATGTTGATAATTAAAACATTTCGATTGAGTATATTCGCGAAAATTGCCTCATAAATTTCAATTTCTGACGAGGATATCTAGTGATTGTAGATTATCTAATGACGCTGCCCAACTTTTTCTATTTTGATGTGAATATAGATTTTTGGATGTTTTTGTTGAGTCTCTCGATTTCTGCCAAGTTTGAGTGGGAATTATGGTATTTGGACAAGCTGTTTGGCTAGTTCTTACTGTTTCTACAATTGTGGACATTAGCAGGCGATGCATTCTGATTTGAGTTGAATATACAAAAATAAGTACTGAAAAATAAGTTTATTTTGAAAATTCGAAGCTGTTTTGCTGAAAACCAGAGTTGGGATCATGCTTGGTTATAAAAGAGGTTGAGGTCAGGGGGGGATTTATCCTACAATCCCTCCTCTTGGCTATGCGCCTGGTTGAGGTTTAATATGAGTGAACTGATAAATTTAGGGAGGAGAGGTTGAGTTTTAAAAAAATCTAGCATATTGATACCGTATACTCTAGTTTACCCGAGAAACCAAATCCAGATCTCGAAGTCAAATCGAATCTCGAAGTCGGACTCAAATCGAATCTACTTCATACAAAATTCGGGTCTAGACTTCAAACTTTTCAGAACTTTAAATGACTACTTTGATAGAAGCAGTCATTATCAAACAAAGCCCTCTAAATATCAACTACAATCCTGACTAGCATTCGACTACACTCTCTGGCTTCAAAAATGTATATCTTCAATAATTCATTCAGACAGTTCAGTATTTTATGTTTGCCATGGGTTGAGTATAAAAAGTAATAATTACTCGTCAAATAGATAGATGATGATAATTCATATTTTATTTTCCACTTTTTAAATGCAGATTTATTAAAAATAGAGAAAAATATTCATTTTGACTAACTGAATGGATATTTAGTGAATAAACATTTCAAATATTCACAGCAGTAATATTCACTTAGGGGTCGTTCACTTATGACGTCCATCAAAAAATGGAATTTTTAGACCACTTCCCCCTCCATTATCGCAAAATTTTCATAGATAAAAATTCAATCTCAGAACCCCCTCCCTCCTAAATGTTGGACGTCATAAGTGAAAGACCCCTAAAAACATTGCATATAAAATGTTGACGTGGATCATAGCAGCTACTTAGGGGTTTTTCATCAATGATGTCAATAAAAAGGATACAATAGTGTTCAACTATTTTATGGTTTTATTTAAATTTATGCGCTCTGAGTAGTCAAAAGTAATTTACAAGCACACAAGATTGTTAAAAAAATGGAAACAAGAAATTTTCTCATTGTTGATATTGGGTGATGCATGTCTACACATACTAGACATGATATATTACTTCGTGCAAAAATGAGAAACATTTTTCCTATTTGTTATTGTTTCGCGT
This sequence comes from Chironomus tentans, assembly GCA_963573255.1. Lineage (NCBI taxonomy): Eukaryota > Metazoa > Arthropoda > Insecta > Diptera > Chironomidae > Chironomus > Chironomus tentans. The sequence goes on along the minus strand of OY754302.1, from coordinate 37,865,083 downwards.
GTAAAAATAAAATAAATTTGCGTAAAATAGAGGAAGACACAGACTCACACAAGAGAATCTTAGTCATAAAAAAACTGATTGTATCGTCCTTCAATTTAATTCTCTTTTTTCAACTCACTATTTGCTCGAAGATTTATCTAAATAATCGCATCCTTCACAAAAAAAAATACTACACGTGACCTTTCCCTTAAGTTCAACTTGCCAAGAAAATTGTGTTATTCAGCGCCACATGTTAGTTTTCACTCTTTTTTTATCTAAACTGATTGAATAATTTTTTTCACTATAAGAAATATGACGTCTGATTCGGCTTAAACACCCACAATCTCTATTGATCTACATGCATGCACAGACTACGATCCTTGAAAATTCACACTAATCACACCATGACATCGAGTCTAAAGTGTCTGGTAGCAGTTAATATGAGCACATTTCACATTTTTTTGCCACATTACAATGTTTATGGTGCCAAAGATTTTTCCTCTCTTTTCCTAGATATAAAAATTGTTTAGAATTGAATTTCTCATAAATTAAAGACTTGTATTTGCATTGAGGCGAGGCACTGAAAATGTATCCGATCTTTTTGTGAGAGTGATTTAATACAATGTTTAAGGAACAGCACTTAATCGTGATTTTTAATATATTCGAACCGTTTCATTTTTAACGGTTTTGTATAATTTGAATTTAAATTCCCTGCTTTTTATAAAATCGTAGTTTTAGACCCTTTGCAAAAAAAGCGCGGAAAAAATCAATCAATTGTTCATTTATTTTTCAATTTTTGATTAATTAACACGTCTAAGTAAGCGCTCTTCAATCAATTTTCAATTTGTAATAAGTATAATTAAATTTCATTGCAAAATAAAGGAACAAAAAATCATTAAAGATTGAAAAATAGAATGGAAAATTTCGATTTGGATACAATTTAATTTCCTGAATTAAACACTGTTATTCAAGCAATAAATGAACCTGTTTCAAATTTATATTTTTATCTAGCAACATAGACAGCAGTAATCACTTTATATCAACATCCTATAGCTGTTACAACTCATTCATAGAAAAATTCATTAATCGATTCGAGATTTCATCATGAATGTACGGACTGAATATAAAAAAAATATTTTTTACATTATAAAATGAAAAATCGTGTCAGTGTTTAGTTAATTAATTTCTTATAGTAGGCAATTGTAAATTTATTGCAAGGAAATTCATCACATAATTTGCACGCTTTCACAATTTCCCTTCTATTTCTTGTATTTACATTAAATGGATTCATTTTTCAAACCCATCTAAGCTTGAATTGAAAAAAAAGTGATAGAAATTGAATGAAAGTTTGAGCACAGAACGAGTAAGTGAGCAGAACGAAACATGAAATATCATCGAACATAATAATGTCAGCTCATTTAAGCTTGTAAGTGAATAGAACAAGGCACTACATGACAGAATTCCGAACTTCACTTTGGAATATAAAGACAAGTCAAGACTAATCGTCGCCAGTGTACTGCAACTAACTGCATTGACTTGAAAAATTATTCATGAACAGGTTTGTCTCTTTATATGAATACATTAAAGAATTATATATAGCGTATATCATGCTTTTATTTCTTTTATGATTATGACGCTGAAGGTTCTCGAGAGTGAGTAATGGGAAAAAAATTTTTAAGACGCTTTACTGATACTTTTGGACTTTATACTGATTTATATTTTCAAACGTATTTTTGAAATTTGAATTTAATTGGTTTAGCCAAGACACATTTTAATGATTTTTTTTAAATATTATCTAAGATACAATTTTTAACTGTCAGTCACTCAAAATGATTCAGTTGCCAGCACTTCCTCAAATATTGCATCCAAAAAGTCATTGTGTGGCATCGTAAATTTAATTTCTTCATGCTTTACAGTGATCTCATTCAATTAAATTTATTCAGCAGCAAAGTTCTTTGGCAGTTATTAACTTATGACGTCAAACATTTAGTGGGGTGGGTAGGGGTAGTTGGATTATTTTATGACAAGACCATTTGTTCATGGACGTTATTAATGAACGGCTTCCAGCATCATTCTATCGCGCGATATATTCCATGATAAGCGAGGAACGAAAGACACATATAAATAGACTTAAATAATACACACACTTCACAATGGGAGTCATGCTTTGATTTAAGAATTATGCTTTACGATGTTTGCTCAATTTTTTTACTTCCACTCTCTTGACGTGAAATACATAACTTTTTTCTGTTGCCACAAATAAATCCACACACCATGCATTCAATTTCATGTTCGGTAACGTTGACTAGTTCCTCTGTGTTTTTTTGTGTAGAATAATAAAGACGGTGATAAGATTTGCATGCTAGAAATATCAGAAAGAAAGGAAAATGAACAGAGTTTTTTTAAAAAAATATTTCATTCATTCATTTTTCTACGAGACTTCATGAGATTTATGAGACACACGATGAGCATAACGAGAAGTATGGGATTTTTTTTTTGCAAAATCATAACATATGATGCTGAAAACTGGATTTTCATGCGTGTTTTCACTCAAACTGTTGTGTGTAATGGAATTTATGCTCCATAAAGGCTGAGATTATTTCTTTATTTTACTAACACGAAATCTCCCTAAAATAACAAAGCTTCGTCGTTATTGCTTATTCAAAGGAATTTGTTGACTACATTGGAAGTAAGAAGAATTTAAAGCATGAAAATAAAAGAATTAAGATGCATGCATGAGTTTTTTAACGGATTATTTTTTAAATCTTTTTGAGAATTTGTACAGATTAAAAATTCAAATTATATTCATCCGTTAAATATTTAAATCCAATTTATCCGTTAAAAAGTTGTTCAACATCATAAACTTGATGCAATCTGTTAAAACTATAAAATCCATTAAAACTTGCTCAGATTCGTAATGCAAAATATTTCCCGAGCATAATCTCGATAGCTAAAAGCATGAAAATATTTTCTCTCATATTTTTAAAAAAGAAAAACTTAATTTTGTGGATAAAACCGCTTTGCTTACCTGCTTACTTTCCATGAATAAATTTTGTTAGTACAAACTATACAGCAAAAGGATGAATATAGGTCATATAAATGCTGGTTGCAGAAAATATGTAATTACTATACTTTGGTTAATTCCACTGCATTCTACTGATTTTTTTTGCATGGAATAATTTAATTCCTTATTTACTATTGGGGTTCATTCATAAATGACGTCCTTTTTTGGGATAGGGAAGTCTGAAGCTGCATGACAAATTTTTTTTTTTGAAATTCAATAGAAGCTAAAAAGTGGATTTAAAAAATCAATGACATCATTTATGAACGACCACCCCAGTGAGATTCACCGACTTTGTCGTACATGAAGTCATGTAAAATGCAACAAAATATGCAAGATGTAAGCAATTAGAAGATAACAGGCTAATTCCCCACATCATGCAAACATCCAGAGAGTTGAGAACGAGGTAGAAAGTGAAACGAGAGAATTTGCAATGACGAGGAAATTAAATATTCAAAGCGTGCAACGAGTGGATAATGATGATGTAATGGAAGAAATGTGATTCTACGAAACATGAGAAAAAGGCTATAAGCATTGACCATGAGTCACATTGTGCAAAAAAATATTATTATTGCAATGAAAATCTATTTTGAGATCACATCACATCATTTACACATGTGGGGAGTGTAAATATATATTTTTATGAAGACGTATGGCAGCAGCCTGTTGAGTAATAATGAATTTATCACTTCATGACCTCAAATCAATGGTGAGCTTTCTCGAATCCCGTCAATGCCAATGATTAGTCAGAGGGAGAATCTATTTTCATTTTAAGGCGCCATTTAGTTCAGCAAGTTTGATTATTTACACAAGAGTGTGTATACACATATCCATTCCTACCTGCTGAAAAAATATTGTACAAACATGAGGACTATCGATTAGATAAATTTTAGGAACGATTTTTCACGAGAATATTGAGGTCATGGATTCATTTTGACTTGATTGGTGTCTGTGTTCTGCCAGATCTGGGGCGTCATCGAATTGAACAGGATTTTTCTGAAATAAAATTATTTTTTTGATCGAGGACTCTTTGTAGGAAAGTACGTCTTGCTCTGTGTATAATTTTTTGACCGTTATTTTTCAAATATTTTCTAACCGTTATTTTTAAAATATTTTCTAACCGTTATTTTTCAAATATTTTCTAACCTTTTTTAAATATATTTTGACCGTTATATTTCAAATAATTTTTGTTCGTTAATCTTGAGCTTTTTTGGGCTTTCTTATTAACTTTCTTATAGCTATATCAAGGAACACCACGAGAAAATCCCGTATATACATTTAGTCTGCTAAAATCAAAATCTACCTGTCAGTCACTCCGATTGCTCATACACACCCTACCAATTAGACATGAAGACGAACAAACTGCCAAAGGCGTCTTCTTTCTTTGAAAAAATGTACTAAAAAGACAGCAAAACATTTCAAGCTCCTTAATACATGCAACTGCTGTCAAAGTAGGGAAAAAATCCGTAGATGCTTCTCACGTTCAATTCCATCGAAAACTTTTAAAACTACTTTTTTGGCAATGTGTCGATTTTTTTACGCATTTCCACGCACTTTGCACTTGTAAAGATTCGACGTCTCTGCTACATACGTTATCTAATTACCTAGCGTAATTAAGTTGTTAATATAATTGGAAAGTCAATTTTCTGCATTATCAGCACTTTATTGGGTTCCTCAATCTGTTGCGAATTATTTCTGTAGATTATCATAATTCATTTATTCTGAATAATTCACAAAATAGTTATCTCTTGATTACTACAGAGCTATTGACAGGAAAATGAGGATCACTCACAAATGACGTCCAATGAGATTTTTGAACTTTCCTTCTAGTCACAAAATATTCATAAAATTCTAGATCCCCCTCAAAATGTTGGACATCACTTGTGAATGATCCGTGCCTTACTTTTTTACAAAAATTTTTTGATGCACTCAATTTTTATTTATCTTCAATTCAAGCAGTATAAAAATATAATAGTAGTTAATTGTATAATCAGGTAGTTTATCATATCTTAATTAATTTTAAATGTTAGAAAAACGCAACAAGATGGACATGCTTAACTTAAAGGCTCATTCGAGGCGTCGAGGGATCCTTGATGCAGATGTTCGATCACGAAAGATGGGAATTTTGGACCCTTTTGGTGTGGATGTCATTAAGGTACGCGGTTGTGAACCTCTTGCCTTATTAGCCAAGCAACTCAATGGTGTCCTGTCATTTCCCACTTGTGCATTCATCTTTTTCGGTGGCGTCGAGAATCGATCAAAATTTTCACTTTCGTCCTCAAAAATCAAGTTCTTTTCTGTTGGCTTTGACTTCTTCTTTGAATTTGCACTATCAGCTTCCTTCTTTTGTCCATTTTCCTCATTATCTGTCGATATTTTAGCTGCAATAAGTTTGTCAGCAATTTTCCTCATCAAATTATCTTCAGTCTTCTTATTTTCATCAGCAATCATAATTGGTGTCCTGGCAATCTCATTTGTTGGGCTTCTTGGATCTGGCAGCTTAGTACTTTCGTCATTTACGTCACTAGCCTCATCTTTATTTACTGCGTCTACTAAATCTGTATTACTGTTTAATGATTCTTGCTCCTCTGCTGTCAAAATGTCTATATCCACAGTGTCGTTGAGAGATTCGTTCAGTAATTCTTGATGATTAAATTTATTGGAACTAGCTGAACGGAATATTTGAATTGGTGTACGAGCAATAAAGGCTGATGGACTTCTTGGATCTAAATTTCCGAAAAATGCATTCTTAAACAGTCCTGTCTTCGTAACTGTTGGCGATTTATTGTCCTTAGCATCCTTTTTTACCTGCTTTTGCTGTTTGTGTAATTAAGACAAGAAAAATTTTAAGCATAAAAACATGTTTTATGAAAATTATCAAGATTTAAGCACTTACTTCGAAAACCACGATATCGCTTACGTTGCTCTCATTAAGCTGTTCATTGTTTGTTGTAATTTTTGTCACTAAATTGCCCATTTCTGCTGAAATCTTTAATTAAACTCTTTTAAATGTCTATTTTGGATCAGATTTGAAAATACGTTAAAATTAGGGGAAATTGTTTCGATTTATTTATACGTTTCGCAGTGTTTTGAATTTTGAAAGTTCGTTATTTGAGATGTTTGGAAAGTCAGACTAACAGCTACCAGTTAACTCAATTCAGGTATTTACTGCACAACTTAATCATTTTATTTAGTGTTTATTTGATAATTTACAATAAAATCATTAGAAAAGGTTAATTATTTCAAATTTTTAATCAATGTCCAACGGTCGAAAAATTATTTGAATTTTTGTGGTGAAAAGGGAAAAAACTACGGATTGTTTACAAAAAAAATCTTTAAAAATTACAGTTCTCGAACAAACTTAATTAATTTTACAAAAATGGCTGAAGTAAAGGCAGAAGAAGCACCAAATACGTCTTTAGAAGAGGACAATGACACGGAAGAATCAGTTTATTCAGATCCAAATGGTGGGTTTATGTCATAAATTGAAGATTTATTTTATTTTATGATTATTTGTTTCTAGCTGCTGTTATTGTATCGTTTCTGGAGAATTTCGGACGGGATATATTTCCTGATAATGTTCCAACCATGACTGACTTGATGGATTGGCTAGCAAATACAGATGAAGTCACAAGCGAATTACATGATATTCACGTCAAGTTATTAAGGAAATTAAAAAGAAGTGTCGTTCCTGAAAAATGGGAAAAGGCTATAATTAAGTTCTGCTACTTTTATGGAAGTATGGATGATGCATTTCAAATCGAGAGATATGGATATTTACATTCAGACTTTAGAGTTAAATTAAGAATATTGAAAAATTTACTGGAAATGCAGTTTGACGTTAATGTCAAATTTAAGAATATCGTAAATTCCTTGGCAAGTCAGAAACTCCGTCTAGAACCATTTGGACGTGATAAAGATGGAAATGTGTATTATTGTCATATGGATGAAAAAGCCAATATTAAGGTTTATCAAGAAAATACAGACGAAGAAACTTGGAGCGTTGTAGCTAATAACAGAGATGAGTTAGCTAAGCTAATTGATGAATTAAAAGGTCACAAGCCCATTCGTCCATTTCCAAAAGATCTAATTGACGAAGATTCATCCAGTAACAGTCGATTATCAGCAAAAGAGGAAGTAAAGACTGAAATTATTGAGGTAAAGCCTATAGAACAAGAATACAGTATTGATAATAGCATTGCGAACGATGAATTTCCATTGAAACAAACAATTAGACTTGTTAAGAAGACAGAACCGCCAGTGAAGGAAGACAGCAACTCAGAGAACAATAAAACGGAAGTCGATGAAGAGGAAAAGAGCGATAAGAGCACTGAAAAAGTCGCATCCCAAAAGAAACGCAGACGAAAATGACGTCGAAGATATTAAATTTAGATAATTAAGTTAGGTTTAAGGTGCATTTTCCTTTGAAAAATAACGGTTTTGGATTTAAAAATCTGCTCATTTTATGAGAACCGTACAAATGTTTTGTAGGGTTTTGAAACACAAGAGCATAATTTGTAGGGTTTTAAAACATAATTTGTAGGGTTTTGAAATTTAAATTTTAGGAAACCGTTATTTTTGATATGAGACCTAGCGATTAAAATCCTGAATTTCTTAGCATTGATACAGGAGCTGGCTGATTTCTATTGAACTACCAGAGGAAAGTGCGCTTAAATTGCACCGTAATGTCTGTATTGGCGAGTTCTATACTATTTGTGTATTTATTTAACGAGAAAAACAATTAATTATAGAGATAAGGCTAATATTTTGTAATACATGTAACATTCTAATAAATATTCATGTTCATTGTGGTGAATATAAAGTTTCGGGTTGCCTGATTCGTTGTTCCTGTATTTACTTTACATTTCAAGATTATTAAGCAAATATGCACAAGAAATACTTAGTTGATAACAGCTTTTATCACTAAAGTACATAAAGTCTCTAACTGGATCTTGTCACACAGCAACAAAATCATATAGCTCGATGTAACATTATTAAGGCACAGCTCCATAGCAAATTTAGTGCTCAAAAAGAGAGCCACATAAAAAAATCGATCAAGAAAAAAATTCAGAAATATTCAATGAAATTAATGTTTTCATCAATTCAGTAAACTGTAAGTCGATTAAAATCGTTAATTAAGTTTAGTTTAAGTGATAAAATCGTGAAAAATCCATGGAAAGTGGATTAGAAAAGCAAATCAATGAATTTCTTGAAAAGTTTTCAAATCGTTCAGAACTCGACGATGACTTTTTGTATAATACTGGATTAATTAGAGCCCGCAGTAACAATATGGATGATTGTGATGCACTGGAAATGACAGGTATATTTAATTTATGTGAACATTCAATGACATGAGTGATTCCCACAGAGCTCTCTGTGAGAATTTTCCTTCTTTGTCATACAAATAAATATATAATTAGTACAATGGATATAAATCTCGGATATTGGAACTAGTGAGAAAATTAATATGTGCGCAATAATTTAAACAATTCAATAATTTAAAAAATATGCAAAAAATTTCTATGTGATCAATGCGAAACGAAAGTTTAATGAACTAAATCCATCATAACAATACATGTGATACGAATATTAATTGGATTCTATTGTGTCATCATGAATAAATAATTAAGGAAATCGTAAAGTAATGAAAATTGTCGCTGAACAATTGTTCTAGTCGAGAACCTTGTGTGTAGCTTTTCTATTTAGCAAAAAAGTGCAAAAATATGTTCAGAATGCTTCATACGTGCTATATATATCAGCTATATGCTGTTCGTGTTTTATCATAAAGAGAGAAGAAAAATCATTGAGGTGGTAGTTTTCATTGATTGTGGTGAATTCTGAAAAGAGAGCGTATGTGGTGAAGTTTTCTTGCTTGTTGAGTTAATCTATTTGTTGATTAAAGCGCATTTGTGGTGGGTGAATTAGTGGATTAAAGTTTTATCGTGAAAACTAATTTTATCAAAATTTAACGGTTTTTGGAAATTCAAATTTTTTTGAACCGTACAAATGTTCTGTTTGGAATTGTAAGGTTTCTTTATTTTTAAATAATGCTTCAGAGACCTACAAATGTTTAGAAATCTGAAACCATACAAATGTTTTAAACACTTGAGAATCATACAAATGTTTTAAAAATTTGAGAACCATACAAATGTTTAGTAATTTGTATGGTTTTGGAGCACACATTTGGAATTTTTAAGGTTCCAAAAACCAAAATTTCAAATCATAAAAATCCGTTAATAAGGCAGACATAATAATGCTGAAGGACAAAATAAGATTATCAGCAGTTTTCACTAAAATCACCGCTAAAAACAAAGATATTTTTCTCCGATAGAAAAGTTCATTAATAATAAAGTGAATTAGTAGCTCGAGTTAATTATAATTACAAATTGAATGAACCAAAACAGTCCAATGAAGAGGAGCGCAGATGATTCCGAAGATGAACCATTAAAATCTAGACAGATTAAGGTAGAAAATATCAAATTTTATTTATCGATTTATTAGCGGATAATTTGCATTGTTTTGTACCGCTATAATTAATTAGAATTTAGAGTCAATAGTTCATTGTATTAACACACTTTTTAGGCTTCAATAAAAGACAAATATTCCAAAGATTACTCACAAACATCACTGGAATCGACCGCTGAGGAAGTCAGACAAAAATTAGCGAATGGATGTGAGTGCAATGTCTCATGCTTTGAGGGACTGGATGCAACGAGTGTTTATAGGCATCGGCTAAACATTGCGGAACTGACAAAGAATGAATGTGATTTTTATTTAATGGGAATTTGCCGAGCATCATTGATGGATTGTAGTGAGAGAGGAACAGCAAAGAGACAACGGAAGAGATCAAGTTATTCATATATGGGCAAGAAAGTGTGTCTCTATGCATTCCTGTATTTAGAAAACATCACAATATATCAGCTGAAAAAAATTCGTAGTCATATTATGGAAAATGGTGTTACCCAAATGGTGCATGGAAATTGTCATAGGACACCTCATAATGCTTTCTCATTGGACTTATATAAACGAGTTGAGACATTCTTACGGAATTATCTAAAAAAAAATAAAAATCATTCCAACAAGTCAGTCATTTTGAATGAGCCGCTGTCTAAAGTCTATCAAGACTACAAAAATGGGGAAAAAGATACAAAAATAATGGGATATACGACATTTAGATCTTTCTTTCGAAAACAATTTCCTCATGTCAAACTATCCAATCAAATATCCAAGCCACAAAGTTCATTGAGTGACACCAGAACAACAGCATTGCCTATAACTAAAGACCTTTGTCAAGAAATCGAGCTTATAGAGGGCGAAGAAGAACATCTCATTGAGGAGGATGACGACGAAGAAGACAAAGAGCAGCAAATTGTATTCGCAAATACTACTGATGACTTAATTTACTACGATCATTCTGAGCTGTCGCACGAAGAAATTGTGAATTGACGTATTTCTTGCACTCTCACTAATGTTCTCTTGATTCATTAATTTTGAAAGCGTTATTTTTGGAGAGAATAATGAATTATTGTATATCAGTTTGGGATTGACCGTGGATTTTATAAAATATTTAATAGAAAGGCTGAATTTTGTTCAACGACTTTTGAAAATTTAAATTCTAACGGTTTTCAAAAATTTTAAATTAAATCTTCGTTAAGTTTTTGAATTTTTGAAAGCCGTTAAATATTTGAAATTTTGAAAACCGTTGAATTTTCGTTAAAACTTAATTTGAGATTTTGAAGTACAAAAAAATTTATTAAATCTAAAATTCCAAAAAATGCGCTTAAATCACTTGAATTAATAAACAAATTTAAGTTTCTTCTTCTTTAAGTACTCAATGTCAGGGCTTCATTTTCAATGACTTTCAGAAGTATTAGTATCGATGCTAATTTTAAGTGTATTATGGCAATCAATTTAATTGAATGAATGGGTTTTATTCATGATAGACTTTTAGACTCGGATAAACTCTTCAGCCCTGTCAAAATATTACTCATATTAAAATGAGAATAAATCCGTTGTATTACGATAATTTAAAAATTTATCTCTCAGTCGAGTTTTTCCTTCTCTTCCTACGCTTCAGTCTGTTATTATTAATATTTTTCGTTATTTATGTAACAAATCAATGAATTGTTTTGATTTGAAATTGGCATAGCAAGAAAATTCTATGAAATAAAAGTGAAATTATGTTGTTACTTTCCGTGTACGTTTCATTGTGACCGGTTATTTCTGATTAATATTTTTCAGACCCCAATTCGTCAATTTTGATTGGTCATTGAGTAAATTTTCATTGTGCCAACAGAAACATTATTCCTTATCGCACATTATATTTTGTGTTTTGATAAAGAAGTGACTAACAATGTATTATTTTTCTCTTTTCGGTAATTCAATATCATCGCAATATGCAGAAAAGTATGTGGACTTCTCGGACTCAGAGAATAGACATTCTTATCAACAACAAATGTCTGTCAACAGTGCAACATCGGTACAAACCGTAATATTCAATAATTCATCATTGACGGGAAATGATTTAATGGCTCAAATGAATGCATCAGAGAGTTTATCATCAATTTTAACTAGATCTAGTAATGGGAGTAGTCATAAGCATAAGACATTAAGTGTTAGTTCGGCTGAGGAGCCGCTTCATATATCAGATGTAGCTGATTTGCTGCACCAACAATATGCCATCATTACAGGTAAATTTTAACGTATATTTTTGAATTTTTTTTGGAAAATTTGTCACCTTGGAAGTTTTTAAATTTTTGAATTCCGTTAAAATTCAAATTTTTATAAACCGTTGAAAATTCAAATTTTAAAAAACCGTTTAAAATTCAAATTTTAAAAAACCGTTGAAAAATTCAAAATTTAACCGTTAAACTTTAATTCCTATTTTTAAGGTGGAAGATCCATGGAAGGATCGCCTATAATCACTTTTCCGGACCATAATAGTTTTCATTTATTAAATGATAGAGATTATCAGAGATTAATACAGTATTTAGTTGGGGTTACAAGCTTGCAAGGTAAATAAATCCATAAATTTTAAATCACATTCTTAATTAAAGCAAACAAAAATTCTCCAACAAAAAAAAACAGACGCAGATCTCGGGTTTCAGTTGATAATCGATCGCCGGAAGCAGTCGTGGGCGTCAGTAAAGTCAGTATTAGCGAGGATCTCATCGTATTTTCCAGGAATCGTACAATGCGTATATGTGATACGGCCATCAGGTTTCTTACAAAAAGCCATTTCAGAAGTTAGTTCAAAATTCTTTAAAGACGAATTTCGCTTCAAAATGATTATATGCGCTCAGATCGATGAGCTGCATCACTTTATACATAAATCACAATTAACAATGGACTTGGCTGGTGATTTATTCTATTCGCATCATGAATGGATACAACAGAGAATTGTGAGTAGAATTTGCGTGCATGTATGTGTAAACATGTGAATAATCTCTGTGATAAAACATTCCATTGACTCATTCTAACAAATTTCCATCCATTTATTTTATAATATTAAATTTCTGTTCTGTTCCATTTGCTTTAGTCGCTGGAAAATTTTTCTGCTCAAACGACACTTGTTGCTCACCATTTAGAGATCTTCATGCGAACAATTCATGATACAGAATTTCCAAATTCTGTAGAGTCTACGGAAGCGCTGCTGGTTGAGCAAGGCATAGAGTACACAAAGTTAAAGGTGAGTCTAACAAAAATATCTCCAAAAATTAACAATAATCAGCATTAAAAATTCATTTCAGGACGAGATTTTACAAGTAGGACAGAAAGGAGAAGAATTATTGGCAGAAATAAGAAGAAAAGCTGAATTATGTGTGGATCGAGTGGGAAATATAAGTTCGATAGAACGGTTCGTTAAAAGTTTTTTAATTGCTTACTGCTTAACGTACACTAACACTTGTCTTAATCAATCAAATCTATCGTGTATTACCCTTTTAGTGCGCATTAGATGTTTTTTACTTTTGACAGCGCATTTTCCTGATAGGGGGGTATGGGTTTACTGTCCGTAAACTGACTGTCTTCAGTTATTAAACTGTTGATGGCTCTTTATTTGAAAGTCCGTTTTTAAATTTGACCGTTATTTTTCAAAAAAAAAATCTGACTGACATTTTTCAAATATTTTTTGACCGTTATTTTTTTAAAAATTTAAAGACCGTTATTTTTTGAAAATTTAAAGACCGTTATTTTTTGAAAATTTAAAAACCGTTATTTTTTTAATTTTGTTTCGACTGTAATTCTAAAACTTACAATACGGAAGTATCTGCAAGGGAAGATGCGCTTCTGCCGGTCACAAACGACCACATTTATTAACTCATTTTATTTTGCTATGTAGCTCTGCACTGTTTGGAATCTTGCCGTACTTTTGAGTTGACTTTTTCGTTCCTACATCACATTTTCTCACAGCCTTAAGTTTTTTTTCTCTACAACTATTTTTATAATTTTTGAGTAAATGTTTTTTTAGTTCCATTACTCTATAATAGAGAGTAGAATGAAGGATTTATGTGATAGTCATCAGTATTTTTTTCTCTGCTTGATAAGCTTATTATTCTCATTAGTCTATGATTTATTACTCAGTTTTATTCTAAAGTATCCATCGATATCAATCATCATAGATCTTTTAAGTTTAATTCCTTAAATAATAATTTACACAATTACTCGATACACCATAAATCACAACAACACTAAAAAAATGTTTCTGTTAAGACCAATGGTGGTAAAACCTTATAGACATAAAACACTGCCGTAAGTAGTCGTTCTAGAAACAAAGAATCGATTAGTCATGACTTTTTATTATAATTTTCAATTCTCTCGCAATTGCACTTACACAATGTACACAACTACATATCATTTTTCATAGTAGTGCATAAATAATGTATCATAAAAATCAATCATCAACTGCTAAGAACTTTTCGATAAAATCATTAAAAAAAATTATTGAAAAAAAAAATTATTATCACAGTGCAGAGATCCGCAGCATTTTAAATTTTTCTTTCATAAATATTTGATTGATTTTAACTAGTCGCGATACCTCCAGATTAATTGTACAATTGCAAGAGACCGAAATGAGGTTTGATCATTTCTATGAAGAGCACACGAAAGAACTTAGGAATTGCTTAGAATTGCGACGTTTTGAGCAGGACTTTAGGGAACTTCAGGTATGTGTCTCATGATGATATCAATTTATGCCTTTAAATAATCATTAAACATCTTTTCAGACTAAATTCGATAGCTATTTAAAGATAATGAACGAAATGTCAGAGATTGGTGATAATGTCGTGAGAATGGATCAATTAATTCAAGAGACACAGTCATTCCGGCAATCGTGTGATGAGGATGTTGAGAGGGCATCGAGTATGATAGAGAATGGCAGGTCCATTATCGAAAATAATGATAAAAGCTCCTCAAAGGATACCGTTGAGCCAAAATGTAATGAACTGAATCGCATGCTGGAAATGTTTAATGAGAAAGTATCAAAGCGTATAGAGACATTAACGAATGCTCATCGACTAATGGAGCGAGTCGAGAAGGCTAATGAATGGTGTGCCAAAGGAATTGATTTACTTGCGTCACAAAGAATAGAGAATATGTCTTTATCTTCTGATATTGCTGAGGCAAAATTGCAAGACATTTTAGCTTTTGTCGAATCAGCAAAAGATTTTGAGCTTTCTAGTCTTAAAGACCTTAAGAGCTGTCAAGAAGAAAACACATCACTCGAAACGATTATATTGTCTCAAGTAAGTAAAAGTTCCCCTGATGCTACCTGGTACCCAAAATTGCTAATGAGAAAATGGAAACGCAAACTTCATAATCTCCAAAAAAAGCCCTTATGTTTTTTTAATGAAAATGCTTAAAGAGAAGCTCTATGGAGGTTTATGGTATTTAGAAATGTCAAGGGCAAGAATTTTTAAGATTTATCCAGGGGTCGTTCATAAATGACGTCCATCAAAAAATGGGATTTTTAGAACCCCCCTCCCCCCTTGTCACAAATTTTAAATTCAAAAAAAATTTCTTTAATATAAAGTGCAGAGGCGTATTCAGAAAGGGGGTTTGGGGGTCAAAACCCCTACCCTTTTGGGATTTTTTTTTTCAATTTGCTAGGGGTTTTTTAAGAAAAAAACCCCAACCCCCCTCTTAATTTTCCCTTCCATACAAAAAAATTTCAAAACCCCTCCCTCAAAAAATTTCTGAATACGCCCCTGATAAAGTGTCACAAAATCTCAGACCCCCCCCCCCTTAAATCATGGACGTCATAAGTGAATGACCCCCAAGGATTTATCATAAAATTAGCATTGTTCTGATTGTGTGGATTCAAAACAAATTTGACCGTTATTTTTTAAAAAAAATTCAAAAAAAGTTTGACTGTTATTTTTCAAATATTTCTTGAAAGTTTTTTTAAAGCCTCTCAGCTATTCTAGCGAAAAATGAAGCTAGAATGTATTCAGAACTTTCTAAAACAAAAAAGTATTTCCGACTTCCATGAATCAGCTGAGCTGGATTAAGATACAAAGAATCGTAATTCAGATTAAAGTGATTTAATGAAAGCGTCGTTGCGAACAATCATGCCATCATTAATTCTTATTCACTTATTCATTGATAATGGATAAATTGAATTTCACATTTTCTATTTGACTTGTCTGAAGAATTCAGATCAATGGGCAATGACAATTGCTTGAAAAGTTTTCTACAAATAAATTAAATTACTGACCGAATTTCATCAAAATTGGAGATTTTGCAGCTATTCATTAATTTATAATCAGTCTTTGTAGTAAAATTGTCCATTGATGAAACGATGTCATTTTTCATTAATTTCCTAATTCATTGCGTATTTTTTGGATTTAAATCATCTTGAAATTTATGATTTCATTAAAAAAATTCCTAAAAGCTTTCGATTTTTGTGTTACTCATAACTCAGTATATTCAAATATAAATATCTACTCGATCTTCTTGACCAAATAGCATTCAATGTGGCTTTGGAAAGATTGATAATAAAGAAAAATTGTTCTCACTAAAAGCTTAGATTAGATTTTCTAGGAAAATTGGGAAAAATTCTACATTCGAAAACTTCAATAATTCTTGCCGTCTTCTAAAAACGAAATAACAATAAATCTGAATTAACCAGCTCAATATTTTACAATTCTACTGACCCTAGATTTATTTTTGGATATGCATAAGATCAATGATATAGACATAGATGTAGTCTAAAATTTATTAACCTTGTCTGAATTGAATTTATTATGACTGAGCTATTCTGAATTCTTCTTAGTAAAATTCGGTTCGTTATGAAATTTCATGCACTTCTTGGCACGCTTTTACATCCCACATTGATTACTCAAATTCATATTTTGTTTCCATTTTGACCTCCCTTACGATCATTTATCACACGTGTATGAATTTTAAAAAATCCTTTCTAAAAATATTCTGAATGCCATTTTTAATAATGCCATAAAATAAAAAATATCAACAATGTTGCAATTAGATTCTGGGGTGTATTTAGGTATAGATTTTGGAGGGTCGAAACTCCCTCAACCGAAATTAAAATTTCTAACATCAAATTTTGAAATCTGGACACAACTGGATCTCGAATAACTCTCAAATAACTTCAAAAGATCATTTAAAAATACTTTTTCATCCAACACTGGTTATTCATAGCCAATATCTGATTTTCGAATCATAATTTTCCTTTAAACCATGAAGCTCATAGAATAAAAGGATTAATATCAATTTTCTATAAAAAACATAAATTTTAGATCTTATTCAAAGTCAATAGTATCACTTTCGCGTTGATTTATTTATCTTCAGAAATTATTAAGTTTCCTCTATTGAAATAAAAAAAGTTGCTCCAGCTCATCGTCTTGAATATCTATTAGGATTTATACTGATATAGGGGGGTTGTTCGTGAATGACGTTCAACAGGGGATGACAATGCAAAAACCATAGCATTTTTCCATGCTCAGAAGCTCATTTTTATATTGATAGAGAATTTTGGGAGTAACAGCTGAGCCCATCTCTCTCTGAATATGTACCTTACGTCTATTGACTCCTTGTTGACCTTTTACTTTATAGTGTCACAAATTCTGTCTCCTATACCCTTCTAAAGGGATAGTTCGATGGGTCAAGACTACCCTAAAAGTAACCGATTCGATTTATTTAATTTATTTAGCTTTACTTTTTTGACTCTACTCTCTCACTAACACCCCCCCCCCCCCTCCCCCCCCCCCCTCAGAAATTTTCCAAAGCAGAAAAAAATTTTAATATCACAAAATCTTCGACCCTTTCTCCTTGAGCATAACATAATTTACAAATGACCCCTTGGATGCTCTTAGAATTAATAAAGATATCGAAATATTATATCCATTTACACCCCTGCCCTAAACCCTCTCTACAGAAATACTAACCATCATAAATGAACAACTCCAAAACCTTCCTTTTATTGAGCATCTTAACTTTATGATTTATAAAGTTTGTACAGCTTCAAAATTGTATTTAGAAAAACTTTTCTTATGCAAAAAATTTCTCTTTTATTCCTGCAATCAGGTTCTACAGCGGATAGACGACGTTACTCTTATGTGTGAGAAGCGAATTGCAACGTTAAAGAAGTCAGCGAGTAAACCAGCACGTCCAGTACAAAGTGTTCAACCAGAGCCAGCAGTTCCTCTTCAACCGAACTCTGGTGCCCCAAACTTATTGAGAAGCCGTAAAAATTCAGGACAGAGGGTGAGTGACTCATTAATAAATTTATAAAATAAAATTAATTGACGCGTTTGAAGTCGGAATAGCAAAAAGTGTCTGGAATTGTGTAACAATTCTTTGTAGTTTTGGTTTCCTTTTAAATTAACTTTTATTTGATGCTGTAATGTTTTTATAAGCAGATCTACATCGTAATATTGTGTAATCTATCATCAAAAAAGAGGTGAAGAACAATGAAAAGAAATTTCTCAAATTGCATTGTCTCGTACCTTTATTTTTATTTTAAGATTCACATTTCTCCCCGCTAATGTCTTTACTGTTGAAAAGGGAAACAAAAATATTTTATGTCAAAGTTGCTCAGTCGTCAAATTTTTTGACATTTCTGTAAATTATATTGTAAACTTTATTACGGTTTTCAAACTTTTGCGAGCATTGGCTGTCAATCAATCAACTGAACTAACTTTAATAACACAACCGTTTGGAGGGTTTGTGTTGAAAGTATGTTTGCCCATACTCCGTCTAGATTTCATCGGTAATGTGGTGTAGAACAACACGAGCAATATGAAACGTAAACATTTTCAAGGGATTATCATTTTTGTGGATTTATTGGAATGTGGTATTTTTTGGAATTGAAGTATGACCTAAAAATTGGCAGTGTTTTATGAAAAATTCTTGGTTATATGGATGTGGATTCTGGAGAATCTCATAAAGTGTGAGCATGGATATACATTTTCGATAAACTGTTGCCAGTTTCTAGGGTATCCCAACTACCTTGCTTACCCTAGGGTGCTTAGCCTTAGGGTACCCTAGGTAGAGGCTATGGGTATACTTACTTATCTGAGCGGCACAGCGTAGTCGTTAGAGCACCATACGTCAAAAAGGCGTGTGGGTGCTTTGAAGACACCGTGACGGCTGTTTTCAACCTAATTTCTCAATATAAATTGAAATTTGCCGCACCATGAGTTACTTTTCTGGTCGAACAGACCAGTTTGTTCTGTCTACTGTCTAAAAATTAATGTCAATAACGTAGCCACATTTTTGGTGGGGGAGGGGTGTTTTAATAAAAAACTTCCCCCTTTTGGCAATGCCATTTGGCAAGTGCTATACTGTCGCTATCAACAGCTTCCTTTGACTTTTATAAATCATCAAGTTTGACCTTGTGCCAAGATACCAAAAATCGGATCGTAAGAAATCTCGTTAATTTTTAATTTCATGCTCGAGTTAAATGTGAATTTAATAGAATTTTCAACTTTAATAAATCGTGACTGAAATTTTCATCAAACAATCTCACAGTATCCCAAAAAATGCACAACCCTTTGATAATTTGATACTTATAACTTGATAGCATGAGTTGTAAAACAAACATAATAAAGATTGCTGCTATGATATGCTCTCAGCATAGTTCACAACATCAAACATCTGGCAGAAATCTGCAATCTATCAGAAAAAGTTTATGACTTTATGTTCGCAGCTAGTGGATAGTGGAAATCATAAGTCATCAGCGTCGACTTTCGAGTAGAAAAGGGAAATGACATTGCTTTCATAGCATCTTGTCTGTGGTTCCACCATTAGATATTATCGGGACATGTTTTTTAAATTAAAAATACCAGAAGAAGTTAAAAACAATAGAATTTAATTAAAACACACTAAAGTGCTGGTTTAGTATGCAGAAGCTCAAACAAAAACAAACAAAGAAGCAGAGCAACAACGAAAATAAACTTTAAATTTATTCATTTCTGATAAAAAGTTGTGTTATGTCCATAAAATTGCATAAGATAATGATGAAAAATTGTCTATGGATTAACCCTAAAGTCACCAACTTCCTTATGGCTTTTTATTTACAAACAATTCTGGTTTTTGGACCTTGTGTAACATTAATTGCTTCTTCAATTCAAATTTGTCGTTTTATTAGATGAAAGATTTATGTAAGATTATTGTCATTGCAATTAAATTAGGCTGGATGGCACATGATGAAAGAGAAGCACGGAAAAAATATTCACATAAATTAAATAATTGATGTGACACAAAAATTTGTTGGAATAATTGTAATTTTGTCTCTTCGCACTCGTCGTCGTCTTGGTTGTTTGAATTGAGTGGTCTCTTCACTGTTCTACTTGTCCACTGATGAATATCCATAGCATTTTAGAGCATTTTTTGAAAGTTTCTATTTGAAGGCGCTATTGTCTTTGCTTTTTCTGTTGTTCTTTCTGAACTAGGTTGTAACAAATCATTTTCCTCTTGTCGCTTCAGTAAGTGACTGCTGTGTATACTCTTGAATTACCACACATCTTCAGACCACCTTCCTCTAAATCGTGAACGTAAAAAGTGTATGACTGTGAAGTATCGTATATTATGGATCTTGCGACTGAGCACAATAAGGCTACGCAAAATTTAAGAACCAAAAGACACATTTAATCTGGGACCAGCTTCTTGGTATACCCTAGGATGTCCACCAGAAGTCAGCTTAGGGATATACACTAGGAATACCTTAGGGTTTCTCACAATTCTCACATCCACCTATCTTGCTACGACCCTGTGTCAGCCAAGGCTGCAATTTTTCATGCAGCCTCCTTAAGTGTGCTTAAATATGGAATCAACAAGCTTTAAAAATGCGCTTTTATGCCACATTAATTCTAACTTGCTTCAAAGAAGCACAGATCAGTTCAGAAATTTCTCAAGTCATGTGGATATAATGAAGATTTTCAGAAACAGATTGTTAATTTTGAGTAAAGAAAAGTGAATTAAATTTCTCGGTTTCATGATTATCATAATGGTCAACTTTATTCAATTTCTCTCTGTCACTATCATTATTTATTATGTTGCTGCTTACAGTGAGAAGAGAATGCATGCTGAAGTGTAGTAAATTGAAATAAAATATTCTTGTCTGTCACCAATTTGTGAATAATTATTATATTTTTTGAGAAAGTTGTTTATTTGGATCGAAAAATTATGATTAGAGTGACAAATGGGGAAAATTTTACTTCCAGTAATGTTCCGTATGGCTTAAAATAAAGTCTAATTACGTAGTTCGTGCAATATCATTACACTCAAAGTAATGTAATTTATTTGGAAAACAAGAGTAAAAAAAATCGAATTTATGCTTAATTAAGCTTTGTTATTACCTTATTTAATTCACTGCAGATGTGCGCTCCATTTGTGATTGATGGATCTATATTTATTTTCTTCTTCTACTACTTTTCTTAATCTGACCCAAAGCAATTAATCTTTTTCTTCCAAAAATTACGATGAAATGCCTTTGTAAGTACGCAATTTAATGTTTTATCTAGAAAAGTGAAGAAAATTCACTTTCTTCGTCATATTTATTTTGGTATAAGTGCTTGCAATAAGGCAAGTCCATCGTCAATAACAAAACAACATTAATAATTAATGTAGTGAGAAATGAGATGATTTATAAGATGTCAATTAACTTTGCAATTTATTATGCTCTTGTTATGGATGAGTTGGATGACCATAAGGACAGTGGCAGTAATGTAACTAAGGTGTGCTTACTCTTTTGGGGATTTGTTGTTATTCAAGCAAAAAATGGAACTGATATTAAGTAGAAAAAATGTGCTCAGAATTCACCTGGTCCCCCAAAAAGCACAAAATGAAAGAAACATAGAACCAGACTGCCATGACCATATCCAAGGGGGAGGGGTCCGGAACTCCCCCATTCGAAAAATATTTATAAAGAATTTTTTTTCTGGAAAACTTTAAAATTTTCAGAGTATTTTTCTAAGCTCTAATCATTCATGTACCGTTAGAATTAGCAACTAATACGAAACCATGATCATAAGGAAGAAAAAAAATTTGGACACCCTACCCAGGTACGGCCCTGCAGACTGGTATGAATCCAGATTCGACTAAAATCCGATGTAAAGCTGATATCAAGCTGGACCGCAATATGCCGTTCCTCATTTTTATATTCTATAGAAGAAAATATCGTCAAAGGAGTGACTCAGATGATTAAGGTTTGATTGCTGAGGTCTGGCAATCCCACACTCGTTAAACTGCCGATAGGAATAAAATGAAATAAAAACAGCTAAATATTTTATGAAGTAGAAAATGTTCAAAATTTTCACAAGAAGTATATCTGGATATCCTAATTTTTCCATTTTTATAAGCATGAGACATTGATTTATTTATTGATATATAAAATCAGGCTTGAATCCGCTAGAACGTCAACATTTATGTACAACTAACCTCAAGTCTTCAAAAGTTATATTCTTCTTTAAGAAGTCTTAATATGCTTTGCTGATAGCAATACATTTTATCCTGAGCAGTAACTCGATAACTTATTACAAGATAAGAAAAATGCCAAATGCTAGATTCTCACAAAAAATATTGAATTTCCTTATGAAAAATGAAGAAAGCCTTTAATGCAGTTGAAGTTTTCCATTAATCAATATGACGAGGAATCTAATACACTTCAAGAACATTTCGAGCAACAGCACTCAAAGTACAGTAGAATTTTCTAGAAACTTGTTGAAGGCATCGACACATTATTGTTCACATGTAAATTTTGGATGCTTTCAGGAAAACTTTTTAACAACTTCCTCACACAAAACTCATGAGAAATTCTATTCAATTCAAAAAAAGTTTCTTAAAGAAAGTAAAGCCTTCTCGGAATCAAATTCAATACATTCTCACAGAAACACGATAGTCGGTTATATAATCTTAAAGATCATGATAAGAATAAGCAACAATTTTTTTTGTCCATAAAAGTAGCCGATTACACAATCAATAGTAACAAGAACTAAACGAGAACACCGCTGTGTCTAAAATTAACAGTTGCAATAGAAATTGTTTCAGTCAATAACAAGAGCATTCGGATGCCAACATGAATAGTTGTGTTGAGCCAATTTTACATTCGCATTTCCTATTTAGAATAAATTCTCAAGCATAAATGTTTATTGAGGACACAGTTACGTAACGATGCCTTTAATTTGCTGTCATGTTTCTACCAATAAACGGTATTTCGATGGCAATAAAGTTGTTGATCTTAATGAACAAAAAATAATTATTGAACACGAGCTTTGTATTTGTGTCCCGAGCGACATGTGATTCGTGTGATGAAGATTCTGATGGTTTTGAGGGTGCGGCTCTTGCTTTTGACGGAGGATTAGATAGTTTGTCGTTTGATTGATGCCAACATTAGTAATTTGTGCTGAAATTTTGTGCTGTTTGATTCTTACGACGATGCTGTGGTTACCCAGCAATGGAATAAAATGATTTGAACTAAAATATAAAACTTTAGACCTTGGAAGGGCTCAAGAAGTGACTCAAAAGCAGATTTGACGATTTCTCAGTCTACTTCTACCCCAACGTCTACCTCAGACCCTACATCAAGGTATGTCCCCCATGGATAGGGGTAGGTGTATACCCTGTAGTATGGTATACCCCTGGGGTACCCCTGGTGTAGGGATACACAAAGAAACCCAGTCCAGACATCATGTGTCGCTCGGTTACAATAAAACTTTTTAGATGCGTGCCATACACCCTTTGGGAGATCCACAAAGTAATAAATAATGTGTCATTTCCGATACAATTAACAAGAGAAGAAGAGCGAAAGTTGGAATCAAGATATTATCACGTGTATTTACTCTCAAAACAAAACCATTTCTTTACCTCCTCTATTTCCTTATAATTGTGCACGAATTTATTATTACACATATGAAGTAATGATGCCATAATTTAATAATGATGATGATATTTTGATGATCTCTCACAACTGATATGAGAAAATGTTGCCATTTGCCTCTTGCGATGCATTTTCATGTCATGTACATAATATGACGTTGACTTGACTGTTTCGTTATGTGCATTAAAATTTATATGAGCTTCTTTTTTTGACGAAGACGGAAGCATAACAATATGGAGCTCAAAAATATGGAAATTAATATTTTGTTGCATAAAATTGTAACCTAATAATAACACATTAATCACATCCAATGATGTACATGGGAGCAAAAAAAATATATTATATGAAAATTTAAGAGCAGAATAAAAATATATGGCAAGACATACGAAAATGAACGGAAAGATGCAGACCTGTTAGTAACTTTCTACCATTAAGAGAACATTTATATGAAAGAAATAAAGAAGAAAAATTATGCAATGAGCGAGAATAAAATTACTATACACAGTTGGATTCTCTCCCTCTTACTCAATTTCTCTACATTTACTTCTGATGCAAGTGGTTAAAGTGATGCAATCTTAAAGTAGCTTGCTTTATTGATTGCCGTTCTTACCATTGCAATATTTTTCATATTCTTCTATCATGTTTAATAAGCTTAAAGATGTGTCTTAAAAATATGGGTCGATGCCATAACATAAATAGAACCTGTTTAATGTCTACAAAAAGATACATGTCTAGAATTCTTTTCCTTCTCATTTGTTATTGTTGTGTAAGAACAAGAAAGTAGATGTGGGTTAAGAATGCATTAGGTCATAACGATTACCGTAGAAGGGAAACAGTTTTTTGCTTTAAATACATTTTATTCTCTAACGGATCATTCCTGCTTCATTTATGACCAATTTTGAATATTTTTCTTATTGAATTACGATAAGAATTTTCAATTCCTAAATTTGAAAGTAATTTGAACTGACCGATTTACGATGATTGTTATGAATCATTGTTTTTGAGGTTTGTAGAATGAGGTCAATCGGCTAAACGAGCTAAACCCGAAATTGCTTTATTGAACTGATTATTTCTCATTCAAAGAATGGCTTGTTGAAGAGAAAAACTCCATAAACGATTTTATACACTTAAAAAAATTTACCAACTGCTTTATTTCTTTTCATCTTTCTTGTTCCAAAATGAATAATAAAAAAAACATCTTCAGCTAGACATAACAAAAAACAAACTCCTCAATAGCAACATAATTTAGTTGATATCACAATAACGTCTCGCTCCGAAATTTATTTATGATACAGACATAATTTTGCGAGCGATTCGTCTATAGAATCCAATTATTTAGACACAATTATTTTATTATTAAATTACAATACACTTTTCCACATATGAGAACAATTGGCCTCAAAAATTTCACGTTGTTTAGATGCTAAATTGAGTTTAATCACCGAATGCATCGAGTAATTTAGTTTAATTCCTTCCTCATTTTCAATTTATCTATTACCCAGTATATTTTTTTGTTAGCACTTTTATTGATGAATCTACAATAAAATAATTTTTTTATTAATTGGTGCGTTATGTAAATCTTAATTGTTCCACAAGTCTATGGCTAAAAATGATGATGGATAATATGAATTTTTAAGCGCATTTGTTTGATATTTATGAGAGTTTGTTTAGATAGCGGGGTTTATATATTTTTTAGTGAATAATCTGATCTAAAATTAAATTATTGCTGATATTTAGGGTGACCAAAGAAGAATCTGGGGTATTGAGCCATATTTCTCATTATGACAGTCAGGCTTATAAAGTCGAGTAATTAAACAACAATCTGAAAATTTAAATAACAAATTTTTTTGTAGATTAAAAATTTACAAAAATTTAACAAATTTAATAGTAATAAATATTAATCATAATTTTTTAATTGGTCACCCATCTAAAAGTTTGAAATGTGTTTTGCGTTGGTTAACTTGCAAGTTCTTGTTGATGTTCCGCTATTGTACTAAATATTAGTTTTTATTATATATTATTTGACTCAGTACTCATTATGAATTACTTTAAAAAATTAAAAATAGAAAAACAATTAAAAAATAACATAATAACGAAAAAATATTATTTCCAATAATAATATCATGAAGAATTAGACTCATTTTAATTAAATTAATGAATTAACAAATTTTTATTTAATTTAACAATTTAATTTGTTAAATCAAAAAAAAAATTTCTTCATTGAAAACCCCTAGCGGTCTGTTTCACTAAAGTGGATTATCCTCATTTTCGGATTAACTCATTTTGCAGTGCAAGGAAATTTCAAATTAAGTTTTTCTGACGTAGAATTTCATGACTAGTCCTAATCCGATGAGTTTGAAAAAATATTTTTTTCTCGAAAAAAAGATATAACAAAAAATTAGTTTTAGTAAAAAGATTATCCGAAGATTATCCTGGGATTATCCTGTAGATAATCCTAAAATTCAATCCTGGTACCCCACAGTTTTAAATTTTTAGGATTAACTACAGGATAATCCCAGGATAATCTTTTTACTAAAAGTAATTTTTTGCTATATCTTTTTTTCGAGAAAAAAATATTTTTTCAAACTCATCGGATTAGGACTAGTCATGAAATTCTACGTCAGAAAAACTTAATTTGAAATTTCCTTGCACTGCAAAATGAGTTAATCCGAAAATGAGGATAATCCACTTTAGTGAAACAGATCGTAGGAATTTTGAATAATTTTTCGGTTTGTGCCAATTTTTTGCAAAAAGGGGGGTGAATTTTCACCCATTCAATGGTTAATGATTTTCTATGAGTGTACCTTAATCAAGGGTTTAGACAGAAATTTTTCGAGGGATGTGTTTTGAATTCTTTTTTGTATGGAAGTAAAAATTTGGGTTTTTTAGATTTCCTCCTGGCTTCATGAAAATACAGAACATTTTATAAATTTTCTCAAAAATATGAAAACTAGAAAAATAGGAAAATTTAAAAACCAACGGAAAATTTTGTGGGAAAAAATTCGAGAACTGAGAATTAAATCCCTGAAAATTCCATAATTTCAAAATATTCTCCAGATAGAAAAATTCTTCTTAAATCAAAATTATCCAGATGAATAACAATACTAATGAGCATCCCACTCATGACTGGCATTGAAAAAGATATCAATCCAGCACTAATTACACCGAAATTTAATTTATCATGCATAACAAAATTTATTAAATTAATTCATCAGCAGGATATTCAAGGTATATCACTATGTGAAAAATGAGATGGTAAATTGCTCACGATTCATCTCTACATGTGCATACCTTACGTACATGACGCCAAATGTAACTTAATATTATCCATCAAGCTGTACAACAAATTTCAAGAATTAATGATAAATTCAATTTTGGGAATAGACAGATAATTTGAAATATCAAAACTAATGACAATAGAGACTTGCAAAGTCTCCAGTGATATTGACAGGAAGCTAACTCCAGCCATGCGAATAAAAATTTGCATGCACGTCCGATCCACAAACATTTCCAAAATTTATTTCACATTAATTCTGTCGATATTCGAAATCTGTCACAGCGGGTGTAATTTACATATATTTGAATTAATATTTATCTATTCATGGTCAAACGGCAGCCACAACAGCATCCAAAAGCAGATTCTCTCTCTTGTCTTTTCTTTCTTTTCTCTTAACAGTTTTGTTCATGTTAACAACTTTATCGTATAACGTTAATTTTTCTGCGCGATGTCGTTGATCGAAAAGTCGGTCAAATTATCAATAATCTTTCTTCTTCTTATTCATTTTGTGAGTGCGGTTGAAAAAGCTAAGCAGTTTTTGCAGCCTATGCATCTTTGAAGCAAGCATTTAAACTCACCTTGAATGTAAAAAGTAAAGTAAAAGTTAACTTTTTGTTGAAACTGTTAATGCTTCTCTAAATAATTATTAAAAATGATTATTGTGCAGATTTTTATCATATCTCTGGTTATCAATGAGATTTTTATTTAACTGTGTATAAAATATTATCGATTAATACGTGATGATGATCCAACTGCTGTGCTTTCATAAAAACACAATTTTAACTGAAATAAATGAGCATAATATCCATAGTAATATCATGAAACGAATGAGCCATAAACAATATTAATATTTCAACCGAATGCAGGTCAAAATCAATTTTTCATCGATGCTGTTAAGTATTTATGTATTATTATTATTTTTGATTGATTTCATCAAGTACAAAATAAATCTTCATCTTACACGAGTGCTTATGATATTTAGAGTACTTTTAATAAATGAAACAAAACGATTCATCTCTCATCTGCTTTCACTGACGGAGCTGAATGAATTTTTATATTTCATTTCTTTTAGTAGAGCGATCTCACTCGAAAAATTCATGAATGAAAAATCAACAAAAAAAATCTTCATTAATTAAAGATTGAATCTCAACTCTCGAACTCTCTAGTTCAGTGTTGTTATCTGCTATATGGCTGGAATCCAGAGGTGTAGATAGTGTGGGGTTGAATGTTCATTTAAAAAATTCTGGTAAAACCCTTTCTATAATCAAATAAGTGTACCTAGGAGGGGGTCCAAGAGGGTTTGGAAGTTCAGAATGAATCACAAGCCCAAACAAATTTTCAAAGATTTTGAGTCAAATTTGCCTGTGAATCTGGTAAGAAAAGCTTTCTCTGGGGCCGGTTGCTCGGTATACTCTAGGGTGTACCCAAGGGGTATGGCTTAGGGTAGCTCTAGGGGTAGTGTTTACCCTAGGGTATACCGAGCAGCCGATCCTAGGACAAAGCAACCTGGCTGTAATTCTGATTGTGTCTGAGAATCTGGTTCTATTCTTGTCTGTAATTCTTCCTGTTCCTGTAATTCCTCATGTAACAAAACAACATCTTCATGATACAAGAACCTGGTTAACAACCCGGCTCAACCTTATTAATTAGCCGATGCCTTCATTCTTATACACTCAAAACTCAAAGCTCTTCTTTTGGTGACTAATATTGTCTCGCAATTAATTCAATTACAATAAAACAATTAAACGATCACTTTTACCTATTTGAATTGACTTGAGTCTCTTTAATGCTCAAGAAATTTCAATTTCGATTTCGATTTTCTGATAATACAATTGGATTACATATGTGCGAGCACTTACGATTTTAAAAGTCATGAGAAATGTTGGATATTTATGTGCACGCGAAACTTTACTTAATGAATTTTCAATGTCGATTGGAAAATGTTTTTTTTTCTCGATCTTCTTCTTGAGTATTATTAACTTCCACGCTATAGCGTGTAAGTTATTGGTTTCACGAATGGCTCGATTTTCACGTTTTTTCAATTTTTTGAGAAAACTAAGCAGTATTAGCCCTAACAACCAGCATACCAAATGTAGGTATTGGAATTATCTATCAACTGGCATATTTACTTTTTTGGTCAGTTCCGCTGTGCCTGCTCTAGGTCCAAAAAACACGTGTCAAAATGTACTACAAATTTTGTGGACAGGGTTACCGGGTCAGGAACCATATATTTTGATGCGGTTTTCGATGCCATTCTATCAGGCAACTAGTGAACCCTTGGGGAAAGCTATGCGCTTTGCGTGATTTTGAGGATAAGTGTGGCTTTAACCTCAAAACCTGAAAGTGTCCGAAAACCACGTGGTTTTTTCAATTTTTTGGGAACAGTAAGCATTATTAGCCCAATCATTCTAGTTTTTATTATTGGCATTAAAATTATCTATTGACTGGTATATATACTTTTTTGGTCAGTTCCGCTGTGCCTGCTCTAGGTCCAAAACCACGTGTCATTTTTCACGTTTTTCATTTTTTTGAGAAAACTAAGCATTATTAGCCCCAATAACCAAGGTAATAAATGTAGGTATTGAAATTATCTATCGACTGGTATATATACTTTTTTGGTCAGTTCCGCTGTGCCTGCTCTAGGTCCAAAACCACGTGTCATTTTTCACGTTTTTCATTTTTTTGAGAAAACTAAGCATTATTAGCCCCAATAACCAAGGTAATAAATGTAGGTATTAAAATTTCCTATTGACTGGTATATATACTTTTTTGGTCAGTTCCGCTGTGCCTGCTCTAGGTCCAAAACCACGTGTCATTTTTCATGTTTTTCATTTTTTTGAGAAAACTAAGCATTATTAGCCCCAATAACCAAGGTAATAAATGTAGGTATTGAAATTATCTATCGACTGGTATATATACTTTTTTGGTCAGTTCCGCTGTGCCTGCTCTAGGTCCAAAACCACGTGTCATTTTTCATGTTTTTCATTTTTTTGAGAAAACTAAGCATTATTAGCCCCAATAACCAAGGTAATAAATGTAGGTATTGAAATTATCTATCGACTGGTATATATACTTTTTTGGTCAGTTCCGCTGTGCCTGCTCTAGGTCCAAAACCACGTGTCATTTTTCACGTTTTTCATTTTTTTGAGAAAACTAAGCATTATTAGCCCCAATAACCAAGGTAATAAATGTAGGTATTGAAATTATCTATCGACTGGTATATATACTTTTTTGGTCAGTTCCGCTGTGCCTGCTTTAGGTCCAAAACACGAGTCATTTTATATGGTTTTCAATTTTTTGAGAAAACTAAGCATTATTAGCCCCAACAATCTAGGTAATAAATGTAGGTATTAAAATTTCCTATTGACTGGTAGATATACTTTTTTGGTCAGTTCCGCTGTGCCTGCTCTAGGTCCAAAACCACGTGTCATTTTTCATGTTTTTCATTTTTTTGAGAAAACTAAGCATTATTAGCCCCAACAATCTAGGTGTTAGTTGTTGATATTAAAATTTCCTATTGACTGGTATATATACTTTTTTGGTCAGCTCCGCTGTGCCTGCTCTAGGTCCAAAACCACGTGTCATTTTTCACGTTTTTCATTTTTTTGAGAAAACTAAGCATTATTAGCCCCAATAACCAAGGTAATAAATGTAGGTATTGAAATTATCTATCGACTGGTATATATACTTTTTTGGTCAGTTCCGCTGTGCCTGCTCTAGGTCCAAAACCACGTGTCATTTTTCACGTTTTTCATTTTTTTGAGAAAACTAAGCATTATTAGCCCCAATAACCAAGGTAATAAATGTAGGTATTGAAATTATCTATCGACTGGTATATATACTTTTTTGGTCAGTTCCGCTGTGCCTGCTTTAGGTCCAAAACACGAGTCATTTTATATGGTTTTCAATTTTTTGAGAAAACTAAGCATTATTAGCCCCAATAACCAAGGTAATAAATGTAGGTATTAAAATTTCCTATTGACTGGTATATATACTTTTTTGGTCAGTTCCGCTGTGCCTGCTCTAGGTCCAAAACCACGTGTCATTTTTCATGTTTTTCATTTTTTTGAGAAAACTAAGCATTATTAGCCCCAATAACCAAGGTAATAAATGTAGGTATTGAAATTATCTATCGACTGGTATATATACTTTTTTGGTCAGTTCCGCTGTGCCTGCTCTAGGTCCAAAACCACGTGTCATTTTTCACGTTTTTCATTTTTTTGAGAAAACTAAGCATTATTAGCCCCAATAACCAAGGTAATAAATGTAGGTATTGAAATTATCTATCGACTGGTATATATACTTTTTTGGTCAGTTCCGCTGTGCCTGCTTTAGGTCCAAAACATGAGTCATTTTATATGGTTTTCAATTTTTTGAGAAAACTAAGCATTATTAGCCCCAATAACCAAGGTAATAAATGTAGGTATTAAAATTTCCTATTGACTGGTATATATACTTTTTTGGTCAGTTCCGCTGTGCCTGCTCTAGGTCCAAAACCACGTGTCATTTTTCACGTTTTTCATTTTTTTGAGAAAACTAAGCATTATTAGCCCCAATAACCAAGGTAATAAATGTAGGTATTGAAATTATCTATCGACTGGTATATATACTTTTTTGGTCAGTTCCGCTGTGCCTGCTCTAGGTCCAAAACCACGTGTCATTTTTCACGTTTTTCATTTTTTTGAGAAAACTAAGCTTTATTAGCCCCAATAACCAAGGTAATAAATGTAGGTATTAAAATTATCTATCGACTGGTATATATACTTTTTTGGTCAGTTCCGCTGTGCCTGCTCTAGTTCCAAAATCACGTGTCATTTTTCACGTTTTTCATTTTTTTGAGAAAACTAAGCATTATTAGCACCAACAATCAGCATATCAAATGTAGGTATGGAAATTATCTATCGACTGGTATATATACTTTTTTGGTCAGTTCCGCTGTGCCTGCTTTAGGTCCAAAACACGAGTCATTTTATATGGTTTTCAATTTTTTGAGAAAACTAAGCATTATTAGCCCCAACAATCTAGGTTTTAGTTGTTGATATTAAAATTTCCTATTGACTGGTATATATACTTTTTTGGTCAGTTCCGCTGTGCCTGCTTGGGTCCAAAACACGTGCCATTATAACTTCCTTCTTTTTTGAGTCAACGAAAGCATTAATCAATACGTTTTTGCTCTCATATGACAGATACTGGAAATGGCTATTACCTGAGATATGTTTGGTTCCAGCCAGTTCCGTTGCATTGGAACTAGACACAAAAAAACCGTTAAAAACCAAAAATTTGTATGAAAAATTTCTATGCGATGACTTTTATACAGTTTCTTCTATTTGATACAATAGATCATACCCGATCGTACCTAAAAACTAAAAGTTGCTACATAACATCCGAACTTTACGTTCGTTTAGTGACCGAAAAATGCAAAAAAAACATGATTTTTTATGACAGTTACGCCATTTTTGATTACTCACTGTAATTAACATTTCAAGCATTAGAATAGGATTATAATGAAAGATCAACATCTACATTTAATATCCGCTATGTTGGTCCTTTAGAGCCTTCTGTAAATAGTTACAGCATGAATAAGATTGTTATAAAAGTTATAACGTAAAATTAAGTAACGTGAATTTTACTTAAAAATATTGTTTGAATGAATATAGACCAACTAGATCTCATTTTATTGGAAATAGAGGCTCTAAAAGATTGCTGGATTTTATTTTTATTAGGCATAGAGGATTTAGATTTTCTTGATAGTTACTGGATCTCATTTTTATTGGAGACAGGATCTGGATCTAATTTTTATTGGACACGCAGACTGTAGATGTTTACTGGATCTCATTTTTACTGGACATAGAGACTGTAGATGACTAACTGGATCTCATTTTATTAGAGATAGAGGATCTGGATCTTATTTTTATTGGGCATAGAGGCTGTAGATGTTTACTGGATCTTGTTTAATTAGACATAGAAGCTATGGACATTTAATTCACACACCTTTTGGAGGGAAAATTTCAAACATATATTGACCGTTATAAGGTTTGAATTCTAAAGAGAGCGAGAATAGCTCAAGCTCGACTCTACTGTGATCTATGTAAAAACTGTGATTCTAAGCAAGTCGAGCGAGCGTAGCTCAAGCTCAACTCTACTGTGATCCATGTAAAAACTGTAATTCTAAACAAGTCGAGCGAGCGTAGCTCAAGCTCGACTCTACTCTGATCCATGTAAAAACTGTAATTCTAAACAAGTCGAGCGAGCGTAGCTCAAGCTCGACTCTACTGTGATCCATGTAAAAACTGTAATTCTAAACAAGTCGAGCGAGCGTAGCTCAAGCTCGACTCTACTGTGATCCATGTAAAACTGTGATTCTAAACAAGTCGAGCGAGCGTAGCTCAAGCTCGACTCTACTGTGATCCATGTAAAAACTGTAATTCTAAACAAGTCGAGCGAGCGTAGCTCAAGCTCGACTCTACTGTGATCTATTTAAAAACTGTAATTCTAAACAAGTCGAGCGAGCGTAGCTCAAGCTCGACTCTACTGTGATCCATGTAAAACTGTGATTCTAAACAAGTCGAGCGAGCGTAGCTCAAGCTCGACTCTACTGTGATCCATGTAAAAACTGTAAATCTTAACAAGTCGAGCGAGCGTAGCTCAAGCTCGACTCTACTGTGATCCATGTAAAAACTGTAATTCTTAACAAGTCGAGCGAGCGTAGCTCAAGCTCGACTCTACTCTGATCCATGTAAAAACTGTAATTCTAAACAAGTCGAGCGAGCGTAGCTCAAGCTCGACTCTACTGTGATCCATGTAAAAACTGTAATTCTAAACAAGTCGAGCGAGCGTAGCTCAAGCTCGACTCTACTGTGATCCATGTAAATAATAAATAGTTCGGACGTAGTCCGAACTAGGTTGAGCGAAGCTCACAAATTTTTACGACCTGAACGTAGCGAAGCGGAGTGAAGGCGTGAAAATTTTCCCAAGCCGTACGTACTGTATGGGTATACGAGAAAAAACACACTGTACATAGAAAGCCACGAACTTCCATGTTTTTTACACGCTTTATATTGACTCACTCTGTTTGTTTGTCATGATCAAATCTTGCAATTGATTTTTTGAACACTTCTACTGCTCCAATCGATTAATTTTTTGATTCTTTTTTACACTTTTTTGATATTTTATGATGTTTCATGATTTAAATATGCTTAATTATATTTTTTTATGTCATAAAACAGCAAAAAAGTATCAAAAAGAGTATATTCTGATTTTTTTGATTTTTTGTATGAAATATCGATATACTTCACAAGAGCAATAATCTTTTTCTATACATATATATACGTATATATGCAATATTTTATTTTTAAGAAAATAGATCAATATTAATGATGTGATTTTCTTATGGAAATTCTTGAAAATTTGAATTTTCTAAAATGTTATGAGTTCAAAACTCATCAATGACAAAAAAACTTTTTTGAACTTTCTTAATTCTTTTTTACACTTTTTTGATGCTTTACGATGTTTAATGATTTATTTATGCATAATTATATTTTTCTAAGTCATAAAACAGCTAAAAAATATAAAAAAGAGTGAAGTTTGATTTTTTGTATGAAATGTCGATATACTTCACAAGAGCAAAAATCTTTCTTTATACGTATATTTTTGTCACTAAAATCTATAGTCGTACAACTGTTTGGCTCGAAATAGTGTGTAAATACATGCAACTCGTTTCATCGTTTGATATCGGTGAACATATTTTTGGGGACAAAACAGTGTACGGCTGTGAAAAACAAAATTTCTTTGGTTTGGGTAGGGAGTGTTGGTGATTTGAGTAATAATAGTTCGAGCGGTGCTTGAATGTAAAAGTTCGAACGTAGTTCGAACTAAGTTGAGCGTAGCTCACAAATTTTTACATCCTGAACGTAGCGTAGCGAGTGAAGGCGTGAAAATTTTGCTTCTGTTGCATAGGATAGACAGAATTATTCTGCAGAACTATTCTGCAGAATAATTCTGATCAATTCTGAAGAGTAATTCTGAAACATTCTGCAGAATTATTCTCCTTTCAAAAAATTGCGAATCGCAAATATTTAAAAAAAATATTCTGCAGAATTCTGAAACACAATTCTGCAGAATAATTCTAACAAATTGTACAGAAGAATTCTGCCACAAAGAGAATAATTCTGCAGAATTGTTCTGATGGATATCACGGGGCATGCAACCAACAAATTTTTTAAGTAAAAAGAATTATTCTCCATATGTTCTGGAGAATTATTCTGTTGAAAAATTCTGCAGAATTCTCCAGATGTTTTTTACAGAATTAGTTTAAAGAGCTACTAAATTTTATATTTAATAAATATTTACATTCGTATTAATATGTTAAAAAATTAAACTTTTAAAAAAGGCTTAAACCTTTACGAATATTTTTTTAAAGTTCTGAAATTATTACATATTGGCAACTAATGCTCGAGCTTTCAAATAAATTTCCAAATTTCTGAATTTTCTATGTTTAATTAAGAATATTCCAAATATTTATTTTCAAAAAACCATTCTATCTAATTCTGAAAACAACAATTTGATGCGAGTTTTGATGACAGTCAAAAGAAGATAAATTTTTGGTTGCATTATAAGTGGCTTTTTCGATGCCGAAACTGTATTCTCATATTATTTATCAAACTTTGTCTTGTTAAAAATGGATTTTTCAAATTTAATATCAATAATGATTTATTTAAGTATTTCCGTCAATTATGTTTTCATTTTTGTGCTTGGCCACTGAGCATTTATGAGTCAGAATCCGATTAGTTTTCACATTTTTCTCTTTTTCCTTTTGTTAAAAATATTATAATAGCCTGAGATGTCGAGCTACTGAAAACACATATTTTGATTTGTTATTTGGGGATTAGAACTTTGTAAAAATTGTGTTTTAACTAGTGATTATTTTTCTGTGTAACTAGTGATTTTAGTGTGACGTAAAATATTTTGAAGCACTCCTTTTTATCCTATATTAAACTTTTTTCAAAATTTATAATTTTTTTTAAAAAAAATCAAATTTCTATTAGTTTAAGGATCAATTTTTTTTGGAATTTTTAAATACGATTTGATCAAAACCATTTAAAATTTACAAAATTCTCACAGTTTTGTTTTCTTTTTTTTGTGAAAATTTTTGGGTTTTATCTGGTCTTAACATGGCTGTCAAAAATTTTAAACTTTTACAATCATTTTTACTTTTTTTTCGAATCAAATTACTGGGGTCGGTTTCTTGGGTATTCCCTTGCAATACAAAACTGGCTTCTGATATTTTATTAAATTAGCAAGATAATAATATTTCTTGAATTTAAAATATATTTAAAAAGAATCTAAAAATGTTTTTAAATTGATTTAGAAATATGTTGTAATCCTCACAAATTTGATACACGTTTCAAATTATTCAAAAAATTAACATTATCTTTGAAAATTCGAGCAAGTTTCATACATTGGCGTTTTTCAGAAACCCTAAATACAGTAGTGTTTCACAGATCATAGTTTGAGTATCACTACTCTTCAACGCTCTTTACCTCAATCAAATTTTTTTACATCAGCGCGTGTAAGTGGCAGTGGTTCTATTTCATTTTCTCGAGTAAGATCATTGAATGCACCGAGTGACAGAGTCTTTAAAAATCGAGCCCTGAAATATATGTTGTTAAATTTTTGAACTTTATATTCGTCATATCATGAATTATTAACTTCTATTTTTGCACATTTCTCATATAGTACACTTTGTTATCATAAAAACCATTTACATAAATTTGCAAATTACAACCGTTATAGGTTTAATAAAGTTAATCCATTAAACCTCGCTTGAAATTGAAATTAGTTAAATTAATATTTTTCTGAAAAATCATTTTACAAATGTCAAAAAATTCAAATTTTTCTCTTCGTTTGTTTACATAAACAACAAATTTAATACATTAAAACCTTAAAAATAAAAAAAAAGCCTAGAGTCAAGAGCTTTTTAAACTAATTCTGTAAAAAAATTCTGGAGAATTCTGCAGAATTTTTCAACAAAATAATTCTCCAGAACTCTACAGAAGAAAAAAATCTGCAGAATAATTCTTTTTACTTAAAAAATTTGTTGGTTGCATGCCCCGTGATATCCATCAGAACAATTCTGCAGAATTATTCTCTTTGTGGCAGAATTCTTCTGTACAATTTGTTAGAATTATTCTGCAGAATTGTGTTTCAGAATTCTGCAGAATATTTTTTTAAATATTTGCGATTCGCAATTTTTTGAAAGGAGAATAATTCTGCAGAATGTTTCAGAATTACTCTTCAGAATTGATCAGAATTATTCTGCAGAATAGTTCTGCAGAATAATTCTGTCTATCCTATGCAACACACCCAAAATTTTACCAAAGTTGTTAGAAAACTGCAGATATGTG
This sequence comes from Chironomus tentans, assembly GCA_963573255.1. Taxonomy (NCBI): domain Eukaryota; kingdom Metazoa; phylum Arthropoda; class Insecta; order Diptera; family Chironomidae; genus Chironomus; species Chironomus tentans. Next base: position 37,828,028 of record OY754302.1, on the reverse strand, counting down.
AGAAAGTGTTGGTGATTTGAGGAATAATAATTCGAGCGGAGCTCGAATATAAAAGTTCGAACGTAGTTCGAACTAAGTTGAGCGTAGCTCACAAATTTTTACGTCCTGAACGTAGCGTAGCGAGTGAAGACGTGAAAATTTTCCAAAGTTGTTAGAAGACTGCAGATATGTGAGAAAGTGTTGGTGATTTGAGGAATAATAATTCGAGCGGAGCTCGAATATAAAAGTTCGAACGTAGTTCGAACTAAGTTGAGCGTAGCTCACAAATTTTTACGTCCTGAACGTAGCGTAGCGAGTGAAGGCGTGAAAATTTTCCAAAGTTGTTAGAAGACTGTGGATATGTAAGAAAGTGTTGGTGATTTGAGGAATAATAATTCGAGCGGAGCTCGAATATAAAAGTTCGAACGTAGTAGAAAAAATTTGGGTTAATCCCTGTGATCTATGACAGTTGGACGAACAAAGTGTAGCGAAGTGGAGTCCGACACTATTGTGATCTATAAACAGTCGGACGAGTGGAGCGAGATTTGACAACCACTGTGATCTATAAACAGTCGAACGAGCGTAGCGAGATTCGACAACCCCTGTGATCTATAAACAGTCGAACGAGCGGAGCGAAATTCGACAACCCCTGTGATCTATAAACAGTCGAACGAGCGGAGCGAAATTCGACAACCCCTGTGATCTATAAACAGTCGAACGAGCGTAGCGAGATTCGACAACCACTGTGATCTATAAACAGTCGAACGAGCGTAGCGAGATTCGACAACCCCTGTGATCTATAAACAGTCGAACGAGCGGAGCGAGATTCGACAACCCCTGTGATCTTTAAACAGTCGAACGAGCGGAGCGAGATTCGACAACCCCTGTGATCTTTAAACAGTCGAACGAGCGGAGCGAGATTCGACAACCCCTGTGATCTATAAACAGTCGAACGAGCGGAGCGAGATTCGACAACCCCTGTAATCTATAAACAGTCGAACGAGCGGAGCGAGATTCGACAACCCCTATGATCTATAAACTGTCTGTGAAAATCTTAGAGGTTCGAGCGCAGCTCGAACAAAAATAGTTCGAACGTAGTTCGAACTAGGTTGAGCGAAGCTCACAAATTTTTACGTCCTGAACGTAGCGAAGCGGAGTGAAGGCGTGAAAATTTTCCAAGCCTTAAGTACTAAATGGATATACGAGAAAAAACACGCTGTACATAGAAAGCCACGAACTTCCACGTTTTACTTATGTTAGATTACAGAACTTACTTAAACACGCTGTACATAGAAAGCCACGAACTTCCACGTTTTACTTATGTTAGATTACAGAACTTACTTAAACACGCTGTACATAGAAAGCCACGAACTTCCACGTTTTACTTATGTTAGATTACAGAACTTACTTAAACACGCTGTACATAGAAAGCCTCGAACTTCCATGTTTTACTTATGTTAGATTTCAGAATTTTCTAATATCAGACTACCGATTACAAAAAATGAACATTAAAGAAAATTTCAATTTTTTTAAATTTTTTGGTCGCTAATACCAAAATCTTATTTTATATTTTAGCTTGCTTCAAAATCAGAAATGTAAAAAAAAATTTTTTCAAGAAATACAGAGATCGAAAAATTAATGACTATAAATGCGTGGAGCGTTCGAAAGCAATTCGAAATTAAATTTTACTTACGCTCCACGCATTTATAGTCATTAATTTTTGTATTTCTTGAAAAAATTTTTTTTTACATTTCTGATTTTGAAGCAAGCTAAAATATAAAATAAGATTTTGGTATTAGCGACCAAAAAATTGAAATTTTCTTTAATGTTCATTTTTTGTAATCGGTAGTCTGATATTAGAAAATTCTGAAATCTAACATAAGTAAAACATGGAAGTTCGAGGCTTTCTATGTACAGCGTGTTTAAGTAAGTTCTGTAATCTAACATAAGTAAAGCGTGGAAGTTCGTGGCTTTCTATGTACAGCGTGTTTTTTTCAATTTACTTTACTTCATTTTTAATGACTATTAACATTAATTGAGCTTCTTTCTGCGGCCACGGATGTATCGAATACAAAAAATAACCATGTTTAAGATGAAAGTTTAGAAATTTTTTGGAAGTAATTAATCTTTGGAAATAAATTAAAAGTTTTTTTTTGCATTTTTATCACTTTTCATTTTAAAGTTCAAAATTATTTTCCATAAACACATATTTATTCAGCAGATTCTCAATTTGTTTAAAGGCATCTCTTTAACAGAATTATGCTTCATTAAATTATGAACATAAGCATTGTAAATGATGGATATTTAAGTACTTTCGCTTTTAATATGGCAGATAAATACGCTGTGAGAACTTTTTTTGGAGAACAACAATGAATTTAATTCTGATGATGAGCTCATAACTTAGTAGATAATATAATTATGTGAAAGATTGCCGCAATTATCTAAGAAATGCAATATATTCTCTCTTTCTGTCTAAGTTTTCGTTAGTGCTTCTGCTTGTGCCTCGCTGTTGAAGTAAAAGTTATTATAACAGGTGCATATCTCCAGCCATACAGACCTGACTGTATGAAAATTTGTTTTTATTTATGAATTCTATGATGTATAATGTACACAATTGCTCTCCCATGTCATGGGAATATTATTAAAGATATGAAATGTTGAGCCTGCTTTATTGCATTATTCATCACAATTTATATTTTATTTCTTTCTGTATTTCAACAATACCTATTTTTTGTACACTGTTTGCGAAATGAATTGTATGGGAAGAGATACCTTTTCACTTTCAATTATGACAGCTGATTATAAATTTAATGACAAATTTTACGTGAGATAATCCACTGTAAGTAACCGTTGCAATCTAAAAAGACCACATAAAAGCGTGACGAATAATTTTTGTTATTTCTTTTCTTTTTCTGTATCAAAATTCCACAAAATCCTTTACTTTCAATTGAAAGCATACCAGTGGCATGGTGTTGTGAAAAATTATAGAAATTTGCATTAAATTTGAAGAAAATCTTTAATGGCAGTGAAAGAAGATTACGTTATGGGTCAGTTGCTTATGATGTCTATCAAATAATTGAGTTTTTAATGGGATAGCCATCTGTGGTTTTTCTTAGGGTATCACGGAAATTTTTAAAAATTTTGTTCTACGTCCTGGATTTTTATTCAACAAAATTTCCGTTAAATTTTAAATTTTCCTTTACGGCTTAGATATTTACGAAATTTATAGAATGGTCCTGGAATGAAATTTTGATGTTCACCCTAGTTTTGAACCTTTTTTCTCCAATGGCATTAATAACAGGTCACGTTCAGTTCCTCGATATATTTATGTATTAAGGCACAAAAACTCATTGAGGGTGTTCAAATCGTAAAAAATACTTCACTACCCATTACTGATATTCTCTTGTAAGCAAACTTTTGAAAATTTAGACCACATGACTTTTAATAATATTCTTAAAAATTTTGGGTGCGCATCCGAGTGTATCCACACAGCTTCAGACACCTCTCACTCAAAAAAGTTGAACATTACTTTTGATTAACCCCTTCCTGCTTATTTTCAATTTAAAATTTTTCACTTTATTTTTCGAAGAATTAAAAGAAAGAAGAAGAGGAAAGAGAAGAAAACAAATTTAATATTTCGGTCATTGGACAAAGTTATCTGAAGCGTAACGTACGATACGATTATACAAATAAAGCTTCTAATCTCTTTGTAGACCGCTCTTTCTAGTTTGGTGTTAAATATTCGATTCACACATTTTCCAGCTCGTCAAAATTGCTTTTCATTACAATTCATCCAGCATTAGTGAATTTTCCTGCTCTAGATGCTGAAACCCAAGCCATTTATTTGCTCATTCATATATGTTTTGAATGTAACATAAACTTTACTGTTTTCAACGGCACTGACCATTGTACGTTTGGCATTTGATGAAACGAAATTTAAAGAGATTACGGCCAAATGTCAGAATCATATTCTCTGTGTGTATCTATGACTACAAGCAAACACATTTGGTACATTTAAGCACGTTGGAATTTTGTAGACCAGCAATTATAAATTGCTTATTATTATTCTGTGAATAGATTCAACTATCATAAATTTCTTGCACGTGTATGTACTATGAATTTACCATTTTCATGATCAAATTTGTGCTCCTCGTCTCTTCTGATTATGCTCTCATATTGATGCTTATTTCTTGTCACATTTGTCACGACGTTAACGAGATAAGAAGGTGCACATACAATCTTTTATATCATAAATTGTGTAATCGACAATGATGGGATGCCACCTGAATTAATTTAATCGCCTTTTTTGGACTTTCCTCTTTCTCCTTTTCCCTACCGTCTCGAATCAGACACTGTTGTCAGTCGGCAATTAAAGTGAGAGTTTTTTATTTTGGCAACAATCACAAGATCACAATTTAATGTTCGCATTACGTAGTCCCTTGTTTATTAACAGCACACAAAAAAATTATTGAATTTATCGACAGCGTGCAAAAATTATCAATAGGAAAGCGTCTTAAACTATTGTAAGTTCACAATTAGCAAATGATCTTATGGATAGATACATTTTTAATAATCTCATAGCCAAAAAAAGAGCAAAAATCAATTTGAGTTACATAATCTGATCATTGTTATTTCCTTACTTAATGCTCTTGATAATAACAATCAAGACAAAAGAAGAAAGGGCACAGCATTCACATATATGAGAGAAGAATGGAATGATAACAAATTATAGACTAATTAGCGCATAGGCACACAAAAAACGAAATGATTATAGCTATTCATATTCATTAATTCACCGTTAATAGGCCTCTGGTATAGATATGATTATTATTGTTTCAACTACTGGATGTGATATCCGAGCTATAACCTCACATGAACTTTCAAATCATGAGAATTCATGAATTTAAATGCGATTTCTATCTCATTTCATTTCAAAAAAGGGGAGTCGTTTATAAGTGACGTACATATACACGTGAATTGAAAAATTCGATATTTTATACAATTCTGTCTTCTTTGTCAATGGTGTGTCAGTGCATCATGAAGGCTTACTTCTAGGCACGTAGTCAGATTGGGGGACAATGTCTTAAATTTTTTTAGGGTTTTTGAGAAAAATTCCAAAATCCCCCTTCAAATTTTTTTCATACAAAAATTCGAAAAATTTCTAGCTGCGCAAGACCTTTACTTCCAATTAAAGGAAGATAAGGAATTCATAAAAAAGGAGTCAGGCTTTTTGGCACCCGAAGACGAATTAATTTTCAATTGTGTGATATTTTTATGTGGGGTCCTGATCACCCTGCCCTTATCACACCACTCAAAGGATTCCCCATCTAAATAATGAACCTCATAAGCAAACGACCCCAATGGTGTGAGTGCTTCTTGATAAATTAAATTTTCAGATGAATGCTCGAGCAAATTATAACAGTTTGTTAGAGGTTGCAAATTTACTAGATTATGTATACATATAAACATCCAATATTGAAGCAAAGAGCATAAAAATAATATAAAAAAAAGATTATAATGAAGTAAACTGTATTTTCTGCTGCTAAAAGCAAAAATATTTTTCTTTCCTTTCAACTTCTTCTTGCATTTATTTGAAGAAGATCTTTGAGCTTGTGGCCAGTGCAAAGTGATTGCGGTGTGTGCGAGAGCTGAGATTAAGTTAATTAAAAGAAAATTAGCTATCAAGTTTGTAATGAAAATAGAGAAAGAGAGAGAGAGAATTGGAGAAGAATGAACAAATCATCAGACCACAAACATAAAATTGCTCGCAAAATTTCAATTAAAAGATACAGCACAGTACGAAGCGAATCTACGATAGAGGCCAAAGCGTACATGCTATGCTCTTTTCTTTCATACAAATCTTACAAGTTTTTCTCGCGCGAGTCAATGTTAAAGTCGCTGGCTAAGCCTCTTTTCTTTTCTTTCTGCATCATTTCGGATCGAATTCTCGTTATTGTAAGACGCGCGCGTTTGCTGTTCGCGTAGATATTTTTTTCTCAAAAAAATATATTTTTTACTGTACATAAAAAGTTTTTTTGGAACATTTCGTGAACGAAAAAAATAAAAAGCAATTAAAGAAACGTTAAAAATATACAACAGTTTGAATCTATTCTAATGTTAACACCAATTGACGGCCAATTGAACAATATAAAAAAAGTAAATTTAGTGCGAGAGATATAAATAAAAAATAATGAACAATGACTTGAGCAAAGGACACAATTTGAGAATGGATGTAAATAATGTTTTGTGTTTGCATCTTTATGGGTGCACAAAAAAGAATCGAAATAATGAAAATAAATGGAATTGAAGGAGACGTTTTTCACACGCGAACTTTTTCATGTTTTCATCGAATAAAGGCAAAAGCCCCAAAGTCGTAGAGAATAACACAATATCCCAATGCTTTGGATGTTTGTTCGCAGCGCAACAAAGCATACGAAAAAAAAATATTATTATTTTGCGGGAAAATTTCATGTAAAAAAATTATTAATATAATGGAAATTTTTTTCTCTCGCCACCAAGTCATCCTCATTGTGAACTGAAATAAAAGTGAAATTAAATGAAAAAAGCAGTTTGTAATGCAAGATATGCTAGTGAGATTTTTATACAAACATTTTTTTTGGCGAGTGATATGGCATGAGCATTAAGTGTAAAAAAGTAAGACAAGAAGAAGAAAGAGCACTTATCTGGTGTATATTTAAAAAATTAAGAAGTTGGGAAGTGAAAAAAATTTAATAACTTAAAGCTCATTAAGATGCTTTCAACATATTATATTCATATTCAGATATCATGTCGTAATTAATTTGGATTATTGAACGATTAAAGATCCAAGGTTATGATAATGAATCAGTAATAGATACTCAATAAAGAGAAGGAACAATAATAAAATTCTATAACGGCAAAGTGCAATATATCTAGAGGCTAAAGATATGATTAGAAACTTTCCCAAAAAAAAGAAAATAATATTAATTTTTAGAATCTCAAGAAACACATAAAAAACCGAAGAGGAAAGAAGTATTAAGTGATGAAAAGATAGAAACTGTGTGTGCAATATAAAAATCCAAAATAAGAATAAGAATAATAATAGTAATATACATAAAACTTGGAATTACATTACCAATGAAGCGTTAAACAATTACGCCAATCTAAAAGTGTTAGAAGAAAAAATTCTATACAATTCCAATTCAATTCAATTAAGAATCATAAAAGGAACAAAATGCTGGGAAATCAATCGAATGGTAATTGTAATAAACCTGTGTTTAGAAATGCTCGTCTATTCGGACCTAACTGTAACACTGGCAATGGTAGCAATAATAGTAATAATAATTCGAAAAGTGCTGCAACTGCTACCACTTCCATCACATCCAATAATGGAAATAAAAATCAATCCACTGAACATCAGAGTGATTTTATTGAAGAAGATTTCAATGAATACTCAAAAACTGATATTCCGGAAATGAAATTATTACCGATGGAATATGTAGGAAAAGTTAAATCGAAACCAAAGCCAAAATGTCCCCCACCTCCACCCCCGATTAAAAATATAAAATGCAAATGTCCAGCATCGAATGATGGAAAGCCAGCAACTAAATCTGGATTAAAAGTCACGATAAATGCACCTGAGTCAGCGAGTGAAAAGGCATCGACAAAATTGTCTGATAAATATTTGGTCTATAAACAGAAGCATTCAATATTTGGCACATCAAAAGATATTTTAAATGGAAAGCTTAAATACGTCAGTGATAATGCTAAAAGCTCTGTAGATGCTGCCATCCTGGATGCACAAAAATCTAAAGAGGGTAAAAAAAAATATTTAATATTTGATAGTAAGAAGAATAACAGCAGCAAGTTTGAGACTATTCAATATTACTTCGATAATAAAAGCTATGAGAAATATGTAGATACAAAGCTATATGGAAGATTGAATCATATCTCAAATCCACAACCTATATTGAAGAAAACTAACAGCACTTGTAATGGAAATAGAAATATTGATGACGACGACGACGATGATGATGAAATAGATGATATGGATTTAAACAGTGATATCGACATGAGGGGATTTGAGAATTCACGTAGCTGGGAATATCGTGATAATGCAAAAACAGAATCAAAATTGAAACTTTTCGAATCGAAGCAGAAAAAGCAAGAATCAAACAAAAAATCCCAGTTTAGATCGAGTAAGAGTGAAGGTACTTGTAGCGGCAATCTAAGTGGAGCAAGTAGTTGTAGCGAAGTTTTACTGAAACGGCAAAATTGTCGATTAAAACCACAACAAAAGCTAACATTATCGAAATCAATAGGTGACCTTACGGCCATCAACAAAAGCAGCAAGACAAATCACGATGTGAAGCGAATTAATCAATTATTTGAAAATGTAAAGCAAAGTCAGGTGACAATAGCATCAGCAGCCTTGAAATCTAATCCTGATAACAATGAGAAATATAAAATTCATAAAGTTGTGAGAGACGACAGTAACGTCATTGGCGACAGAGGGAATTTATGTCGTGAGAATGTAAAAAAATACCACAGATCATCGACTGATTTAAGCATAAAGTCGCCAGTATCAAAACCATCTTCGTGTGGATTTAAGAATTGTAAATTGTCAAATTGCCCAGTTTCACATCATACAAATCATAATAATTCATCGCCATTACCATCTGTTCCGATAATCAATGAGCGACGAAGTAAGTTTGATGAGAACTTTATTAAAAAGTTTGAAGACATGATGAAGAACTCGAGCAGCACTAATAATAATAATAATTGCATATTAAGGAATAATGAAATAACTGTGAATAAAACTAATATAAGTGTTAATGGAAAGAGTAATATTATCGTAAATGATACAAAAAACAATTTTACACCATCATCATGCCATGACGTATTAATCATTAATAGTGATTGTTCTTCCACAAATAATGAAAAAGAAGTGCACTCGAAGGCAAATAACAATAACAAAACAACAATAAAAATCAATGATTCTTGCTTTGTGGTCAATAATAGCAACGATGTAAAGTATAATAACAATGAGAAAAGCATGAACATTATTGAGCTGAATAATGAGAAAGTCATGACTCCGACGAATTGGGATAAAAATATAAAAGTTAAGAACAATCCCCAACCAAAATTTAATAACAAGATTGATGTAAACAATAAGATAAAGAATGAAGAAAATAGTGTAAAAATCTACGTTATTGGAAATGATAGTGCATCGTCCCCAACTCCCAGTGCAGCATTCTCGACAATTTCATCAATATCACCCGACACTTCATCATCATCAGACTCAGATAAAGATGACGGATATTATGATGCTAGCTCACAAGGTCGTTCCTCGTCTCCTGAGTTTTCGGAAATGTTTAAGAAACTCCGTGACTTGTGCAATGCAAACAATAAACAAGTTAAGAAGCAGCATCAGCCACAGATGAAATTTGGATATGACGGTACTCTCTTTTGGAATAATTCATATTTTGATGAAGATGAGACAGATTTCATGCTGACAGCTATGAATAATAATAACAATGGTAGCATGAGCAAGAAGAATGAGAAAATGTCGTCAAGCTCGTCGACATATGCATGCACAAAATGTCACACGACAACTGAAGATTTATTGAGTAATTATATCTGCATTTGTCGTAATAAGGTAAAGAGAAATATCTTTCTTTTTGTGATTTTAATCTCATCTTCATACTCAATTTTCATCTCTGTTGCTGGCGTAAAAAATGTGACGAGTATAAAATTGCTTGCTGGATCAAAGCGCATTTTTTGTTCGTAGAAGATTATTTCTTCCTGAGTTATTTGCTCTCTTAATCTCTAAATGACGTCAGTTTTGTGTTACGGTATAGTCAAGGATTGTTCGTTCCAAATTTTACATTGTTTGTTTGCTGGATGTAAAATTTTAAATTTATAGCTAAAATTTTATAATTTTGTATTAAAAATCTCAGCCACAATACAATAAGTGCCTATAACTCTAAATGGAACTAATAAACTCCAAAAATTTGTCTTTCTGGTATAAAATATAGAAGTTACCATTGTTGTTAAAAATGGATGCAATTAGACCTTCATTGATAATAAAATTTAAAAGATCAGACAATTGATTGGAATAATTCCAGTCAGGTTGTATCAACGGAGGGGTCTAAGAAGGTCCAGACCCCTCTTAGAGATTGGAATTTTAGAAAAATGGGAAAATTTTGAACCTTCAAAAATAAAAATGTATGAGAAAAAATTACTGAACCTCTTCCAGACAAAGTTACCAAAATAAACTACACTCGAATAAAGCTCAGAAAACAAGCTTAAAAAATTATGCACACTGAAATGTGAGAAATTTCATTTCTTGTATTTATTGTTACTTTAAGCTTGGCGCACGCAATTTTATACTTAAAAGTTTTTATAAATATAACATTTAATTATGATGGGAAAGACCCGTAGACGTACATATATTGAGCATTCGGATTTTTCGTCCATTCATGCAAAAAATAAGTCATAAACATTTCTTTCCGACTTCAGTAATTTCTTCTTTACATACCGTACTGTCATTATTGCATAATAAAAGGGAAATAAAAAAAATTGCTGTTGTGAATGAAAATATATTTAAATTTTTTATGGGCTATTTTTCGTAAAAATTGATGGAAAAGTAATAATAATGTTAATAAAACACACTTCAATCAGTGGCAATTATTTTTACACCAATGGTCTGGATGGTGGGGTGTCTTTCTCACACACAATTAAAGCAGAATCAAAAAGTGCATTATTAATTTTTTTCAGTGGTTTTTTTGGTTGGTCGGAAATTAATTGAAATAAATTAAATTCCTGCTATGGCGTAATTACAAATTCATAGGATTATAATTGCAAAGATATTATTCTGACACAATTTGCTTCCGACTTGCTTAACAACAAAAAAAGAGTCACAATTAAAAACTGTGGCGTGGATTAATATGAATAATTATCGCCATTGTTTAACTTGTTTGTATTTTAAACCCTTCTACTTTGTCTTCAGGTTGACAATTACATAACAAGACCGTTGTCATGTGAAGGACCCTCCGACTCAGGTGTATCAGTAAGCAGCGAGAACATCTTTAGTCCCGATGGAGATAATACATCGCTTACGGCACAATCTCAAACGGTAAATACAAAAATATTTAGTTATAGCTCTTGTAATGATTTAATTAATTAGTGGATTTAGCTGTTTAATATTATTTATCGCCATGTTCCGTGAAATAGATTCAATTAAGCAGTGATTCTCAAACTGTTCAGAGCAGAAAATAGACTTTAAGTTTACATTCTACCAATCTTTGGAGTAACTTCCTGATAGCTCAATGATAGAAGCATGCGATCGTTGGAATCTTAGGTCGTGGGTTCGAGTCCTTACTATGGACAGTTATTCGGTTAATATTCCTTAAGTATCAACCCGTATCAACATCTAGTTTTAACAATTTTTTATGGTACAGAAGTGTAGCTGGGCTTAAGGAAAGGGGATAAGCAACCTCATATCCATAGCTCATATGAATATGCTACTGGTTTAGTACACTTATAGAAAAGTTTTAAAAAACTTTTTAAATTTGTATGAAGTGATTTAAAAACTTTTTTTAAATTTTTAAAAACATTTTTTAAATTTTCAAATTATTTTGAGCCGTTAAAAAATAATAATATTTTTAAAAAAGTTGCGCAGAATGAGCATCGAACCTGTGACCTCGTGGTTGGTAGCCCAGTACTATAACCACTAAGCCACCGAAGCATGTAAATGTATATGACAATTTGTCAATATATATTGAAAAATTTATCTTTATCAGCTTTTTAAAAACCAAATTTTAAACTTTAAATTTTTTTTTAAATTTTAAAAATATTTTTAAAGTGACTTCTAAAAACTTTTTAAAAACGTTTTTTTAATTTTTTTTATAAGTGTAGGGTTTAGTACCTTATGTATGTCTAGTATCAATTTTGGGGTCTTGATAAAATTCAGAATAGTTCTTTGAATGAAAAAGAGTAAAGTTTATTTGAATAGCTTCTGTTTTCACGCTTCACATGATACAGCTCACTAGCCACAACTCACAGTTTGAGCATCACTGTACTAAGTAACGATTTAATGCTATTATTATTATTTTTAGTGCTTTATAAATATCTTTGTGTTTATTTAGCTTTATTTTTCTTATTCCAAATAATGACCGAAATCTTCATTATGACTCTTCTCTTCTTCTTAGGACTATGAATCTCGAAAAGTGAGGCAAAAGCACGTGCTGACTGAATTACTTGAGACGGAAAGAATTTATGTCAACGAAATGAGATCAATATTGACAGTGAGTAGATGTGAAAATTAAATAACTTTTTATTATTTTCGGTTATGTTGCTCCCGTCATCGCACAGTGGTCTAGAATTGGAAAAAATATATGTTGTAGCCACAAGTAAGTAGTTTACGAAAATACATAAGTTTTGGTCCAGAAGTTCCTGGTTCCGGAGATATAGGCCAAAATGTGTGAAATTTGGGTTCAGACAAGTCATTTTCAAAGCTTTGGTACTCGTCACTGCTACATCCAATTTTTTCAAACTTTTTTTTATTCGATAGGTATAAGTAGGAACTTTAATAAAAATATGCACATGATATACTTTTGGTGCTTCCTGTGCTCAGTAGACTCGAAAAAGTCCAAAAATGATGATTTTTCATAGAATTTTCGACCCTGTGACTACGTAATTCAATAAAAAAAATTGAAACTTCCTGTAATAGTTAGAGCTTATCAATATACATAATCTATACGAAGAAGGTATTTTGATAAGTTTGACCATTGTGGAGAAAAATGAGTTTAAAGTTGAATTTTTTTGATTTTTTGCCTTAGGGGACCCCAGGTACCCCAATGATGGTCAGTTGCGTGCCATTTTATTTCGGAATATTAAAGTCCCTATTTATACCTTTAATTTAAGACCAAAACAAAGAAAATTGGAGTACCCCTTTTTCCGCTAGAGTCATTTGAAGTTTGGTTCTTGGGGTACCCCACTAAGGAAACTTTAATTTTTCTCATCAAAATCATGTCCAATCTTGATGAAACTTTCAGATTTTATGTAAATATAGATTATCTTAACATTTCTGTCAAAAAAATTTGATGCATGGTGAAATTTTGTCGAAAATTGGCAAGAAATGATTTTTTGGGGTTTTGAAACCATATCATGGTACCTAAGCCTACTAAAATTAAATTTTATAATTTTTTCTCTTTTTTTATTGCAAAGTTCATTAAAATACCTTTCCAACGAGGTATAAAACATTACAAATGAATGAGATTTGTCTCATTTATGGCGAAAAAACTGAAAAAATGGTCAAATTTGAGCGAGTTTGTAGGTCCATACTTTGAATTTTTGCTTATATTTCTCGCTTATCTTAAGTAAATGTAATAAATTTGGTATCGTTGGAAAGCTTATAGTAGTGGCTATGCAATAAAATAAACATTTGAGTTCATAAGTTGTACAGTACATAGTTAGGCTATGTCAAAAATGTCAAATTTTGACAGCCCTCACGTTGGACAGCAAATATCAAAATTTTTATTTTTGACCTTTTTTCTCCAGAATCATGCCTAAACTAACATATAGTAACCAAAAAAGTATTTTTCCTTCATAAATTGCAGTAAACGAGCTCATAGAAAAAACATCAAATTTTTTGGAATTTTCGAATTTTTTTTAATTTTTCAAAAAAATTGGTGTTTTTTCTATGAGCTTGTTTACTGCGATAATTGACAGAAAAATACTTTTCTGGTTATTATATGTTAGTTTAGGCATGATTCTGGAGAAAAAAGGTCAAAAATAAAAATTTTAATATTTGCTGTCTAACGTGAGGGCTGTCAAAATTTGACATTTTTGACATAGCCTAACCATGCACTGTACAACTTATAAACTGAAATGTTTATTGTATTGCATAGCCACTACTATAACCTTTCCAACGATACCAAATTTATTACATTTACTTAAGATAAGCGTGAAATATAAGCAAAAATTCAAAGTATGGACCTACAAACTCGCTCAAATTTGACCATTTTTTCAGTTTTTTCGCCATAAATGCGACAAATCTCATTTATTTGTAATGTTTTATACCTCGTTAGAAAGGTATTTTAATGCGCTATGCAATAAAAAAAGAGAAAAGGTTATAAAATTTAATTTCAGTAGGCTTAGGTACCATGATATGGTTTCAAAACCCCAAAAAATCATATCTTGCCAATTTTCGACAAAATTTCACCATGCATCAAATTTTTTTGACAGAAATGTTAAGATAATCTATATTTACATAAAATCTGAAAGTTTCATCAAGATTGGACATGATTTTGATGAGAAAAATTAAAGTTTCCTTAGTGGGGTACCCCAAGAACCAAACTTCAAATGACTCTAGCGGAAAAAGGGGTACTCCAATTTTCTTTGTTTTGGTCTTAAATTAAAGGTATAAATAGGGACTTTAATATTCCGAAATAAAATGGCACGCAACCGACCATCATTGGGGTACCTGGGGTCCCCTAAGGCAAAAAATCAAAAAATTTCAACTTTAAACTCATTTTTCTCCACAATGGTCAAACTTATCAAAATACCTTCTTCGTATAGATTATGTATATTGATAAGCTCTAACTATTACAGGAAGTTTCAATTTTTTTTATTGAATTACGTAGTCACAGGGTCGAAAATTCTATGAAAAATCATCATTTTTGGACTTTTTCGAGTCTACTGAGCACAGGAAGCACCAAAAGTATATCATGTGCATATTTTTATTAAAGTTCCTACTTATACCTATCGAATAAAAAAAAGTTTGAAAAAATTGGATGTAGCAGTGACGAGTACCAGAGCTTTGAAAATGACTTGTCTGAACCCAAATTTCACACATTTTGGCCTATATCTCCGGAACCAGGAACTTCTGGACCAAAACTTATGTATTTTCGTAAACTACTTACTTGTGGCTACAACATATATTTTTTCCAATTCTAGACCACTGTGCATCGTAATTGCCAATTTTCACAATTCATAATTTAATATATTATTTTCGTAAAGTGAAAGAACCCAATTTAAAGTTGCGATAAATGATATTTTTTTTAACTACAATACGTAAAGCGCCAGCAAGAAGTAGAAAATGAATTGTGGAATGAAGCTAATAGAACTAAAAACCCAAATGTGTATGCAATAGAAAAACGAACAAAGAAAAGCAACGTTCAAAATTAAGAGAAGATTACACAGCAATATTCATTATAGAAAAATTTGGCAATTATTTAATTGAGAAATATTTGAGAGAAAAGAAACAAGCACTTAAGTTATTGTTTAACTAGTAAAAAAAATTTTCATTAAATAATTTATAATCTGATTTAAATAATATGTGTAGACGTTCGGTTAAATCTTTACTTACTTAATAATTACAATTATTTAAGGTAATCTCGGAATTATGCAACTCGATTTACCTATGCGAATTTTTGAACGCGATTAAGGTTGATACAGCTATTATTAATTTTTATCCAATGGGTAATGAAGCTTTTTTGCTTGCTGATTTACATTAATATTTTAATTGTTCCATGTTTTTGTTGTTGTTGTCTCGCCAGACACCCATTGAGCATAAGCACATGAATATATGTGTTAATCGAACATCAGAAAAGCTAGTGAATTCTTTTGGTCTTCTTGACCGTCAAAAGCGCATTTTATCATTATTTAATATGTTATTTTTTGCTCAGTTCTAGAAGTGGAGCTAGTTAGAAGTTTCTGAATTATAGATTGAGTCCATAAATTCATTTATTCTTTCCTTTATTGAGTTCTTCCTTTGATATTCCTTTCATAGTTTTTAAAGCATCTCCAACCAGACTCTTTTGGGTGTTTTGAGTGTCAAATATGAAAAATTATCTTCATTTTGCTGTCCATACAAAAAAATAATTCAAAACACTCCCTTTCAAAAATTTCTGACTACGCCCATGTCTCCAACTCAGTCTTGGTTGAGTCTCCATACTGCGACAAATTTCTTAAAAATTTAAGGAAATTCTTATCTGTACCAACCGCAAAAAACGCTTTATAAAAATGTAGCTGGTGGAAAAATGTCATTTTTTTGTCGTTATCCTCACGGTAGTCAGCTATTGAAACCACATTTTAACAGCTTCAAGCTTCAAGATGTCTCTTTCGAGTTAAACTTCAGTAAAACTGAAGAGTCTGATAGCCAGGTGGACAGACTGTCAAACTACAGACATCAGCAGCTTGTTCACCTAGAAAAAAATGCAGTAAAAACGATGAATGTACTGAATCAGTTATCTCATCGGTTATTTTACGTCTTTCATTAAAGCTCTTAAATTTTTTTTTCGATTGAAAGATTTTTTTACTTCTCTCATTGCGCTATTTCTGTATTCACATGACTGCGCTTTCTGTCCACTGCTAATGTGCCTATGTATGTGCATCTCTTCTTCAATTTTATATATATGTACATATGTGCATTATTTCAGTTATGCTTATTATGCTCGTGATTTTTTTAAATGCCTGCGAGTGAAAGAAGTGTAAAGCGAATGTTGCCACTGGATTTTTTTTATCTTTCTCATTGTTGAATGCAACGAGATGATGTCAGGGATTTGAGGAAATATATTCATTATGATTGGAATGAATAAATGCTTTCTCTATTCAGATAAAAGTGTGCATGGCTTAAGACTCGAATAATTTATTGAAGCTTCCCGCAGACCAATCATCTGCCTTGATAGCAATGCTGATGTGCAATAAATTTCGTCTGAGACTTAAAAACAAATAAAAAATCAAAAACTTATTGAAGTAGAAAATTTAGGAAACAGAGAATTAACAGTGCATTTCGAATAAAGCTTCGATGGGTTTTCATACTTACATATTTTTTTGGTGTTGTTGTTGCTGCTGCTTATGCTTGTGTGTATTAATAATATTTTTGCTAAAGATATAGATAGTAATTAATATCAGCCGTTGAGTAGAAAAAAAAGTTTTATGCTTTAGTCAAAAAAGAAACAACAATGAAATTTCAGTTTTGATTGTAAAGTGCATGGATTAACATCGGTAAAAAAGTGAAAAAAAAATCCATCGTGTGCTTTAAATAAAAAAAGAGAAAAAAAATTAAATTTCGAAAAATGGAAGAGATTTATGTGCAGAAAATTTGCAAAATTGGCATTTAAGCATGCAAATTCAATCGAATAAAATTTATCGAAATGATTTTTTCCTTCTTAAAACGGTAGAATGAAGATTGGATTTGTACAAGAACAATCTGCGGATGTACTGAAAATTTACGACTTCCACTAGATTTAAATTTAATGACTCCATCAGCAAGTTTGTGATACAATCGAAAGAAGAAAACATCAAAAAGGCAGTCGAAAGATCATTCAATTTAAAATAAAAGAAGCCAATTTATGTGTTTATAAAGAGATATGTGTATAGTCAGATCATTGGTAGTACTTAAGTGCACGCAGCAGGCAAATTGATCATATTGTACTATAATTAAAAAGAAACAAAATAGGAAATTCATGAAAAATAATTGGGAATCAAATCATATGAGTTAATAGAAGAAATCATTACATACGAAGTCATAAAACAAAAGTCATAATCAATCGTTAACAAAGTGCTTTAATTTGAATTTTGCTTGAAATAATAATTTTGAAGTCAAAAAAAAAGAAAGAAAGAAAAAATTAAAAATAGATTGAAAAGCTTCAAAAAAATATATAAGAGCAATTAAAGAGTGTGAAATAAAAAGCAGAAAAAAAACTACAAGAGAAAAGAAAAAATTTTCAGTGGTAAAAAAATGAAATTTGGAAATTATAACTTAGCAAATGCTACCGAAAAGCACAATCGGCTATTCTTTGCTCGCTTAAAGAAAGTGAAAAATACGTCGAATTATATTGTTGGCAAATTCAATAATCAGATCAATACGATTCGTAAAATAAACAAGAGAAAGGCAAGCTTGCATCGTTATAGACATTATACGGACTCACCACTCTCATATCGTGCATCATTGTTTGACAATAGGCGACCAAATCAGTATCATCATCATTTATTGTCACAATCGGAGAAATGTCGAGAGTTGAGAGCAAAATTGGAAAAATATCGAACATCTGGTGAACATATCTACGAGACATGCGAGAAATATGTTCCAGATGATTTCCATAGACCAACCTCATCATTATTCGACCGACAATCCCCCAGCAGTCATTGCGTGTTTGATAAAGTTAAATTTTCGAAAATCAATAATGCAATAACTGGAAAAAGGAGCCATAAAATGCTGAAAAATGTATTTTTTACCATCAAAAGCAATCAATGTCAAAATATCACGCAGTTATATGACTCGATGGAATACGAGGAGGTTGTTAAGAAGAATTCATTGAAAAAATCTTATAAATTTTCACCTCCCAAGACAATTGAGAATCTGAGTGCTGATAAGAAATTAAAGAACAGCTTAACGTCACTCTTAAAGATACAGAAATGTGATGAGAAAATTGAACTGGAAGTGCTAAAAAATTACTTTGAATCAATGACCTACTCGGATATTTGTAATGACGATGATTTTAAGAATTATTTGAAGAAGAAAAATTATCAAGATGCAATTGATTACATTTACAGTGGAAATAGCCTGCTTGGTTCATCATTAAGAGAGGAATCAATGTACGGCTCAGTCACAGATGTCTTAAAACGTTATTATGATTTAGATTTGGATATTCTTAAAGATCCCAGCAATCAAAATGATTGTGATTCTGTTAAGAATGAGAAGAGAAATTGCCGAAGGTCCTTATCCATTGACAGACGAAAATATTACAATAAAGAAAATTCAGAATTCTTTTGCAAATCAAATAAGGAATTTGATGACTATTATAAGCGTAATATTGCCATTTTTTATGAAGCAACAAAGACGATTGACGATGACTTTCTAAATAAAGATTATAATAGCATCGAAGAAGATGCATACCGGACATATGATCAACTATTCTATCATCATAATTCCAGCTCAAATGAGGATGAAGTATTGATTGATAGGCTGTATGAATGTAAGAATCAGTCACAACAAAGTTACAATACAATGCCAGAGAATCGAAAAACCTCAAAAGATCTGTCCAAATTGGATAGAAGTAGAATTTCATTTGACATTGATGTAGGAAATATTATTGATGATGACGATACGTTTTTCGATGGAGATGAGCATGGGAATGAAAATGATAATAATGAAAATGACAATTCAGAATTGAAGAAAAAATACCAAACGTATCCATTAAAGCGTAAAACCAAAAGAAATTATAAGCAATTACTTCGTTATTGTGAAAAGTCGTTGGCAAATTACTCAACCGTTGCTGATATGAAATTAGACAAATGGTGTAAGTCGTCCGGTAAATCGAAAGAATTCTCTGAAAAATCTTATAACAAGATCATTAAAGCGTTCGTCCGATTAAGAGGCTTTGAAAATGTTGAGTCTTACGTGCAGTATCATTACGGACGTATTTTGGATAAATCGTTTGATAGTAAACTAAAATCGAAATTAAGAGAGGCTTTAGGTAAGCGGAACGAACAGTTAGTGATTTCAAGGCCCATTTTAAGAACAACTACGCAGTCGTCTGTTATAGCCAACAACAGATTAGATTCATTGCCACCACCATACACGTCAATTGATAGTGATAACAATTACTTCTATAAAAAGCACCAAAGTTCATCGGATAATAAATTTAAGCCAGCATCAGTAGTGATAGATGCAAACAAAAAAGCCTCGTCAAAAGCTCTCGATGACTGCTTCAAACACTACGATTACATTGAAACCAATTATGGCAGTAAAATACACCAACCATCATCAACTGTCAATGCCAATGAACTTCGGTCACAATTTTTGTTTAGATTTGTTGAGGATATGCATGATGTAGGCATAAAATTTGATGAAATATTATTTAATAAGTCACAATTTGACGACGACGATGATGATGAGGAAGAGAAGACCTACGAAAACTTTTTAGAAAGTGAAAATTACCCATTACATTGCGATATGCACAGTAATCAAGACATTTCCAACAATTATTGTGTTAAAACTTTAGCAACAGCAAAAACAAACAGTAACAGTAACACTCAAATCAATCATATGAAACTAAGTGAAGCGAATATGAGCAGTGATAACATTTATGAAAGTATCGAAAATGCTCATCGCCGATGTAAAAGCAATAATAATGATTATCAGCACCAACATCGTAATAGCAGTAAGAACAATAGTATTATACGCAATCGTAGCCATGAAAACGAGACCAACGCAGCAAATGAAGAGGCACGGATATTTTTTTAAATTTATTAAAAATAGGAAATCAGTTACCATCCGCTTATGCTAATTAATTAACTGTACTGAGGTATTAATATGAAAATACACAACGCAGTTACTTACAGTTGAGAAATAAAACAATTCTTTTTCCGAATCCTGTTCCTTGAATTTTCAATACAATAAATTGCGTGAACTCGCTATAAAATAAAAAAATTGCCACAAGCATAAGCACTCAACGACTATCCTATTGCATATCACTCTAGAATCTACAACTTTTTTTCATTCATTCTCTTCGCTATCTAAATTTAATTTACTTTTTGTCCGTAGGGTTATAAAGATAAATTACTTTCGGAGGAAATGCAATCGATGGTTCCAGCTGGTTTGCAAGGCAATGCTGACATTCTCTTTGGCAATCTCCAAGAAATTTATACGTTTCACTCCGATGTGTTTCTAAAGGACTTAGAAAATTCCATTTGCTTGACTGAGCTCGTAGCACTTTGTTTTGTTCAGAGGGTATGAATTCAATTACATCCTATTTTAGCCAACTTTGTTATTAACAAGTTTTTCTTTATTTCCATTCCTTCTTTTTACGCCCTTTTCTTTACAGCGTGATGTGTTTTTCCGTTTATACTCTTATTATTGCCAAAATATTCCGCGTTCAGAGAGATTACGAGAGACACTCGTTGACACTCATCTGTAAGTTTTATAATCCAGCATTCCGCCTTCTTTTTTACACCATTTTTAATTTGATTTTATTTTTTTTTAAGATTTTTATCTGAATGTCAGAAGAAACTCGGTCATAAGTTGCCATTAGCTGCATATTTGTTGAAGCCAGTACAAAGAATCACAAAATATCAATTATTGCTCAAGGACTTACTTAAATTCAGTGACTCGGGAACATGCACGAAAGAATTACAGAAGGCTCTAGACTGTATGTTGGTTGTCCTAAAGTGCGTGAACGACTCAATGCATCAGATTGCTATTACTGGATTTCCGGTAAGTTTGTTTTTATGTAGCTTTAATGGAAAATAAATCGAATTAGAAAGTTCAGATTGAACAAAATTAATAATTCATTCCTCACCTTTACCCTTTTGCTCCACATGTGGCATTCACATTGTTTGCTTGAAAAAAAACTTTAGGCTGATTTGTCGCAGCAAGGAGATTTGTTACTTCAAGATTCGTTCCAAATCTGTTCGGAAAATAAGAAAGACATTAAATTAAGGATAAAGCCACAGCAACGTCACGTATTTCTGTATCAGAAAGCTATACTGTTCTGTAAGCAAGATACAAAAACTGGACATAATAAATCTACTTATCAGTTTAAGCATTGGTTGAAGGTAGGCGAACTTTTTTCATCTTAAAAATAACAAATTTACTTTCACCTTTAATGTAGATGTCTCAAATTGGTTTAACTGAGTCTGTGCGCGGTGATGTGAAGAAATTTGAGGTATGGTTGCAGGGACGTAGTGAAGTACATACATTCCAAGCTGCAACGATTGAGATCAAAGGAAAGTGGGTATCAGAAATCAAAAGGGTCTTGATGAATCAATTAGAGGAACTGAAAGATGAAAAGATCAAACAGTACGGAAATCATGTCAATCACAGGTAAGTTGATTGAGCAATAACTTAGTTTATTAATCATTTCCTATTTTTTCCTCGCTCTTTCCTTTTTATCCATAAATAAAATTGTTTTCATTTTCATCTCCATTCAATGTAGGCCATTGAAGCAATCAAATTCAGTTTCGTACGAGGTTCCATCAACAAACATCAATCAACGTGCAATGAGTGTCGAGAGCACGCCCGAGATTGCTACAAAGCGAAATATTACACCACCAATAACGGTGGCTGATGATGCAAATAATACATGGAACTCAACTGGAATCAGCGCATCATCATCAGAGCATGATAATCATGAAACCAATGCATGGAGCTCCGATTGTTCAAATAGTGAAGATGATAATACGTTTTTAGAAGAGAATGCCGTGCCGGTGAGTTAAAAAAATCTACAATAAAAATAAATGAAAGAGAATTTTTTTTAAAATCGCGCATTTTATGAACAAAAAAGTGCACTTTTGTATTCATTTCTGGTTAGGTGATTGGCATAAGACATAAATATTGTACAATGAAAATTTAATGAACTGTAAAAAAATTATATCCGGAACTTAAATTCAAAATTGATATCATTGGTATGGAATTTTGGTAACTTTTTTGTTGTCATGATAGAATGCCGATCGGTTCTAACAGGAGGTTGCTCACTTATGACGTCTGAAATTTGAGGGGATGAGGGTTTGAAGCTCTGTTATAGAAAGAACCCTAAAGGCAATTTGAAACGAAACTGTATGGAAATTTTCCGTTCAGATTAGTTCCAAATTGTCACTAGGGATGGTCTTTAAATTCCAATTGAGGTTTTATGGCTATAAACTACAAATCTGGTTAATTTTGATTACTTCCTGATCCAGTTTTGAAAATAACGGTTCCATTGCTCCTCCACCAAATCTTTCATATCCCACAACTCTCTATCTAACTCCCAGCACCTACCATCAACACCTTGACACCCTTCTCTCCAAATTTACATCCCTACTTCTGAAAAACCCACAAAAGGAATATAGAACGTTATAAAATCTAAACATTTTCATCCTAGACCTGTTAACTATTTCAATTTTAAACATCCACGACACACAGATTAATAACCACTGCCTCAGATTATTACGTAATTTTCGAACGACCCCCTTTTTATAGACTTCATTCGTGAACAACCTCGCAGCAAATACGCACTAATTATTATCATAGAATCCTCTTCAATTATTTTAATTAACTTATTTTCGATCCATTCATAAATTATTAGTTTCCGCAATTAAACCCAATAATAAATTCTGCATGCTGCTTACTTTTTACCTCCTCCAATCTCTTTCTCTCTTATTTATTAAATTAACTTTGATTTTTATTGTTATTTTTTTTCTTTCTTTTTCTTTTTGCATTAAAAAACATTTATCAATTCCTACTTATCACAATTTGTATAAAAAAATAAATATTTTATTGGATATGGTTCTGCACATTAATTAATTATGCTGTAAATATCATGAAAAAATAATCATAATTCCATTACGAAATCCCAATGATGTGACTGCTTTAACATATAAAAATTGCTACACGTGCTACTCATCGTTGCTTCATCTCACCTATCCCGTCGGGATTATTATTAATGAATTCCAAAACTCTGAACTTACTTCCTTATTAAATTAGACGGATAAGATTCGGAGAAGAAAGAGAATTGGTGATAATGATAATGGTGTTAATTTGGATGTTGCCATAGATACAGAACATAGAAATTCAGCACAAATGCTTGTAGAAGCTTGTAATTTAAAAGTCAAAGAGAGAGTAACAATGTACCAAGCAATGGTTGAGGATGTAGAGTCACCATCAAAGTCAAATGCAACTCCATGCTCAATTGTTGTCAGTAATTTTGATGAGGCTAATGAGAATGAGGAAATTGTTGAAGACACAACCGATAACAGTAGCAAGCGACAAAGCATTGTGTCTAACTCATCAATCGATAGCTCACGGAGTGATAATAATAATTGTGATGGTGTAAATATCGAATATGGATCTTCTGTCTTTTATGTGATTTGGGATTAAACTTGTAACAATGAAAAAAACAATCAATCAAAGTAAACCAGAAAAGATAAATGTTGTATCAATGAATTTAATTTGTGTTAATGGATAAAAAAGAATATTTTTTTGGAATAGGTTGCCATATTAGATGATAAGATAGAAATGTTAAGGCATGCATATATTATTATGTTATACACTTGTATTTAAATTATTTTCTTATGCTATAATTGATTTATATTCCGCAATATTGTAATTTTGTTGGTTGTATTTTTTAGAATTTTCATTAGTTATGTTAATTTACCAAAGGATGATAATCAATTATGTTTTCGGTTATGGAAAATTGTAATTAATTCATTTACAAAATCATGTAATCTTAATGGAAGTAGATTTATTTTATAAATAAATTCAATATTTTCTATTAAATGAGTTATTGTAAATTCAGGATAAATTGCTTAAAGCTCACCCTAATTTAAAGATTTTATGCCAGGAGTTTTGAGCAACATTTTTTTTATAGTTCTCTAAAATTAAATTTTTAACAGGTCTGAAATTGTTTTCTAAAAATTTAATTTTTAAAGAATTTTTTTTTAAATTTAGATTCCAAAAATGTCAATTTTTGAAATTTGTTTCTAAAAATTTGAATTTTTGAATTAAATTTCTAAAAATTTAAATTTTTGAATTAAATTTCTAAAAATTTAAATTTTTGAATTAAGTTTCTAAAAATTTACGGCCGATTTCACTAAAGTGGATTATCCTCGATTTCGGATTATCCACTTCAGTATTTTTGAAATATCTTGAATTTTTTGGGATTTGCAATATTTCTGATTTTGGTTTATAATAGTGCAGGATAAGTGTAAAAATTCCATATATTAAGAATATTTTTCTCCCCACTAGTTGGAAAGTTATAATAAAAATTGTATTTAATCCTCTGGATTTGACAAAAAAGTTAAATAATACATACTTCTGAAAGAATTACCAGAAGCTTAACTATATAGAAATTTCACACATAGCCCACACAACTATAAACCAAAATCGGAAATATTGCAAACCTAAAAATATTCAAGATATTTACAAAAAACTGAAGTGGATAATCCGAAATCGAGGATAATCCACTTTAGTGAAATCGGCCGTTAAATTTTTGAATTTTTAAAAATTTAAATTTTTGTATTTGAATTTTTAAAAACTTCAATCTTGAATTAATTTTTTTTAAATTTTAATTTTTGAATTTAGATTCTAAAAGTTTTAATTTTTGAATTAATTCTATTAAAAATTTAATTTTTGAAATCTTTATTATTGGAATTTAAAAAATTTATTGTGCAAAAATGTAAATTTTTGAATTTGATTTTTTAAAATCTTCAGTCTTGAGTTTAAATTTTTGAAAATTTCCATTATTGAATTTAGTATCTAAAAATTTTAATTTTTCAAAATATATATTTTGTTTGGTCTTTTCAAAAGACCTGAAAATTTATATATATTAACTTCCACGCAAAAGCGTGTAAGTTATTAGTTTCGTCAAAAACACCCTTTTTAGTTTTCATATTTAGATTTAAAAAATTTGATTTTTTTCTGCGAAGAAACTAAATGAAAATAGAAAATAAATGCAAAAGCTATTCCATGATAGTCCTTGATAAAATCATCCAGTTCCTATAGTAAAATAAGCTTTAAATTATAATTGAAGATCAAGGACTGTTCGTCACCCCTGGATATTAATCTCAATCAAAATATTTCCGAATCATCAATTACAAAAAAGGTTTTAAGTTGAATTTCTCGGTAGACAAATAAATCTTTATAATAACTCATTTAATATTTCTTAATTATCTTCCTGAATATTTTTACAAAATTTCGGTACTTTTTCTTTACAATCTAAGTCATTAATGTTTACTAAGTTTCTGATAGCTCTCATTTTTTAATTATCTCAATAGAATAATAAAATATAAATGAAAATCTATCTTTTGAAAGGCAAAAAAAAAATTAAAAATTTATGAAGAAAAACTTTTTTGAGCATAAACTTTTTCATTTAGGAATGCTTAATGTGTTTTATCTGTGTTCATATTAATGTTATTTATTTTTCTTTCTTTTTTTCTTCTCTCTATTCTTCGTGCTATCCTATCTGTATGAACAATATTACACGCACAATACATTTTTAATTCCACCACCAAAAAATTCCTTCGTTGCTGAACAAATAAAAAATTCTTTTCTACTGACTATGGTAAAATGGTACACGCCTGTTGTCCTGTGTATGTCATCATGTTTATTAAATATCACGTAAATTTCACGTTTGAAATATGAAATTAAAAAGGGTACAAAGTTTATCGCACTAGCTGATTATAACGCAATGGGAAATTCAGAAGTATCGTTGAAAGAAGGAGCTACAGTTGAATTGAGGAAACTGGGCTGTGCTGGTTGGGTCTTTGTAAAGAAATTAGGTAATTTATGGATTGATTCACATCTTTATGTCTATTGTCAGCCAACAATTAACTATAATTAGTTACGTTATATAAATTCAATTCTTTTTGTTTAATTTCATCATCATTAAACCCGAGCGATACAAAAAAGCATCCACAAAGAAATTCATGTTGATGTTATATGTAGTGCTGTGACATCATTACATTATAAATTTATAATGTGGTAATTTTTTTTGTATTGCTCGGGAATCACTAGCAAAATTTAATCTTTAAAGCTTTAGTGTCACCATGACTCGTCAAAGCGGCAAATTGAAGCTTTTCCATGAAGATGCTATTAACGCGACTTTATTTACTGCCTTAAGCACATTTAAACAATTATGATATGAGTCGAATTGATGTCACTATTGCAAAGTTTGGTTTATTGCAGTGGTGCCTTGAAATTGATTCCAATATATAATGTTAGCTTTAATAACTTTTGACTTGTGGGTATTTTTTGAAAAACTAAGTTTCAAAAGTTAAGAAATTTAAAAAATGACACTGATCACATTAAGAATCTGAGTACCATGTATCTTCCAAATGGCTTCAAAATTAAGCCTCGTATCGCTCGGGTAGCAAATTGTTGGCTGGCAATAGCTCTATACTTTTATAAATATGTAAAATTTCCAAAAATCCTCAATTTTTTAAAAATCTTTCTGACGTAAATTTATCACACTTATTCAATTTGATCTTTTACTTTATATTTCATGCTCCATTAAATTACATTTCCTCACTTTTTGATTAAATTATGTGTGCTATTAAGATAAGAAGAAAAAAATCAGTAAGTGCTGCAATTTTTCACCAATAATGAATATAAAGAAGACCTTTAAGGCAAGAGGAGCGTTGATCCAAACAAATATAAACTTTACGCTCTTGTAAATTGTACATTTTGACTTGATTTATTGGTGGAAAATTTGTACTTGCCTTTTAACCTTTTTTTAAGTATAACGTACACTTCATCTTCTGATTTCTTAAAAAAAGTTAACGTTTGAGTTCCAAAGGAAGTGAAGAAGAAAAATATAAGAAGAAAGAAAAACTGTGGAAAAGATTTTCATCTTTGTCTTTCCCAAAACTTACTCACTTTTAAATTTATCGAGTTACAGACAGTTAGCTGCAAGAATTCAAACATTTATTGCGTAGTTTAGCATTAAACCCTTTTCTGTCTACGTGTAATTTGAAATGTCATTGAATTGGAGTTTACTTCAATTCTACAGGAAGAAGAGCTTCGTAAATGTGATAAATTAAGGACATCTCTAAGATCTTCTGCTTTCTATACAAAATCTTAGTCTACTTTCGAGGTCTGGCAATTTTTATGTGGCTCTTGAGACTTGATGATTTTTCAACCTAGATCTGCCATTTTTCGGCTAATTTCCACAAAATATTCAGTCGATTACAGCCGAAGACACGAATAAATAAGTGTTGAATAGTAAATCCTAGGGTGCCCCTACCTATCCTACCCCTACCCTCATCTTGGGTAAGTGGGGTACCCTACATACATACCTACCCATGGTAGGGTTTAGATGTCGACTGACTATGGCTCTATCCCTGGCTACTGTCAAAGCTTTCGACTTTTATTTCAAATATCAGTAAAAAGGTTGTAATTAACATGACCTGGGATCTAAATTCGTAAGCAAGGTTTAATGCTTTCATGTACATGCTCCTGATCATTTCACTACATTTCACACACCATCGAGAGATAGACCATAAGAATGCAGTCATTCAGCGTCGGAAAGATACTCAAGTCTTCGAGAATGCTTCGTATTTTTGAAATCCCCAATTTCTGACAAAATTCCAAGGAATAAAGGTTTACTAAGTTATGACGTAGCTCTTTCGGATTGTAGGTTAAATTCCAATGATAATCACATACCTTTTTACAGTCTAAAATTCCAATACTTTCGCAAAAGGGTACTAAAAAATGTCACAGACATGTCAAGTTTATTCTTGATGCTTATCAGGGGTGTAGCCAGAAATTTTTAGAGGTGGATGATTTGAAATTCTTTGTATGGAGGTTTTGACACCCAAAACATCCCCTGGATGCTCACAGTGTGTATGGCATTAATTTGCAGTTCAGCAAGGAATTTTTCATAACAATTTTCAAATGTTTCTCAATTGTATGGAAGCAGATGTCTCTTAAGTACCGAGAAATGCGCCTTAATAGATAGTTTACTAGTTTAATTGCAAAGATCGTTGAGAAAATTCTTCCACTTCTCAGCAGAAGACATCGAGAAAGTTTTCCTCACATTTTTTCTCTCTTCACTCGAAAGAAAATAATTTTATTAAACTTTTTCTTATCATTATTATTTTTATTATCTCTTTTCTATTCCTATATCCAACGAAAAAAAACACATCCAAAAAAATTTCCTCCAAACACAAATCACATGGAAAAACTTTTCTTCTGCCTTTATTCTCCTTTTTCAATGTGATGTGATGTTGAATGTTCATTCAGATGATGAAACGGAGGGATGGGTTCCCTGTGCATTTCTGCAGTCGACCGGATCAATGGAGAGTAGCATTAAAAAGTCATCGAAACACAAACACAGGACTTAAGTCGTCTTCTTGATGTTGAACGAGATCGAATAAAAGAAAATTTTTTTGTTCCTTTATTTTTAAACGTGAATGCTTTAACAAGACATTTTTTATAGATGTACATTTTTTTGGTTCCGTAAAATTTACATAAGAATTTAGAGAAAATTTTTTCACGTTCAAGCACAATAAAATATATTTCCATGCACAAATTATTCTCTCTCTTTATTTTCTGTGTGGAAAAATATGAAAAGAATTTTCTTCTTTTCATTCGTTTTCCCTCTTTTTTCTCCTTAATCATTTCAATTCTTTCTTATAATTGTTTGTTAAATAAAAAGTATAATTTTACTGTGCTTAAATGTTAATAAATCAAATCAAATAAAGCTGAAATTTCCTTCTTCTTTATGTTGGTTAATGAATTTTTAATTTTTTCTTTTTTGAGAATTTTGTTTTACTTTTTTGTCATTGTGAAAGGTTTGGATATCCAAGGGTAAAATTAAACTTGACATTTGATAAAAATTAAATTTTAATATTTCGAAGAATTAAGTTTATTTAAAATCTAATTTAAATAAGATTTGCAAATTGCTTCACGCTTTAGGTTGGAGGATAGGCAGTGGCGTAACAAGGGTGTTCGTCGCCCGGGGCCAAATTAGGATTTTTGTGCCCCCGTAAAAAATGTCGCCCCTTTAAAAAAAATTTTTGCGCCCCTTTGTATGGGATTTTTTGAGTTTTTTAGTCTGCGCCCGGGGCCAATACCTCGGCTGCCCCCCTTGTTACAGCCACTGAGGGTAGGGTAAGGTAGGGTGGTTGAGCGATCTGTAGAAAAATTTCTGACAAAACACATTTTTTTTCTTCTTTTTTTAAAATATTTGTGACAAGGGGGTAGAAAAAAGTCATTTTTTTCGTGACGTTATTTGCATACGATCCCTAAATTATTCATTTAGAATATTTGGTATAAAACTTTGACCTTCATCCTTAATGCCGCTTCAGGCAGGCTAATCAAAGCTTTTATGTTAAATTTCAGACTCTTTCTCACTTCGTCATTTATCATTCAGTCTGTCAATCTGCTCTAAGCTCAAATCCTTTTTCAAAACATCACTGAAGGGGAAAACCAACCATTTTACGCCTACATTCTTGACTAATTGCTCATTAATTTTGAAAAACATTCCTGAAAACCATAAAATTGCATTGATTGAGCATCATAGACTGAAATTCATTTAGTTTTTGTAGGAAGCTGCAACATTTTATTTCAATTAAAAATCAATGGAAATTTCCTAAGTTTAGTAATTAGAAATTTTAAAATTAAACATCTGGAATTGAGTACAGATCAGGGGCATATCCAGGATTTTCTGATTTTTTCGGTTTTTCTTTGTCATGACCTTTTTGGGATATCATTTCAAGTCATGATCGTATTGGTTCTCAACAAAATAGAAGGGGTGGTTTGACCCCCAAAACCCCCACAGGATACACCCATGATACAGACACCGAATGGCACATAGCATAAAAAAGGTAAAATACGGCTGCAGTGGTGTATCCAGGATGTTTTTTGGGAAGGGGTTTTTCAAATCGTGACCTGTTTTTGGGAGATTTCTCTTCCTTAATGACTCTTTTGTATAAATTTAGTGTTGGTTTTTCAAAAAATAGGGGGCCAATGAGGGAAATTCAAGAATTGTGACCGCTAAAGTTTCCTAGTAAACTTGCAAAAATTGTCAATTTGTCTGTCTGCCAATGCAAAATTCGAAATTTTAAACCCCTTTTTCGAAAAATGAATTTTTTTTAAAACTTATAAAAGTAAAGTTTGCATGAGTTACTGAATAATTAGCTAATTGTAATGATAACCAAGCTAAATGCTTGATGTTATTGATACAAGTACCTTAAAAATTAAGCAAAAAATTCCAACGGATTTTGAAAATTTGAAATTTCGAATGTCCATTCTTTAATACCGCTAGGCTTTCGGAAAGTCTGTCGAAATTAAATTTCCCCCATTGGATAGGGGGTTTGAACCCAAACCCCAAACCCTAGACCCCTGAATAGATACGTAAAGTTCCAATTTTCTTGTACGAAAATTTTGTTTTCTAATTTGAATGATCAGGTAATTTAATCTTAAACAACAGACACCAAAGTCTTCAAAAATTCAATGAATTTTATAATCTGATTAATGGATTTTTTTTAAAAAAAAAAGATTCACAAACTTTTCAAAGTTTACATTCTACAAACTTTCTGTTTACATTTAAAAGACAGCCGAAAAAAAGTAAAAAGTAAGATCAAGAAGAACTTTATTTATTCTTCTTAAAAATATCAATCTGATGTACATATTTTAATTTAGAATATGAAATAAAAACACAAAAAGGAAAATTTATTCATCGTGGGTTTTCCATCAAATCAAAAATTTTTATTTCATTTCACATGAATTCAGTGAAAAAATCATAAACGAAGGAAACGGAAAAAACACGATGTATAGATCACACCACAAACTTCCACGTGGCGAGCTACGCTCGCCAACGGCAATTACCTATCCAAAGGCGAGCTACGCTCGCCGGTTGATATCGATCCAAAGGCGAGCTACGCTCGCCAGTTGATATCGATCCAAAGGCGAGCTACGCTCGCCGGTTAATATCGATCCCAAGGCGAGCTACGCTGAGAAGTGATTCAAGAATTGAATCCAGCAAATGTGAAAAGAAGATTTCTAATTGAATAGTAAGTTGTTAATTGAGTGAGGTATATCGCTTAGTTTTTCCCATTAAAATTATAACTTCTCATAAGATGCGCCCACGTTTTTAGTTATAGAACTATACGATAAGTTCGAGGTGTACTTATTCGCAATTAATAGACGTTGTTGACAATAGGATAAAATTTTAAAAATAAAATCTGAAAATTAAA
Source organism: Chironomus tentans (assembly GCA_963573255.1). Lineage (NCBI taxonomy): Eukaryota > Metazoa > Arthropoda > Insecta > Diptera > Chironomidae > Chironomus > Chironomus tentans. The sequence goes on along the minus strand of OY754302.1, from coordinate 37,796,387 downwards.
ATTAATTTCTGACAAATACAAAATAAAAGTTATTTTCTTCTTTTTAGTCCACGGAAAAAATGAATTTTTATACAGTATTCTATGGGAAAACGTAGTTTTTTTTAAAAAAAGTATTTTTTTATAGCGTATTTATTTTCTACTTTTTAGTCTTATGATGATACCATAAATACAATTTTTATACCAGATATCAAATATTTTATTAGCTTGCTCATAAGTTGACAATATACAGATTACAGTAGTGTCGGACTCCACTTCGCTACGCTTCGTTCGTCCGACTGTTTTAAGATCACAGGGGTTGTCGAATCTCGCTCCGCTCGTTCGACTGTTTATAGATCACAGGGGTTGTCGAATCTCGCTACGCTCGTTCGACTGTTTATAGATCACAGGGGTTGTCGAATCTCGCTCCGCTCGTTCGACTGTTTATAGATCACAGGGGTTGTCGAATCTCGCTACGCTCGTTCGACTGTTTATAGATCACAGGGGTTGTCGAATCTCGCTCCGCTCGTTCGACTGTTTATAGATCACAGGGGTTGTCGAATCTCGCTACGCTCGTTCGACTGTTTATAGATCACAGGGGTTGTCGAATCTCGCTACGCTCGTTCGACTGTTTATAGATCACAGGGGTTGTCGAATCTCGCTACGCTCGTTCGACTGTTTATAGATCACAGGGGTTGTCGAATCTCGCTCCGCTCGTCCGACTGTTTATAAGTCGCAGGAATTAACTCAAAATTTTCTTACATATCTTCTAACAACTTTGGAAAATTTTCACGCCTTCACTCGCTACGCTACGTTCAGGACGTAAAAATTTGTGAGCTACGCTCAACTTAGTTCGAACTACGTTCGAACTTTTATATTCGAGCTCCGCTCGAATTATTATTACTCAAATCACCAACACTTTCTCACATATCTGCAGTTTTCTAACGGCTTTGGAAAATTTTCACGCCTTCACTCGCTACGCTACGTTCAGGACGTAAAAATTTGTGAGCTACGCTCAACTTAGTTCGAACTACGTTCGAATTTTTATATTCGAGCTCCGCTCGAATTATTATTATTCAAATCACCAATACTTTCTCACATATCCGCAGTCTTCTAACAATGTTGATAAAATTTTCACACCTTCACTCGCTACGCTACGTTCAGGATGTAAAAATTTGTGAGCTACGCTCAACTTAGTTCGAACTACGTTCGAACTTTTATATTCGAGCTCCGCTCGAACTATTATTACTCAAATCACCAACACTTTCTCACATATCTGCAGTCTTCTAACAACTTTGGAAAATTTTCACACCTTCACTCGCTACGCTACGTTCAGGATGTAAAAATTTGTGAGCTACGCTCAACTTAGTTCGAACTACGTTCGAACGAGCTCCGCTCGAACTATTATTACTCAAATCACCAATACTTTCTCACATATCCGCAGTCTTCTAAGGACTTTGGAAAATTTTCACGCCTTCACTCGCTACGCTACGTTCAGGACGTAAAAATTTGTGAGCTACGCTCAACTTAGTTCGAACTAAGTTCGAACTTTTATATTCGAGCTCCGCTCGAACTATTATTACTCAAATCACCAATACTTTCTCACATATCTGCAGTCTTCTAACAACTTTGGAAAATTTTCACACCTTCACTCGCTACGCTACGTTCAGGATGTAAAAATTTGTGAGCTACGCTCAACTTAGTTCGAACTACGTTCGAACTTTTATATTCGAGCTCCGCTCGAACTATTATTACTCAAATCACCAACACTTTCTCACATATCTGCAGTCTTCTAAAAACTTTGGAAAATTTTCACACCTTCACTCGCTACGCTACGTTCAGGATGTAAAAATTTGTGAGCTACGCTCAACTTAGTTCGAACTACGTTCGAACTTTTATATTCGAGCTCCGCTCGAACTATTATTATTCAAATCACCAACACTTTCTCACATATCCGCAGTCTTCTAACGGCTTTGGAAAATTTTCACGCCTTCACTCGCTACGCTACGTTCAGGACGTAAAAATTTGTGAGCTACGCTCAACTTAGTTCGAACTTTTATATTCGAGCTCCGCTCGAACTATTATTACTCAAATCACCAATACTTTCTCACATATCTGCAGTCTTCTAACAACTTTGGAAAATTTTCACACCTTCACTTGCTACGCTACGTTCAGGATGTAAAAATTTGTGAGCTACGCTCAACTTAGTTCGAACTACGTTCGAACTTTTATATTCGAGCTCCGCTCGAACTATTATTACTCACATATCTGCAGTCTTCTAACAACTTTGGAAAATTTTCACACCTTCACTCGCTACGCTACGTTCAGGATGTAAAAATTTGTGAGCTACGCTCAACTTAGTTCGAACTACGTTCGAACTTTTATATTCGAGCTCCGCTCGAACTATTATTATTCAAATCACCAACACTTTCTCACATATCCGCAGTCTTCTAACGGCTTTGGAAAATTTTCACGCCTTCACTCGCTACGCTACGTTCAGGACGTAAAAATTTGTGAGCTACGCTCAACTTAGTTCGAACTAAGTTCGAACTTTTATATTCGAGCTCCGCTCGAACTATTATTACTCAAATCACCAATACTTTCTCACATATCCGCAGTCTCCTAACGATTTAGGAAAGTTTTCACGCCAACGTTACGTTTCGTTCAGGACGTGAAAATTTTGTGAGCTACGCTCAATCTAACTTCCAATCTAGTCCAAACTTCGTTTTATCTTTTATGTTAAAATTTCGCCCAAAGTTAGTATTAATCTGATCCATGAATTCTGCTTTCTCGACTTTTTTACTCGTACTTGTTGATCTCACTTGCACACAGCTTTGTTATATATTGCTCATTGTTACATATCATGAAATGCAAAAACCCAAGATAAATTTTCACACACTCTCTACCCAAACCAAAGCAATTTCATTTCTCACAGCCGTACACTGTTTTGTCCCCAAAAATATATTCACCGATATCAAACTATGAAACGAGTTGCATGTATTTACACAATATTTTGAGCCAAAAAGTTGTACGACTATAGATTTTAGTGACAAAAATATACGTATAAAGAAAGATTTTTGCTCTTGTGAAGTATATCGACATTTCATACAAAAAATCAAAATTCACTCTTTTTTGTACTTTTTTGCTGTTTTATGACTTAGAAAAATGTAATTATGCATAAATAAATCATGAAACATCATAAGGCATCAAAAAAGTGTAAAAAAGAATCAAAAAAGTTCAAAAAAGTTTTTTGTCATTGGTGAGATTTGAACCCATGACATTTCGGAAAAATCAAATTATCTTCAAGAATGTCCATGAGAAAATGACATCATTGATATTGGATTATTTTCTCATATAAAAATTAATAAATTAAATTGTACTATAATTAAGCATTTTTATGATTCCAAAATGCTAAAAGATTGCATTGTCATCCAAAATACGTAAGCATGAAAAATTTCAGCTCGATTGGAGCAGTAGAAGTGGTCGAAAATTTGATTGCAAAATTTGAAATTTTTTGCAAACAAACAAACAGACAAGAAAGCAAGTTAAGAAAAACGTGGTAATAAAAACGTGGTAATAATAATAATCATAAGATCCAGTAATGATCTACAGCCTCTAGGTCCAATAAAAATGAGATCCAGTAAACATCTACAGCCTCTATGTCCAATAAAAATAAGATCCAGTAATGATCTACAGCCTCTATGTCCAATAAAATATGATCCAGTAAACATCTACAGCCTCTATGTCCAGTAAAAATATGATCCAGTAAACATCTACAACCTCTATGTTCAATAAAATAAGATCCAGTAATGATCTACAGCCTCTATGTCCAATAAAACGAGATCCAGTAATGATCTACAGCCTCTATGTCCAATTAAACAAGATCTAGTAAACATCTCCAGCCTCTATGTCCCGTAAAACGAGATCCAGTAAACATCTACAGCCTCTATGTCCAATTAAATAAGATCCAGTAAACATCTACAGCCTCTATGTCCAGTAAAACGAGATCCAGTAATGATCTACAGCCTCTATGTCCAATTAAACAAGATCCAGTAAACATCTTCAGCCTCTATGTCCAGTAAAAATATGATCCAGTAAACATCTACAGCCTCTATGTCCAATTAAATAAGATCCAGTGATCATCTACAGCCTCTATGTCCAATAAAACGAGATCCAGTAATGATCTACAGCCTCTATGTCCAGTAAAACGAGATCCAGTAATGATCTACAGCCTCTATGTCCAATTAAACAAGACCCAATAAACATCTACAGCCTCTATGTCCAGTAAAACGAGATCCAGTAATGATCTACAGCTTCTAAGTCCAGTAAAACGAGATCCAGTAAACATCTACAGCCTCTATGTCCAATAAAAATAAGATCCAGTAATGATCTACAGCCTCTATGTCCAGTAAAACGAGATCCAGTAATGATCTACAGCTTCTATGTCCAGTAAAACGAGATCCAGTAATGATCTACAGCTTCTATGTCCAGTAAAACGAGATCCAGTAATGATCTACAGCTTCTATGTCCAGTAAAACGAGATCCAGTAATGATCTACAGCCTCTATGTCCAGTAAAACGAGATCCAGTAATGATCTACAGCCTCTATGTCCATTCAAATATTTTTAAGTGAAATTCACGTTACGTAATTTTACGTAATGTAAGGATTTTACGTAACGTAAACAAAAGTGTTATAATTTTTATAACAATCTTTTTCATGCTGTAACTTTTTACAGGAGCTTCTAAAGTACCAACATAGCGGATATTAAATGTAGATCCTGATTTGATCTTTCATTTTATGCCTATTTCAAGGCTTGAAATGTTAATTCCAGTGCGGAATCAAAAATGGCGCAACTGTCATAAAAAATCATGTTTTTTGCATTTTTCGGTCACTAAATGGACATAAAGTTCGGATATTATTTAGCACAAAATGGTTTTAAGGTACGGTCTATCGAATCAGATACAAGAAACTGTATAAAAGTCACCGCATAAAAAATTTTCCATACAAATTTTTGGTTTTTAACGGTTTTTTGCGTCTAGTTCCAACGCAACGGAACTGACTGGAACCAAACATACCTCAGGTAATAGATATTTTCAATACCTGTCATATGAGACCAAAAACGTAAAGATTCATGCTTCCGTTGACTCAAAAAATCAAAATTAGTGAAAATCTCAAAAAAAGTGAATACAATAACTTGCACGCAATGCGTGGAAGTTAAAAGAAGAATTTATTTTCTTTTTGATGCAAGAACGTAAAAAAATTTTCTCAATTCGAAAAATAAGAAAAAGAAACAACAATTTAAACAATTCTGAAGGAAAAAATAACACAAAAAAATCACAATGCTGTATATCTTTAAGCTTAGCTTTATACTTATTTTTGCTGGCCAAAAAAACATATTGTGTACATCAAAAGCTTTTCCTCTAAAAGCTGTTCCTAATTTTTTTATTAGTATACATTTTCGTATGCATGCAAAATAATATATTGTTATGGGGTCGTTCGGATGTTACGTAGCGTCAGATTTTTTTTATTTTGACTCTTCATTCTCTCTGTGACAAGATAACCAGTGTTGCTAACTGGAAGCAAGTCCAATTTGAAATTATCCATAATGTTTAACTAGGGGAGATTTGACCCTCAATCTCCCCCTTGATTGGCATGACACTATACCTTAAAAAATACCTAATTGGGATTTTTACAATTTTTCAAAAATAAAATAAAATAAAAAGAATGTAAAAATTAGAATTCTACAATTTTTACGAAAATGTCTGACTCTTGAAATTAACTAGACCCAGGGGCGTAACAAGAATATTTTCGAGGGAGGGGTTTTGGAATTTTTTTCTTAAACACACCTAGCAAATTTTAAAAAAAAATTCCCAAAAATAGTAGGGGTTTTGACCCCCATAACCCCTCTCTGAATACGCCCCTGACTAGACCATTCTGCAATAAAGAGGTAACTCAGCAAAAGCTCTTGAGCAAAAAATGATATTTTTACTAAGATGTACAGGTACTTAGATATCCAAATCGAATCTGGTGCTGGTCTGGAAGTCTAGATGGCGTCTAAGCTAGACAACGTCAAGGCTCAGACAATTTTTTCCATCTGAGCAAGCTGATGTCTAGTCACTGTCTTCAAGTGATTTAATCTCCAAAAATATCTATGATTCAGGCTAGTTCACTGAAATTTTTGTCAAATTTAGTCAAATTCCTAAAAATATGCAGTAAAATGTTACGTAATTTCCGATCAACCCCCCAAAAAAAATCCCAAAAAAAGATCAAAGTCAAATCACACAAAAAATGGTGCAATAAATTGAAACATTTACAAATTTTTTCTCTCTGGATAAAAAAGAACAAAGTTTTTTGTTAAAAATAATAAAAAAAAAGTTGATAGATAAAAAATGACAAATATTTATAGCTTCAAATTTACACCCACACACCAAATTAAACTCTTTTTCTATATAAAAGCTTGATAATAATAATAAAAAAATTTCAATGATACGTATATAAGCTTGACATGTCATAAATTAAGGAAGAAAAAAGTTTAACAATTAAAAAAAAATCTGTATCATTGAAAATTTTCACTCTAGAAAGCAATTTTAATATTTAAATCGTTGTTGTAGTCCGTATAGCTTAAATCTAGCGAGAAACATGTCTAGTAAAAAATTGAATCATGCACTCGTCATGCAAAAAAGTAGACACACATTTCATAAATTCATTTATATTCATAACATGTGTATAGGAAATCATTTTAATAGAATTACTGTTGATACGCATATGAATATTCATATAAAAAGTGATGAGAAAAAAGTAGTTTTGAGGAAAACGATTTGAATTTGCAGTTTATTCATTGCCATTCAGAGTTGGGATGTGGATTTAGGGATAAAATGTTCCTAGTTTGAAATTTCCGGTAGGATTTTTTAATGTCCTGACCTTTGGCTGCAAACAGTTCTTATTATTCGAAAATGGTTCTTATTTTTCGAAGACAAAATTTCAAAAATTTTATTTTTTTAAATTGAAAATGACCGTTGTAAATCAAAACAAAATTTTTTTGCTTATTTTAATTAAATATGGGTAAAGTTTGCAAAGTTGATAGCTGTAGCCAAAAGAAATCAATGAATCATGTTTTTAAAGTGCCGAAACTTTCTATAAATAAAAAAAAGTCGAATTTTTTTAACGGAATTTTCAAATTCAAAAAATTTATCAGTCAAAAAATCTTCGAAAATATTTTGAATATTTTGAAAAAATAACGGTTCATGGTGCTGTTTGCAGCCAATGGGGTCCTGAGGGTTAATTGCTGCTTAGAGCTAGTAACATGACATTATCAAGCAGGCTTTCACCAGCCATAAACTTGATTAAACCAGCCCTCAGCTCAGAATCTGAGCTTTTCCAACCTCAACTCCCAGGATGTCAACTCTGAATTGCCAATTCCCCTAAAAAAATTCACAGCTTTTTTTCGATCTGTTCATGAATTTTCCATTATCGAAATGAGATTATATAGCGAAGGTAAATGCTTTTAAAAAAAGTCTGAATAATCACTAGAAATACAATAAAAATGAAAACGAAAAAAAATTGTTAAATAAAAAAGGATCATAAATTTTTTGGCACAAATCCTCGACAATTTTAATTTAAATTCCGCGTCCAATAAAATAATTTTGTTAATTGCAAGTTTGTTGTCTATTCAAATAAGAATCCGTACGTAAATAAGGTTTAAAAACATTGTAATATTTATTAAAGAAAGGAAATAAAGCAGAAATATCTTTGAAAATTGAATTTTTCTTCCATGTCTTTTATTGTCTGTGTTGCAGCATTCTTTTTAAACAGGAAATTGAAGTCACTTATAGAAGAATTAATTTCTCTATAAAACTTCGTTCCATAAATAAACTTGAAGCTCGTCTACTTGTTGAGATGTTGTTGGAGAAAATTATAAATTCATTTGAATTTCGAAGCCTTTACGTCAGCAACAAATGATTTTAAAATGCCGATAAATTTCCATGTCGTTCTACATCTGTTAGGATTCGTTCACCAATGATGTTTTATTTTGGGAGAGATTTGTTTCAAATTTCAATAAAAAGTTTTAGCTGATTTTAGTATTTAGACGTCATTTGTTGACGATCCCCTGTTCCATATATTCATATGGAACATAAATTCCTCCTTGATGGGCCTCGATGTTTACTTTAACTTTCAGCATACGTCTACGAATGTCTGTGCATCAAAAACAGCCTCGTGAAGAAAATTATTTAAATGAGCTCAACGAAGCATTTAATAGGCTCAAATATAAAAGAATCGAATTTTTTTATGGAAATTTTGTACGCAATTATCGTAAAATTTCTACAAACATTGAAGCTTTGAATTTTTCATAATTTGAAATTTAAAATTAATCATTCTAAACATTGAATAATGAGTTGGTAGATTTTATTCAAAATGACGTTAAATAAAATGATTTTTGTATGGCAACAGATATTTTAAAATTTATAAAGGCATGGCATTAGCATTCAAGCTTGCTACAAAATTGTAATTTAAAAAAGGCATTCAAAAATTCGCAAAAAAAACAATTAATAATCCTTTATCTTAAGATTTTCAGCCTTGTTTGAGTGAGTAAACAACATAACTTTTGTATTGTGAACATCGTGCGAATCCTTGTCATGTCAACAATGAGCGAGAGATCGGCTTCTGGTGAGAATCGAAATTGCGTCCTTACAAAAGTGAGGGTTACAGGACTGGGGTTTTTTGGTATACCCCAATCATTCATCAATACTTACCCCTAGTGTATGGACTTGGTGTATAGCCTTGGGTACGGTTGGTGTATGGGTACGGTTCAGATATACATTCTGCTGCCAAACCACCAGCATATATCTCGATACTCTAAGCCGAGTAAAATGCGAACAACAGTATTATTCATGATTTCCGAGAAATTTTGTGAGGATTTCTTAAAATGTTCGCAACGTGGGTGACATCCTCACATCGGGTGATATCTTGAATTTGCTCGTATCTTCTGTGAATATATTTTAAAAATGAAAATGTGGATTTTGTGTTCTATCTACAAATTATAAGAAATTCAACTTATTTTTTTTTAAAAAAATGACCGCAAATTAAAATTCAATATTTCTGACACACAACATGAGTTTGCAATTTAAAGTTTTCATTTTTTCAACTTTCTGATCTGCCTCATTTGGTATCTAAAGAATAGAAAAAGGAAATATATTCCGGATAATTACACATGAGTAAATGTGATGACTTAATGATTTCTAAGAAATGATAAATTACAAAACGTAAAAAGAGCACATTCATGTTAACGCGATAAAAGTAAAAATCATGTAAATGAAGCAGAGCGGAAGTGGAAAAAAACCACCACGAAAGGAAGTGTGATAAAAAAAATGTTTTGCTTTTCATAAAAAGGAAAACGAGAAATAAGTCAATAAGAAGTGAAAAGGCAGGCATACGAATAGTGGATAGCGTAAAAAAAGAAGTGAGATATTGCAGGAAGTTGTCTAAGGTTTATTTATTTCCTGCTTGCTTCTTTCGCAAAATAGGTGAAAGGGAAATGAGATGTAAAATTCTGTAAGTGAAGTATTTGAGCATAAAAAGGAATAGAATCAATAAAATATGTCATATTAACTGGACTGCTATTTATTCAGCAATGATCAAACGCATTAGAGTTTAATTTAAATTCAAACATTATCGCCATATTTATGGCTCTTTTATTAAAATTCTCCCATTTCTATATTTAACTTTCAAATATCAATTTAAAATAAATCAGAGGGAAATTGCTAATATTTCCATAACTGCTGCTAAATTTATTATTTATTGATATTTATTTTCAATTTGAGAATTTCTTCCTCGAAATATAAATAGGCACTGACGTTTTTGGAATTGAAAATGTCTCCTAATGGCATATTGTTGAATCAAATCAACATCATTTTAGAATGATCATTAATGATCAAAGTAATCTTTGATTGTTTTATTGTTAATTATTGAAAGATTATTCTCTAAAGACATTGTTATTGAAATTGTCAATTGAAATACAGTTCACTATTAAAGTTATTAATATTGCTACATTTTTCTGACGTAAGATTTTACGTAATTCGGTCACATGTCATATTCACGTTGGATTAGACACAGACTCTAGTAGATAAAGACTTTTGATAAATTTTAGGTTATACAAGCTGAGTCTTTTAGGATAACACATTAATGGATCTACCGGTTGCAGGTTTAGAGTTGAACAAGCCATCGTGAAGCATTCACACTATCTACAACACTGTTTCTCAAGTTTTCTTAGCTCGCAGCACACTAGTCGTCATTTTGAAGATTTGGGGTAATATAATAATTAACTTTTACAACTGAAACAGAAGCAAAGGAAAGAAGAAAAGGAAAACTTTTTTATTTTTAAGCTTATTTTGCAGCATAGCAAAGTTTTCATTACTCTCAATTAATTTGAAATAAATGCTAAATAATCGAATATTCATGCAGTCATATAAAGTGATGTCAAACACAAATAGTGTCTACATATACAAGCAGACTGGGTAAGCTGCGACAATAGAAATAGACAGAGTTCAAAGTCGATGTAGTTTAAGTTGACTTGAAAAAAATTGAATTGACATGAGCTGACTCGAGTCGATCTCAGGCTCTGAAAATTGACAGTCGAATGGAAAGCATTGCCAAATATATTCCATATATTTCATAATCTTATTAATTACTAATTTAATTTCTTATAATTTTATCAACATCTTATGAAATTTTTTTACAACGGTTGTTACTTAACAATAAATTTTTATTATTTTTTGCACACATTAAAAATTACACTTAGTTTTAGCGCGAAATGTCTGAAAATTATAAAGCGGTAAAAATGTATTTCAGCAACTATTAGTAGACCAAAAAATTACTTTTGGCAATAAACTGATAAAATATGATTTTTGGCAACAAAAATTTCAAAATTCGCAACTTCATCTGATTTTCCTAATCACACTTTTCCTCAACTTTTCTGTATGTAAAGCCTTCGTTCAGAGAATCTCTTTCCGCGTACCATTTGTTGAACTTCTCGATGTATTCTTTGGACATGCTGTTCTTATGATCTCCGATGATACCTTTTCTTATGAAATTGTCACTATCGCCTTCTTTACCATCTGTAAATTCTTGAATATTTGTCAGGACATTTTTGTTATTTGTAGCTTCATTTTCTATGAACAAAAGAACAAAAATTAAAAAAATCAAATTTTATAAAAATGGAGAACTTACTCTTCATATTCTCAAAAGTGAGATGCTCCTTCAACTTCAGTCTATTTTCGATTGAAATATCTTTGCCTAAAAATTTTGCTACATTAAGAATCATTCCGTCCAAGTCAGCAATCATTCCTTCATATGTGATGTAAATAATATTTTCATAATTGGGCATGTTTATGTAATTTTTTACTGATTCTCTGTATGGAGCGTAAGGAACTGTGCCATTCATGAATGAATCAAAATACTCATTCAAGTCCATCTTTCTTTTAACATCGAGTGAATACCAAAAGTGATAATTTGAGATTGCGACATCCTTTACATCTCTTGAGACATAAATTATTTTAGGTTTTTTGGTCCACACTTGATCAGGAAGGAGTTGGACAGGTAAATGTGTCTTGAGGATTCTTGGACTTGGCATTTCATCCAAGGAACAAGCCATTGTATTTTTACGGAACAGAAAACTCCAGCTTGGGTGACTGATTGGGGAAATATTTTTAGAAATATATAAATCAATTTGGGGTCATTCATAAATGACGTTCAAACTAAATAATTCAAACTCACTCAAAGTAAGGACATCGAACATCAGATTCATGCCTCAATGCACTTTCAAAGTCACAATTATTTGCAATAAGCCAGACCATCTCTTGAGCACGAGTCGTTCCAGAACGTGGAAATCCAGAAATTATTATGTCATCATCGCGAACCTCAAAATCCTTGTATTTGTCAACAAAAAAGTTGAATTCAGGCAAGAAATGAATTTCTGAAAAGTGCTTCCATTTTTCATCCTTGTTCCTAACGACAAGCAAAAGTTCCTTTTTCGAAGAAATTCTCTTGTGACTCTTGTCATATCCATTCATAAGCAATTTGACAGTTGGATATGCAATATTTGTTTTTATGCTCATGTCTGGATTAAAAGCTGTAAATGAGAAGTCCTCAATTTGTATTTCGAATCGCTAGAAAAATCAAAATTTGTCCAATTTGATTAAAATTTGAATTAAATGGTCATGAATAAAGTTTCAAAAGTGTTTGTCTTTGTAAATTCTCCATCTTTATGACCAATAAAGTTTCATGGACATATGAAATAATTTTCTCACCTCAAGAGTTTTCATGGCCAATGGATTAAAGTAAAATCCAAAATCATGCAGCATTTCATTTCGTACCATTTCTCCCTGATCAGATTTTTTCATTTTCTCACAATCAAATTTGGTAAGGTCCAAATCTGGCTTCCTATTCTGCATCGAGAAAATCTTTACATTCTTACAAGTGATACAAAGTGGCTTGTTGAAATCGGCACCGAAAATTTTACTTGTTAGTGCAACATGGCCTGTGACCTAGAAAAAATAATTAATTACTTTTTTAGTTTGCATAAAAATGCTTTGAAATATTTTAAATAAAATGATTTTTCTCCGTAAGTTATTTAATTAAAGCATACTTGATAAATAATATAAATCAAGACATCACATATGATTATGGACCATAACAATTATCTTTTGTTGGTAGAAAAAAATTGAAGTTCAAAATTATGAAATTCGTAATCTTGAATCATAATTAAAATCGACATTTTCGCGAATTGTAAAAACTTTGAAATTTTGTAATTTCTGCTGCTTTTTTTCTCTAATTTTGAATGACATTTTAATTTTCATGAATGTCTCAATGTATCAATAGTTATCGTTACATAACAAAAATGTTACTTACTATTTCAAAATTTCCCCATTTTATGTTGATATCCTGAATTTTTGTGTTCCATAATGAAATTGATCCTATTTTCAGCTTTATTCCAAAAAGTTTGTCCAGAAAATATTTTAAAATTGCTGGAATGATTCTGAAATTTATGCACTTTTTATTAGATTTCTTTTCAAGAATAAAAGATGAAATTTTTATTTAATTTAGAAAAAATTAACACTTAAAAATTTTAACTTTCTAAAATAATATTTAATTTTTAAAAAAAAAACATTTAACTTTTTAAAAAATATTTAAATTTTTCAACTTTTGTTAAAAATTTTAATTTTCTAACTTCTTAATATTTTCTAAATTTTTTAATTCTTTCAAAGTTTTAATTTTTCGATATTTTAACTTTTTAATATTTTTAACTTTTTAAATTTTTGGTTTGATTAATTATTTCAAAATTTTATTTTTTAAATTTTTTCAATCCTTTAACTTTCTTGTTTTTTAAATTCTTTTTTAAATTTTTAATCTTTTTAAATTTTAGTTTTCTGTTTTTTATTGTTTTAATTTTTTAAATTTTTTATCTTTTCAAACTTAAATTTTTTTTAAAAAAATTCTAATTATTTTTAAATTGTATTTATTTTCTTTTTATAAATTAAAGAAAATCTTAACATGATTTTAAAAACATTTTTCTCAATTTTTATCACCAACATACTTTATTATTAGAAAATAACTAATTAAAATAATGTCTGATACACCGAGTCGATCCATACTGTGCGAAAAAAGCAACAACCTAATTCATCAACGAGCAAAAAACTACTGAAAAGAGATACTCATGAGTTTATTCGTTTTATTCATGTTGATTATGATATAACATCCATATTTCTTCTTTTAATTCGCACATAAGATGTGCTTTTATTATTGTCTTTCACATTTTCATTTAAAGTTTTGTTTACTAGAATGGGGATTCACTAATTACTATAACATGCATGTTTTGCATAATAATTGAGAGACATTTTAGCACATTATAAATAACAATTAAACCCATATTTTAGCAATGTGATTTTTGGTTCGCAAGTTATCGTTATTCAGAAGACCGTGGTTTAATTATAAAAACGGATTTCCTTTTATTGCCTTTGACAACTTTTATTAAATATTACCATCAACTGGGACAAAAACCACCGTCACGACACCATTAGGACACCCTCACATCTTTTTGAAGTTTTGATGTTGACTACATTGTGCTACTCGGGTCTACCACTTTTCATTAGCTCTAGTTTTCTCCAAAAAAATTAAGCTGATATGAAATCACATTTTTTATTGCAAAATGACTAATGATTCGACATTCCGTTTCAACAGTTGATTTGCAAGAAAATTTATCTAAGATAACATATTTTTTATTATTATTTTAAGACCTTAATTTCACTTTTGCGTATAAAAATGAGATGTTAAATGTTTATCAAACATCTACGCTTAATATTAACCTTTTCGCAAAAATTAAGTTTTGTTCAGCTTCACTGCATGTTTCACTTCAGTTTTGAGACAAGCGCTAAAAATTAATTGATGTCAGGAATTTATATACATTATCAGATATGAGCAATGCTTATTGGCTGACTATTTTTTTCATAACAAATTTCATTTAGGGGATATTTTAGAGATTTTGCCTCATTGTCTCTTTAATTCCCTTTCCCATCTGGCTACACAACAATCCAAGGGTCGGTTTCTAGGGCTACCCGTGGAACCCCACCTACCCTAGGGTGACCCTACCACCCCTCTCCTTTCCTTAACCCAGTGTATAATACCTATCCCTAGGGTAGCTTAGGATAAGGAAAGAAGTAGGGTAGGTAGTGGTACCCCAGGTTATACCCTACCTACACGGCCCCAGGTGTTTCGAGAAAAAAATTGTTGACCATCACTGCTTAAGTGTTACGTAATATAAGAATGACCCCTGATTAAACAGGAATTCCACTAAAAACTTAAAATAAAACCAACAAAAGCGCACATTGCGTACGTAAAACAATAATAGACTTGATAGCTTCTGCGGCAGTGTGTAATAATTATTGACTTTTGCAAAAATTAGTCTCTTTTACTTAATTCTGCAACAGAGCTCAGTAGATGGTCACATATCAAAAATATTCACGTGATTTGAATACATGAAAAGCACAGCAAAGGGGTCATTCGTTTATGACGTCCATCATTTAGGGTCTAAAATTTTGTGACACTTTAAACAAAGGAAATTTTTTGAACTAAAGTTTTATGACAAGATGGGTCTAGAAATCCCATTTCTTGATGGACATCACAAGTGAATGACCCCAAACTCTCTTATAATGCCAATTATATTTTGGTGAACAAGTGATGGAGAAAATGATTAATTTGCCAAATCCGAAAAGCAAACGAAGAAGAAATAATCAAATTGACTATGATCTCATGCAAATGCTTTTTTAAAACAATTATCCAATCATCATGCTTTGTTTTTAAGATATTGGAAGGTCTGATAATTAGACATGTTGAATAGTTTTTGACACAATCCCACTGCCTCGTTTTAAACTTGTAATTGGAGAAAGTTGTCTGCATATTGTATGTCAATATAAATATATTTAGATCACTCTCTGATTCTGGTTTTGTGGATTATCCGAGTATAGCCCTCGGCACTAACTGAGCAATTTTTAATTCTAAAGTTTAGGATTTAAGATTGGAGAATGAATATAAAATGACATTTATTGTTGCTCAGAATAATGCACAAGGGGTCGTTCACAAATTACGTCACGCTTTAAGGGAAGGGAGAGGTTGAAGAATTTGTAAGAGTCCAAACACAAGAATTTTTTGTCAATAAAAAATTTGTGGCAAGGGGGGTCGAAAATTTTTTTTTCCGTGACGTAACTTACGAATGACTCTCAAAATTTTTAAAATTTTATGATATGAAAATGCGCTTTTGTCGTTTCTACTTGATCATGAATATTCATACTTAACTTATGCAATTATGTATAGTTTTTATTTTTGTAAATTCAATGAGATTCGTTATCTTATTAATAGGATTAAAATTACCAAATATTTGGTTAATAATTTAATGTCAACAAAAATTTATTTGTAGAAAGTTTCATCGATTTTTGCTATAACTGAAACCTTGTTTTAATGAACTACTCTCTGTCTACCATTTGTTAAACTTCTCGATATATTCTTGGGACATGATGTTTCTATGATCTCCAATGATTCCCTTTCTGATGAAATTGTCACTGTCGCCATCTTGAGCATCTGCGAACTTTTGGATGTTGACGAGAACACTTTTGTTGTTTGTTGCTTCATTTTCTGTCGGGACAAAAGTTAAAACATGTAAATCTGTTGTTATTTTAAAGAAATTTTTACTGTCTGTGACATTGACGTATGAACTTAGCATCTATGTTATCAACAAATTTTGCACTTACTTTTCATATTTTCGAACGAAAGATGTTTGAGTTTCTGCAAATTTTCATGTGGAACTGACTTCCCTAAGAATTTAGAAACCTTCATGATTGTTCCATCCAAATCAGCACACATATCTTCATAAGTGATGTAGATGATATTCTCATAATTAGGAATGTTGAAATAATTTTGAACTGATTCTCTGTATGGACCGTACAGAATTATATCTTTTAAGAAATAATCAAAGTATTCGCTGGCACTGAGCTTTCTTTTTGAATCAAATGAATACCAAAAGTAATAATTTGACACTGCGACATCCTTCACATCTCTTGAGACATAAATTATTTTAGGTTTTTTGGTCCACACTTGATCAGGAAGGAGTTGGACAGGTAAATGTGTCTTGAGGATTCTTGGACTTGGCATTTCATCCAAGGAACACGCCATTGTGTTTTCACGGAATAGGAAACTCCAACCTGGATGACTGTATAAATATATAAATCAATTTGGGGTCATTCATAAATAACGTTCAAACTAAATAATTCAAACTCACTCAAAGTACGGACATCGAACATCAGATTCATGCCTCAATGCACTTTCAAAGTCACAATCATTAGCAATAAGCCAGACCATCTCTTGAGCACGAGTCGTTCCAGAACGTGGGAATCCAGAAATTATTATGTCATCATCGCGAACCTCAAAATCCTTGTATTTATCAACGAAAAAGTTGAATTCTGGTAGAAAATAAGTCTCTGAAAAATGCTTCCATTTCTCATATTTGTTCCTTACAACAAGCAAAAGCTCATTCTTAGAGGATGCTCTTTTGAATGTTTTTTCGTATTCGCCTAAATTTAATTTAACCTCAGGACGACATATTTTTGTTTTGATGCACTTGTCCGCATCCAAGGTAATGAATGAAAAGTCTTCAAAGTGAAATTCGATGAACTGAAAAAATTTTAATTTGCAGAATGTTAAAGGTTTGTTAAGAAACTGCTTATGAACTTACCTCAAGCAGCTTCAAAACATTTGGATTAAAATAAAATCCAAAACTCTTCATAAATTCATCTTGATGAACTTCAGTTGGATATAATTTGTTATTTTTCTGACGTTTCCATTGCTCTAAATCAGTCACTTCTCCATGATACAGGCACAATTTTACATTTTTTGACACAATGCACAAAACTTTCTTGTATGAATTATTGAAAATTTTACTATTTAAATTTAGTTCCTCAACTGCCTGTGAACGAATGGAAATAAAATTTAGTTTAAATTCTTAATTTGATATGCAGAGTTGGCATGCAAATTCAAATTCATTTAAATTTATTACGTATATTGTAAATTTGAATTAAATTTGTTCTGTTCCCCTTATTTTCTACGCCCTCAGTAATTTCAATAGAGAGTTTTTTAAAATTTAAAACTACATCCAAGGTCCTAAGGGACATTCATAAATGGCGTCCAACAATTAGAACTTAAACTTATATAATAAATTTGTAGTAGAAATGATCCGAAAATTCTATATGTCACAGGGGGACCCGACCGAATATCACATGCATGCAGAAATTGAGAACTCTGTTCAAACTTTCTACTCACTAGTTCCACATTTTTCCATTTTACGTTAACATCTTTTATAGATGCACTTAATAATGAAACATAGTTCACATTTATTTTGACGCTGAATATTTTTTCCAGCAAATATGCGAGAGCTGTTGGAATTATTCTGAAATTTAAAAGTTTCTTAAACAAATTCATTTTTAAAAAATTTGCAAAATTTCTTACTTTGTAATTAAAAAATAACTAATTAAAATTATATCAAAAACACTTAAATTATTCATAATATGCTAATAAAATGGATTTTAACACCTCGTATCAAGACGGCACTTACAGCACTGAGTAATTAATGCAAAAAGATTTTTTTAATACTTCAACTTTATTTATACACATATGATAAAAAAAAGGTACATGCCTTTCTTCTTTTTGTTACCAAAATTAATAATTTTTGTTTTCGCTTGTCATGTTTTTAATTACATCTGTATCCAAAAATGCTGAAGAAGGCAATTGAATTCAAAAGTCGGAAATTACTAGACAAATTTGTTCTAAAAATAAATAAAAATGTTTTCAATTAAAATCCACAACATGGTGCAGATGGTGACAATATTTGATTAGATTTAATTTGATATAACAATTTGTCTTGACGGCATTTAAATTTTTTAGGAATTGATGCTAATTTATGTGTTGAATTATTATTATTTTTGGATATTTAGATTTAAAACTTAACATTAAGATAAGAAAAAAAACTATTTTTATTGCTTAATGCTTCCTGCTTAATGCCAGTTGACTTGCCTTGGTTGTACATAAAATTATGTCTTTTTCAAGCATGCATGACATTTGGCAGTGCTACATAATGTTAATTATGATATCATGTCGAATTTTTCTACAGAAAATAAAAATATCTGGTGAGGGTTCGTTCGTAAATTACGTCACACAAAAAATTACTCTTTCGTAGCACTTAAAGGGGAGCACTTATCACAAATTTTCAATAGAAAAAAATTTCTTATATTTGGACTGTCACAAAATTCTCAAATTCCCCTCCTCCCTAAAGCGTGACGTAATTTGCGAATGAGCCCTGAAGCTTGATTACTTAGGTTAATTACTTAGAAAAGATAGAATGTCTATCAACCTCCACCTTTCAACTTCTACCCCTATATTCCATCATACTTATTAATCTGTGACAGCGGCGTAGCCAAAAAACAATTCGAGGGGGGGGGGGGGGAGGAGGGGAATGTTTTCAGTTTTTTTCATCAAATACGGAACTTTCACACTTACAGCCACCGCACTATGGGCCAGAAAAAAAAAATCTTTCAAAAATTATCTCTATAGCTTATATGATAGTCCTTACTCTACCAAGTATAACAATATTTAAAAAAGTGCTCAATTCGACAGCATTGTCGAGATATGGCAGTTCAAAGTTGGTTAGACGACTATTTTTAGGTAACATTCAAAATGCTCTTACCGATCACTGTATTAATGAATCTCTTTCAAACTTTTTTTATTTAGTAGCTATATATAACTGCTTAATTTCAAGATATAAAAATTTGGTAAGTACTTTGGAAAATTTGGTGAAATTTTCGATTTTTCTTATAAACCACGTGTTTGACACACTTCCGTTTGTCTAGGTCTTCATAATCATAACTAATAATTCTAAATTCTTTTTTATGGTAAAGCTACTATTAAGAACTATAACTTTTGTGAACATACATGTCAGTTTTAGTAAAGTTTTGATATTGAAAAAATCATTTTTCTTCAAAAAAAGTGCTATTTTTTGACAAAAATCACTGTAGCGCTTCAGGAGTATGCATGGTAGTGGAATTTTATTTCGTGGTTTGAAAGCTCTCTAGATATGCTTTGAATTAAAGCAATAAAATTGACAAGTGTTCTTGCGGCAGAAGGTACTTTTTTAGCTCTGAAAAGTGCTAGTCGATACATGTTCAAAATTAAAAAATTCACAAAAATTCCATACTTTAGTAAAATTTATTATTCTTACCTTAAATTGATAGATCTTGTCAAGGCGCGTATTTTGAGTATAATTATGTTATAGTTTGGTTAGATTTTTTGAGCAAAATTTTCGAATTTCACCGTTGCCATAGCAAAATCTACCATACCTCACTTAAACTGCTATAACTTTTTACCATCAAAATATTTTTTAATTCTGTTTTCTGTTTATTATAGCTTAAATTAATACCTTTCTAACGATATATAATACTTTATAGTTTACTATAGTTTTGGCCCTGATATTGGTCCTTGTTTGACACCAACTTTGACCGACCCCGTTTTGAAAAAATCGTAGAAACACCATTTTTTGAAATATCATTTAAAAACAAAATTATATATTGTTTTTGAGCTTTTTACACTTATCTATGATAATTATGACTATTTAAACTTAAATTTTGTGTTTTAGAAATTTTCTGCTACTTGTGGGTAGTCACAGACAAGCCTTTTGGTAATCTCTTAGGAACTATCCTAAATAGTCTCTTTTTGAAATTTAATCAACTAACTTTAAATACTTATGCATTTTTAAGTCAAAATACATCTATTTTAAGGACTTTAATCAAGAAATTGTGATTTTTGGCTATTTTACTTAAGTTTGGTCAGGGTCGGTCACATTAAATGCACTCTCATGGTAGCAAGAACTATGATATATGCAAGTGTTATATATTTTTGTAAAGGTTCTGACATCTGCTAGTAAGATCAGCAAACAGAAATAAAAAATGTTCCTCTAGAAAAAAGTTATAAGCTTTTAAGTAGCCTCAAAAGCCACCAAGTCGACAACCAGCATAGGTAAAAATCCAAAAAATGAATATTTCGATACTTTGTTGACGTTTTATACCATTTTGACCTTTAAAAAAGGTTAAATATCGTTTATAATTACATTTCGTTTCAATTTCTTTTAAAAATTCATCATTTTGGATTTTTACCTACGCTGGTTGTCGACTTGGTGGCTTTTGAGGCTACTTAAAAGCTTATAACTTTTTTCTAGAGGAACATTTTTTATTTCTGTTTGCTGATCTTACTAGCAGATGTCAGATACTTTACAAAAATATATAACACTTGCATATATCATAGTTCTTCCTACCATGAGAGTGCATTTAATGTGACCGACCCTGACCAAACTTAAGTAAAATAGCCAAAAATCACAATTTCTTGATTAAAGTCCTTAAAATAGATGTATTTTGACTTAAAAATGCATAAGTTTTTAAAGTTAGTTGATTAAATTTCAAAAAGAGACTATTTAGGATAGTTCCTAAGAGATTACCAAAAGGCTTGTCTGTGACTACCCACAAGTAGCAGAAAATTTCTAAAACACAAAATTTAAGTTTAAATAGTCATAATTATCATAGATAAGTGTAAAAAGCTCAAAAACAATATATAATTTTGTTTTTAAATGATATTTCAAAAAATGGTGTTTCTACGATTTTTTCAAAACGGGGTCGGTCAAAGTTGGTGTCAAACAAGGACCAATATCAGGGCCAAAACTATAGTAAACTATAAAGTATTATATATCGTTAGAAAGGTATTAATTTAAGCTATAATAAACAGAAAACAGAATTAAAAAATATTTTGATGGTAAAAAGTTATAGCAGTTTAAGTGAGGTATGGTAGATTTTGCTATGGCAACGGTGAAATTCGAAAATTTTGCTCAAAAAATCTAACCAAACTATAACATATTTATACTCAAAATACGCGCCTTGACAAGATCTATCAATTTAAGGTAAGAATAATAAATTTTACTAAAGTATGGAATTTTTGTGAATTTTTTAATTTTGAACATGTATCGACTAGCACTTTTCAGAGCTAAAAAAGTACCTTCTGCCGCAAGAACACTTGTCAATTTTATTGCTTTAATTCAAAGCATATCTAGAGAGCTTTCAAACCACGAAATAAAATTCCACTACCATGCATACTCCTGAAGCGCTACAGTGATTTTTGTCAAAAAATAGCACTTTTTTTGAAGAAAAATGATTTTTTCAATATCAAAACTTTACTAAAACTGACATGTATGTTCACAAAAGTTATAGTTCTTAATAGTAGCTTTACCATAAAAAAGAATTTAGAATTATTAGTTATGATTATGAAGACCTAGACAAACGGAAGTGTGTCAAACACGTGGTTTATAAGAAAAATCGAAAATTTCACCAAATTTTCCAAAGTACTTACCAAATTTTTATATCTTGAAATTAAGCAGTTATATATAGCTATGCTTTCTCGAAATCCCGATCCCGGACAATTTCCGGGATCGGGATTGAAATTCAAACTCAAATATCTTGGACACAAATAAATTTTTTAAATTTTTGTTTCGTTTAAATGATTAAGGATGACATAAAGAATGAATTAAAATTTAAGAAAATTAAAAAAAATAATTTGTGTCTAAGATATATGAGTTTGAATTTCAATCCCGATCCCGGAAATTGACCGGGATCGGGATTTCGAGAAAGCATATATATAGCTACTAAATAAAAAAAATTTGAAAGAGATTCATTAATACAGTGATCGGTAAGAGCATTTTGAATGTTACCTAAAAATAGTCGTCTAACCAACTTTGAACTGCCATATCTCGACAATGCTGTCGAATTGAGCACTTTTTTAAATATTGTCATACTTGGTAGAGTAAGAACTATCATATAAGCTATAGAGATAATTTTTGAAAGATTTTTTTTTCCTGGCCCATAGTGCACCGTTGCCACAAAATTGTCATACAAGAGATTATCAAAGTCTATAAAAAGCATATTAGCTTCCGCATGCGGACATGGAAGCTTCTTTTGAATTATTTTTATACGCGTAAAATATTGATAACAAGCTTCCGGCTTGTAGGTTAACGTACAATTAAAGCACAGCTGTTGACCTAAAGGAAATATTTACTTTACAAAGTAGCTTTTATGCTGAAAAATTAGATTTATTTGATTTCATCATCGCTATTGTACAGTGTACAGTTCATTCACAACCTTTAAATTATTGTTGAGTTGAAGCTTAAAAATGTTTTATTTTTTAAAAATAAGCTCAAAACTTGAAAAAATCTTGATTGTATTTTCATCACATCGTACACAAAACATCACCTTATCTTATCTTAAGGCAAATTTTTTGAGCAAGAGGAGCTGTGCACACAAGAGGAAACAAATATTTTCACAATAGAAATTAGGGGTAATTCACAAATGACGACCATCAAAAAATAAAATTTTCAGATCATTCTGATTTAAAGTTTTCAGATATTTTTCTTCAAGTAGTGACTCAGAGCTTCCCTCACAATGATAGACGTCATATGTAAATAGCCCTTGATTGCCACGCAACATCTTCACTCAATCATCGAATTATCAGAAGTTTTATTAGAGATTAATTTGTTTTCTTTTTATTAACAAAATTTTTTAGCAACCGTCGAACTTGCTGTTGTTTTCAATTAAATAAAAATAGGAGAAAATATGAAACATGTGCTTAGCCAGGGGATGAAAAATTCTAAAAATGGTAATATTTACGATTTTTTGTTTAGACTGTCTGATTCTTGGAACTTTATATTACTTTAAACCTCTAATCATCTGTCTACAGCAGTAGTACTCAAACTATGCTCCGCGACACACTACTGTGTCGCGACGTCATCTCAGGTGTGTCGCGACGTCATCTCACGACAGTAAATTTACACTAGATAAAATCGACTCAGCTTCCGAACCAAAAAAAAACGACGCGTAAACGTGTAAAATGGGTCAAAAGAATCATACTGTGTCGCCACATTGGAGGTTCAATTTTAGTGTGTCGCGCTCTGAAAAGTTTGAGAACCACTGGTCTACAGCATTAAACATCATATTGCTAAATAACTCCTAAAACAGTGTTTCTCAAACTTTTTCTATTCATAGCACTCTAATGATTATGATCTGGATAACTAGTATGTCACGGCACATAATTTGAGAACCACTGTCTTACGAATTTACAAATACTGGTTACTACTAATTACTTCTCTGCTACTAGCCCCTTACTTAAAACGAGGGTATTTTCTATTAAACAAAATTTTCGAAAGCTAATAAAATTAATTAATTTTGATCCGATTTCTACCTTTTCCATTTTTAGTTCATTTAGCAAATGTATCTTTTTTCTGTTGATAAATTGAAAAAATTGTCGTGATTGAAATAATTTGAAAGGTTCAAGTCATTAAGTGACTTCATTTGCGATAAAAGTGAGGACTTCTTTCATGAAAATGTTATTTAAACTGCAAATGGAACGTTTTAAATAAATTCACAAGAAAGTGTGCGTCAGCTTTATTTCTAAGATCCTTCCAGCATTATTTCTGCCATTTCAGCATTTAAGTTTAAAAACAAAAAAAATAAGCTATCCCACCTTTCAGCAGTCTAGGTTTGATGGATGATAAATGATACTAAAAGAGAAATTCATAATACATCATAATAGCGGGATTAGAGACACGTCCCTTTTATGCACCCACAAAAGGGTGAATTCACCGAAATGGAAACTTTTGTAAGAGATTTAAAGCTCTAAAAATAAAGCTACAAATTCTCTTTTTGTGAATGAAATGAAATTTAATACATTTCACCATTCAATGGGATTTTACTACTAGATTGATTCTACATGTGGATAAAAATAAAGTTTTACCAAAAATGTTGATATTGAGAATTTTTTACCGACTAATTAGTACCCTATGGTACCCCTATGTACCCTTGGGAAGAGTAAGGTAGCCCCAGAAATCGACCCCTGAGGGGTCGCTCACTTAGGAGCGTTTTAGGAACGTTTTTTTAAATTAACATCTTTTTTGCAATATCCTTTTTGTATTTGTTTTTTTAAACCAAACCTATTTTCAGTGAGTTTTTGGAGGAAACCTCATCGATGGAATAATTTAGAATGGCAAAACAAATTGGGGGGAATCACTGACTTTTGATCATTTTGATTCCCTTGAGGAAGGTAAAAATTTTGGTATGAATGCAAAAATTTAGAGTGTGTTTTTGGATTTTTTCATGAAAACTCTTAGTAAATTGAAGAAAATTTCCGTCGAGAGTGTGCTAAAAATTTATCCTTCTCTAGCTGCGCATCTGACTACAACCCAAAATGCTTCATGATGTTGAAGAAAATGTAGCGTCTCAAAGTTCAATAACCTGTCATATAAAATAAGTTTATTTAAAACCTCAAGTATTGTGTTCTGGAATATTATAAAAATAAGATTTCACATTTCAATCCTTTTGTAGATATTTTCTTATTTATATAGAAATTCTTGGAAACAGAAAATTGAATTAAGGAAAATAAGATTAATTTAAAAACACACATTCACAATCGCTTTATATATAAAGCGAATTTATTAAGAATGAAATTTAAATTGTTTTGTTTCTAATACCTTTTAATCCCAGTTATGACAACAACATTGAGTAATAATATGTTAGCAACAGTTAAGATTTCTTCTTTTAAAAAGATTATTTTAGTTGCTCGAACTCACACCAAATATGTTAAATTCATGAATCAATTCTGTTGAATAATATCATTATCCCTTTTTTATTACAAACTTTTACAATGACAGATTTTAAAGGTTCAAAGCATTTTTTGAATATGGATTTTATATAAGCTTAAATATTTAACAAAAGAATTGGGATATTTCATATTTTTACGGGTGAATGATTTAATTTGATACATCTATAAAAGATTTTTCTAATAAAACTCTCTGTTGACAGATAAGAAAATCTATCATAACAATAAAAAACAGAGCTGTTATTAGTGTGTGACACACAGCCTCAGCTACGTACCAAATTTCAGCTCATTCAGTAAAAATATATAAAAGTTCAAACAAAAAGTCAAATTAGTATGAAAAGTATGGACGTCTTGCAGCTCAAAATTCTGCAAGACGCAAAAAGAAAGAAAGCAAAAGCAGTTCAAATCTAAAACCAAAACTAAGTGACGAAAAGACTTCAAGTCTGGTTTCTTAAAAACCAACGTAAAGAACATTTATTTTAAATATTTTGTACAAAATGGACGTCAGTCACTTTCTATGGCCGTAACAAGAGCAGGAAGTGACCAGATCCAAAATCCTTTATTCGGTCTACTCCTAAATATGGAAGCTACCAGTTAGCCAACTTTCAAGTCCATTGAACCTTCTCTGCGAAAGGAATTACAAGATTAGATAGAATAAAGGAATTGAAGACAAAGTGAAACATAATAGCACCTTTCAAACTGATGAGATCTAACTCACTGTTAGAGATAAAAATAACTTTATCATATGGACGATGAGGTATGATTGTTATGTACCAAAAGTAGCCATGTCGATATAACATTTTTCAGATAACTGCGTTACCAAATCATTACAGTTACAATTTAAAGAAGGCAAAGTTAAATTGTTTTATATAACTTATTAGAATTTAATAAACCTCAAAATACCACAAAATCTTTCTTTAATGTGAAAAACGTCTCAAATAATGCCCGCAGATACAACAAACATCATCAGATGAAAAAAAGCCATAAAAGCTTCCTTTTACATAAAAAAAATCTTTTGCTTATTTTTCCAGAAATTCTAAAATGAAACCTTTTTCATCCGCTTCTGTTACATATCTTGTAGATAATGCGATCGAAATGTATAATTCCATATAATTTGCAAAAGATAACAAAATCCCTATCATTATTTCATATGCGAAATTCTCTTCTGCTCTAAATTCCGATATATGTTTTTTTATGAAGACATAAGCATGTTCTGATTTGTTGACTTTGGAATTTCACTTTTTTGCGTGTACATGAAAAAAAAATGATAGACATGAGTGAGAAAAAAGTCAATAAGAAGAGAAATTCGCATAAATATTTAATGAAAGCTTTTGGATTATCGACTGTGTATATATAGGCTATATATAGTGGCTATATATAGGCTGTAGCAGTTAGCTAGATTAATTTATCTGCATTTATTCATGTTGTTGATGCTTCTTGTTGCAGAATTGACGTGAAATATTGGCAACAAAAATTTAATGATGTTTATTTATCTTAATTTTTCATAAAGCTCTGCCTAACATTTGATTTCTGTGAAGCTTTTAACCTTTGGCAATATGTAAGCTATAAAATTTCATTTAATGTGAAACGCACATTTTTTACTGCAAAAACAGACTTATCTTTATGCATCCTTCATGAAGCTTTATAAATAGAATCGTCTTGTCTTTGTTCTCAATGCCATGAAAAAGTCTTACAAGGATTCTTTGGCATATTCAAATATTCAACAAAATAAACAAATTTCGTGAAAAGAAAATCTTTTCCAGCATATACGGAACTCCTACAAAATACAAAAAAAAATACATATTGTGCAGAAAAGTTTCTTCCTTAACTGAAGAAAAGAGAAACTGGTAAAAAATCAACATGATTGGTACAAAGGAAGCGCATTTTTCAATTATGGATCATCTTTGTTTGTAAAAAAATAATTATTACTGTAGTTTTGAGTTTTTTAAAATTAAAATTTGTATTGCTCCCAAATTTAGACATATCCAGGTGGTAGGATATAGCTTAGGGTATCCAAAAGGGAGAGTAGGTTGGGCTGTGTAGGTGGGGTATCTTATGTAAGGTATACCCTACCTACCCAATTACCTACTCCTACTTTGCCCTAGGGATACCTTAGAGTCTTACCCGTGTAGCCCTAGAATTTAGTCACAGTTACCTAAATTTCAGTCTACTTAATCAAAAAATGTTAAAATTATAGCTTAAATTAGATTTGTATAATTGAATGATCCTCGAAATCCAAAGTACACTTTACCCAATTTTGTATTTTAGAAAAAATCAGTGTAATATAAATTATTATTAAATTTTAATACTTTTGTAAACATTAAGACTGATTTTGTCTTCTACTTTTTTCTGTAAAAAATATTAATTTTAAAAATTAAAATTTTAAATTTTTTGTTGGATTGTGATCCCGAGAGGCAAGGACCCCCTGGCTACGCCTCTGACTTCTTGTAAAAATAATTACAAAATTAAAGAATAAATGGAATGGCGGACAATCTGTCCATAATATGTAGCACTTTTCGAATTTAATTTCAGAAAATGTTTTAAAATTGATTAAAGACGAAAGAATGAAAAATTTCAAGGAACCTATCTCAATCCGTTTATATGTATAACAAAGTGCCTGAGATGTGGGCTGGTGGTTGAAAAGCTGCGTGAAACATAGAAAAAGTTTGATCTATGTCACACATATGTTTATACTCTTTTTCTACCCGAACGACATTAATACTGCAGTTTGACTCTATTGGGAAGCCATACTTAGTTCGAAGTTCATGTAAAATTGTGCATGAAATTCATGTCGTTGTCATGTGTTGCTCGGGATACTCAAAAGAGGATTCTTGGGAATTTAATCATCATTAATCATAATTAAATGGAAAGTTCTCAATATTTATATTCATTATGAAGTTTTGAGGGAATATTTTAATCATTCGTATTGAGTGGAGTTCTGTAGAATTTTCTTCCATTTTTCTGCTCCAGTTACTTTGTATTTACATAGTAATTTCTAAAGAATTTACAATCTTGCGCCATTGAACATATTTGTTTTGTATAAACTTCCTCGATTTATTTATAAAATTACTTGGAATTGCTATTTGTTTAATACTTTGTGAGAAAATGTGCTGTCATCACTTTCTTTCAGAAACTTCCGTAGTCTTTGTCGTATTCAAATAAGAATAAATATTTTATTTATCGACAATATTTTATTCATGCAATGAGCAACTTGATTTCGAATTTTAAAATTTGTTGTTTTCGGAATTCTATTTAATAAAAAATTGAAATATTAATAAATTTATTCAAACATTAATCAGAATTTTTAGAGCTAAAAAAAGCATTATACCTTAATAAAAGCTTGTGGGCTTGCTAATTAAGACACGTTTTTGCTGCATCTTCAGGCTAACTAATTATATAAAATATTGCGTTCAATATTTCTTATAAAAGTGCTCTTTTAAATAAAAACAAATGCTTGTGTTCAACGCACGAGAGAACATTTTAATACAGACAGTTGGGTGCGTAGCTAGCAGGAATCATTTGCTGACATAGCACCTGATTCTAACTAAAATGAAAAATAATAATAACGAAAATTGTGGTGATGAGTTAAAGGTGTTGAAAGTCCAAATGGGAAAACTAGCTTTTCGTAATAATTATAAAAAATTCAACATAACTCGAAGTTGTTTCTGATTTTCCATTAAAAAGTCTATTTCGAGACATCGGATTTTATCATTTTTGGGTTAAAAAAGCTTTGTTTAGAATCTTGAAGCAGATGATGTCACCACTCTGCCCCATCAAAATCAGTCTCATGCCAAAATATCGACAAAAAAAGAAATGTTTGCAAGCGACAGATAAAAAATCCAGAAAAATATGAATCAACGCTCAAAATTAAAAATGCTTGAATTTAAAAATTCTATGTAAATTCCTTTATTATATTTAAAGAAGTCTTATTTAATTTTCTCAAGTTTATTTTATATAAGATCTGAATTTTACCTTTAAAATCCTCAATATAAAGCTGTAATCTTGCGTAAAAAGAAAGAAGAAAATTAAAAACTTCAAAGATGTTGAATTTGAGAGTCGTTTTGGATATAAAATATCTTCAAGCTACTTACTCTTGTTCTTCCTAACGTTTGGATAAATTGATGGAAATGCATATTCGAGATCTCCACGTGCAAATACAAATTTAAAACCCAGAAGTTTATATATTTTTGTAATTTGACAAGACGCAGGTGTACCGAATAACTGTATTCACCATGACAAGAAGTTATTCATGAAAAATTTTTAACAGAGGGAGCAGAAGATGTGAAATTCCTATTTTTGACGGACATCATTTCCACCTTATCAAAATAAACTGAAATTTACGGTTCATCAAATTTCACAAGTTAATGCTTTTTTTAGTAACGGGTATTCGCATGTGCTTTGTATGAGCGAAGATATGTAGCTGAAAAATAACTGTTTGCTTGTCACATAAAAATAGATTCAAAGAGACCGAATAATTATTTGCTGAAAAAAATCTGGACCAAATTTATTGTTTCCTAGAAATTTTCATAACAGCTTGGAAGCTATAAGGAGTCATTCACTTATGACGTCCATTAAAAAATGGAATTTTTAGATCCCCTCTCCCCCCCTTGTCACAAAATTTAATTCAAAAAAATTTCTTTAACTTAAAGTGTCACAAAATCTCAGACCCCCCCTCCCCCCTAAATCATGGACGACATAAATGAATGACCTCTAACGGCATATCCAAAAAAATTCGAGGGAGAATTTTTTATGGAAATTTTTTCCTGTTTTTTTCTTCTAAAAAACACTAATTGAAGATTTGTACGGAGAGGGGGAGGATATTAATCAAAAGATTTCACGTGTTCATGTTCTTAATATAGATTGAATAGGGAATTGAAGTCAATTTATATTCGCTGTGTGGGAGATTAAAAAAATTCTTATCCTTTATTCTTAGTAGGTGTAATGCAAGGTGTGATGTCAATGTGTCAATAATGCCATACAGTATTTCAATACTCTTGATTTATAAATTATTTACGATAAGTGTATTTGAGAAGGATTCTGACTTGTTTTCTTGAAACCTTAAATTCACTTATGAGCCTCACATAACAAATTTCTTCTAGAATTGCTCATTAATGGATGTAAACTTTATTAATGTCATTTATGAAAGATTAATCTGTGGGTTTACCTAAATGAGTATGTAACCAAGTCATTTTATGTTTACGATGTGGGATTTTCTATTCATTTACACTATGAAAAGAACTTTTATATTTGAATACCATGCAAATGTAAATATTATTTCTAATAAAAGCAGGATTTAAAGCTGTTTGGTCTGAAGAAAATTAAATTAAAGCCATTATTCCAGAATATCCAATGACAACAGCACAGCAGCAAGTTCAATGAAATACCTTTTAATCATTGTGACGCAGGGGCGTATCCAGAAATTTTTCAAGGTAGGGGTTTTGAAATATTTTTGTATGGAAGGAAAATTTAGAAATTTGAGATTTTTGAGAAAACCCAAGCAAATTGAAAAAAATTTCTAAAAAGGGGTAGGGGTTTTGACCCTCAATACCCCTTTTTGAATACGCCCCTGTTGTGACGTGACACGAAATAGGATCTGACCATCTGGCAACTGTGCATGGTAATCATCCTACTCAGAAATGAAAAATCATATTTAATTAACCTGATAAATGATATGTTGTATATATAACAAAAAGTTTTATTTAGAATTAGTAATTCTCAATTACATTGATATTTCAAAGTAACCTCAATGTACTTCAAATGAAAAAATCATGGTTACATGGAACAATTACTCTTTTTTATTACTTAAATCAATACTTTGTTAACACCTACCATATTTCTCCGATTTTTTAAAGGATCAATCCCAAAAGCGATGGGATTGTTATCATTTTCATTAACTAAACAATTCCATGGCCATGGAACCTGCAATGCAATAAAAAATCAAACCTATTAAAGAGACTAAATAAGGAGATTTTCTGAAAATATCTTCAAAATATTCTCAGAAGCACGTACATCCTTTTATAATTAGCTCCTCAATTCTCATGAAGTCGGACTCTTGTGTGATGATACCCGTAAATGTCTGTTGATGTTATCTTGTTTATTTTTCGGTGATTTCATTACCCTTAAGTGGATAATGGGTCGTTGATAAATGACGTTGATCAAAAAATACTATTTTTAGGTTCCTCTCTTTTTTGACAATTTTTCTTTTAAATAAATGTATAACACAGCTCCTGAAGGAGCGTAGCTAGAGGGAGGGATTGGGGTACAAATACCCATCTCGATGGAAAAGTTTCTTGAAGTTGTTAGGGTTTTTAAGAAAAATCCAAAAACTACAAGAAAATTGAACCCCCTGGCTACGCCCCTACTTGTAAGGGATCATTTAATTACGTTGTTCAAAAAGTGAAAGGGTCTAAAGAATTTTAACAGCAGGTCCAAAACAGACGTTGAATGACCCCTAAAACTGGATTGATAACCCTCAAGGTGTGAAAGCTGAAAGTGTTTCCTCAGAAAATATTTTTGTATCCAATTTATTCAATTAAGTTTCAATGATTTTTTGGGTTACCTATAGATTAAAATAAAAGGTTTGAATTTTTTTCTGACAAATTTTATCCTCTTTATTCATTTTCATTCCTTTTATACTTTTTTTAACATAAAAATATTTTCTTTGTTTTAACTTTTTTATAAACGCTTTTTTCTCTATTTAATCTAAACATTTTGATAATAAAAACTCCATTATAAAGTTATTGAAAGCCAACAAAAGATTAATTGAACGTGACTTTTGTGGGAATTTTTTTTTCGTGCTCTTTAAAATGTTACGAAAAATTTCTTTACGATCTGAATGAAAATGCGACATGAATACAAAAAGGCAAAAAATATTGGGAGGAGATGCTTAATGTACGGATAAAAATTTCTTCTTAAATACTGGATGGCTTTACCGATCATCTTTTACCATAATTTTATATTTACACAAAAAAATTTTTTTTTCGCTGATTTATAAAATGTAAAAAAGTATATGCCAATTTCGTTACATCTTATGCTACAATAACTCATTGTTAAAATTTTTTCATATCATCCTACGCTTATTTTACAGCGACTTTACTCTTTCCTAGCATGATTATGTTAACATAATTTTATTTTTTGTGGTAATGAATTTTTTTTCCATAAAGATTTTTTTTAAACGCACTTTTCAAGATTTTTTTTGTCATGTTTAATTTACTTTGTACAATTTGATTATAGATTGAGTTTCTACTTGATTGTTCATTTAAGACGTCTGACAAATTGCACAAAACTTTTTTATAAACCAGGTGTATAGCCTGGGGTAGAGTAGAGCTATTATAGGTAGGTAAAGGGATAGGAATATACCGAGAAACCCAGCCCAGGACTAGATTATTCCTAGGGTTGTTAAAAGGATTTCATTCTTTTCTGTGACACTATAAGGACTAAAAATGACCATTTTTGAACTTACCTCTCCTCCTCATAGCCTAAACTTAATGCCTTAGGTCCCGTTCATAAATGACGTCACGAGATTTTTAGACTCCCCTCCGCTCCCACTCCTCTGTCACAAAATTTTCATACATTTTTTTTTATTTTGTATGGAAGTGTCACACGGCATCAGACCCCTCCCCCTTAAACATTGGACGACATTTATGAATGACCCGTTAATTAAAGATATGATTTTAACTAAGATATTTTACGAGGCTAGGGCAATATCTAGTTAATAACACTGTATTTTTTGTGCAAATTATTGGCCGTATTTGACGTCATCAATGAACAACTGTAGTTATAAAAATTCAAACAATTTTTTAATTTTAAATAAACATTTTTTATGTACGTGATTTAATAGCTTGAAAAAATGCGTTGGAGGACGCTATATTTGAATATTCTGAGTAATACTTAGGGTGTGTTGCATAGGGCTGACTTTTTATTCTGCAGAATTCTGGAGAATTCTGGTAAAATAATTCTGTTCAGATATTTTGCAGAATTCTGAACAGAATTCTCCAGAATTCTGGAAAATTATTCTGCTTCTGAATTTTTGCGATTCGCAAAAATAAAATTCAGAATTATTTTGGAGAATTCTGATTCCAACAGAATTCTGATAAAAACAGATTTTTTTACGAATTCTATTAGTAGTCAGAGTAAGTGTTTGAAAATATGATTTTAAGTTTGTAACTCTAAAGTCTTGACTTTAAATTATCCTACAGATGTAGGTTGAGTTTGGTAAATATTAATATCCAATTTCTGTGTAATTTTCATCGATTGTTAATTAAAGTTCATTCTAGCTCCGTAGCCCTGTAATATTTATCATCAGAATTCTGTTTATTATTACCAGAATTCTGGAGAATTCTGTTTATTCTTATCACCTTTCAGAATTTTAAATATTTACAGAATTCTGCAGAATTCTGATGAGGACCTACAGAATTCTCCAGAATTCAGCATAATTCTGATTAGTTACAGAATTCTGTCAACAAATGTTAGAATTTTGAAGCCGAACGAGATATTTCAGAAATGGTTAATATTGTGCCACTGCACATAAAAAATTAGAAAAAGAGTAAAAAAATTCAAATTTCACGATATATGCGACAGACTTTAGAATTTTTTATTTCACTAGAGCATTAATTTAATCAAAATAAGTAGTTTTTTTAAATGACACAGAATGATAAAAAACTAAATTAGACTTTTCATTCAATTTAATCAAAATTTTACAATTACCCAATATTTATATATGTACTAATACGTAAACGTGGAGCCCAAGATGAGCCATTGTAAAAATACGTAAAGCATTACTTGCCCAAATATAATAATTTCATTAGTTTAGTAAAATGTTAGTTAAGGTTTAAGCCTATTTTAAAAGTATACATTTTTTGAAATGGTTTTCTTAACGTATTGGTACATATATAAATATTGCTTGGAATCTTCAGATTTAAGATTTGGATAAGTTACTTCGAACTATTACAGTTTAATTAAAATTCTACACTTTCCACACTCGTATCAGTATTCTGTTGGAATCAGAATTCTCCAGAATAATTCTGAATTTTATTTTTGCGAATCGCAAAAATTCAGAAGCAGAATAATTTTCCAGAATTCCGGAGAATTCTGTTCAGAATTCTGCAAAATACCTGACCAGAATTATTTTACCAGAATTCTCCAGAATTCTGCAGAATAAAAAGTCAGCCCTATGCAACATAATCAATACTTATTCTCTTTATATAGTCGACATAAATTAATTTGCTCAAGTATGATGGAATGTTAAGGTAAATATAAGTAATTCTGTTAGCACCAATGTATTTCTAATAAAGTAGGTATAATAAAAATTTTGTTTCAGGAAATATTTTCCATTTATTGACTCGCGATGGTATGGAAAAAAATAATTAATAATTTTTATAACAAAAAAATTCGAGGAATTGTTAAAAAGTTGTATAATAATCCTAGCTTTGAGAATTTACAGCTATTTTAGAAGCTTTATAAATTTCGTTTTAAATGCCACATCATAAAGACCAATTAATCGAAAAATTTATTATCCTCGGAATAAAATTCCAAGTTTTAAAAAAGTTTAAATTGAGTGAAAATGTTTGTGAATGGAATTTTCGTTAATTAAAGAAAGTTCCCATTCCACCACAAACTGTCATAAACATAAGCTATCAATTCTAATAAAATGAATTTATGGCTGTATATAAGACTAATTGCCGAAGCAGATGTAAAATTTCTTAAATAAGAATCATATCCTGGTTAAAATGCCTTACGGGAAGAAATAGGCAGTCAGATGATGCTAATTTGTATTGTTTCCATTATTAAAATGCTTTCTTATCCACAAAATATGCGAATAATAATGAGATGTGAGAAGAAATGTTCTGTTATGATACATTAAAGTATTGGTTAATTAATGAACTAATTAAAGACGATACTCGTGCATATGGAGGATTAAAAGCTTTTGAGGCACATTAAATTAAATATTCAATTCAACACAGTGGGTCGTTTGCTTATAACGTCCATTAAAAATCTCTATTTTGATGGTCTCCCCTCCTTTATACTCTTTATAACAAATAATTTTCCAAAAGCATGGCACGTAGTTTGCTTTCTCGATTTTCGGATCCCGTAAAATTTTCGGGACCAGGATCAAAATTCAAACTCAAATATCTGACGTATTGAATCAAGTGTGATTAGTGTTGAATCAAATCAATATCTTTTTTAGAATGATCAAAGTAATCTTTGAAGTCTTTGTAAATAATTGGTTGAAATTGTTAATTATTGAGAGATTATTCTCTAAAGAAATTGTCATTTGAAAAACAGTCCACTATAGAAGTTATTGCTGCATTTTTCACGTATTACTAAATATTTTTCAGGTTTCCGTGTTAAAATGATAAAGGAATCTTTAAAATTAAAATTTAAAAAAAAAATCTTTCCAGATAATTGAGTTTGTGTTTTTGGTCCTGGACCTGAAACTTCCAGGGATCGAAAAATCGAGAAAGCATACTCACACAGGTGAGAAATCCCAGGTTTAGGGACTTTGTTAAGGAAGCGCTTTTAAACCTTGTTGGGGGTTCCATGGTCACTCTTTACCTCTAATGAACCGTAAACGTATCAAATAAATACTCCCCAATGTTAATTCCTTTAATGATCAACAAAACTGAAGAGTAATTAAAGCCAAATGTTGAAGAAATATGTTTGGATTATCATCATTTAATCAACAGTTTCTAGGGAATTAAGCCTAATCTGATATGAAAAGAAACTTTCACACAAATCACACGACGATGTTGACAGAAAGAAAACTTTTTATATTATATAGGAAAACTTTTAAGGATGAGATAGTGGGGGTCATTATCGAATGACTTCTATCAGAGACATAGCAAGAGTTTTCATCGCCCGAGACAAATTTACAAATTTTTCGTTCCTTGATATAGGATTTTAATGTTTTTTGAAATGGTACCCAGGAACCATGGCCTTTGTTGCTCTTTTGAGATGCCACTGGCACCTCTTCGCATCGGAAAACGTTTACTTATTGTTCAATTCCAACCCCCAATTACTCTAAATGTTGGACGTCATAAATTAACGCCTCCTAGATCATGATTGAATGAGAAATGAATCGTCAGCACAAAAGCTTCATTTCGTATTTCATACACATCTCCGGTTTAGATCTTAACGCGTCGAATGTAATTTAAAGTTTAAAACCAATTCCATTACTTAAAGATGATTGATATTGAATAAATCCTCTATGCTGGTTTTAATTTCATGACCTTATCTTTAAAACATGAGCTTTGAAGATGAAAAGAGAACCCAAATGGAATCAAATACCAGGAAAAATAAAAGGAAAGGATGTTAAATGGAATGAAAAAAATGGATTAAAGTTGATGTAGAAAATATTGATGTCCATTTCAGTTTTATTTCTAAATTTAATTCTTTAATTTGATATAGCTGAAATTTGATATTAACAAAGGATTTTAGATTTTTTTCAGTCAAAGTTAAATTTACTAAAATGATTCTAGAAATTTTATTCAATCTACTGAGTTTGTTTTGTGTTGAGAAATGGTTTTTGACCATTTTTTTAAAAAAAGTTGTAGCTTCTGAGAAAAAGAATTACCTTTTTGATTATGTAGTAAACCTAGCGTAATTAATTCAAATTATAAGGAAACATAGGAAAATAACTTAATTACATGGAGCTTGATTATTGAAATTTATTACAAAAATAGACATTTAGAGGTGTGGTATCGTAGCAGAGTTAAATTTAGTAGTGAAATTTTCCTGATCAACCTGTGACAGATGAGATTTTGACAGCATGGACGTACCCAAAAGTAGGAGGGTCCAGACCCCCTCTTCCCCAATTTTTTTTTATTAAATTAAATTTAAATTCATTTAAGCGCCATTTAACATTAGTTTAAATTTAATTTTAAATAATGGTACAAAAATTACTCTATATACGATCTTGATAATAGTAGCTTTAGCTCCATTACATCGTTGGAACTCTTCTTCATTATTTTAAATATCATTATACTATCTCAGATCACACTGTGTTGAAAATTAAGCAATCAATTTTCATACAAAATATTTCTTCTTGGCTTCTCAAATCCTCGTAATTGTAACACCATGCTTTTCATTCAAAAGACTTATTGTGTCAGCAAATATACTCGTAAAATGCTATTACAATTTAATCTCTGACAATTTTCTCATTCTGTCTTCTCATTTCCTCCATAAATATTCATTTCATTGTTTTTATCCTTTGGAGAATAAATTACTTAATGAAAATAGATTAATAAGAAATGTTATTACTAGACAGTTATTTAAAGAGATGCAAAATATTCGGGAGCTTAGGAAAAAAATGGTATTTAACATCTCTTCTATTGCTATCGACAAGAAAAGATTAAAAACTTCTTTATTTCTCTACAAAAAGCATGAAATTTTCTTTATGTTCGCGTCTTCATTTGAATTTAATATTAAATTATCCACTAATCGAGTTTGTGGATGTATGTTGGTACGTGTTATGTGATAATAAATTTTACATTCAGCAATTTAACATAAATTAGAGTTGTCTTATCAGTAACATACCACTTAGAATAGAAGATGAATATAAGAGATACATTATCGTGTTGAATCCGTTGAAGCTACTTGAAGCATCTGAACAAAGAGTTTTCTCGATTTTTGCACAATTTTTAAATTGACGCTCACTCGAGAGT
Source organism: Chironomus tentans (assembly GCA_963573255.1). Taxonomy (NCBI): domain Eukaryota; kingdom Metazoa; phylum Arthropoda; class Insecta; order Diptera; family Chironomidae; genus Chironomus; species Chironomus tentans. Next base: position 37,758,474 of record OY754302.1, on the reverse strand, counting down.
AATTCTACAATATTTTTTGTGAATTTTGCTGACTTTGCATTACATTTATTCCAGGCGCTATTAAATACACAGTTCTCATATGAGTAACGAGCACTGTTGTTGCCATCATGTTGTTGACAATGTTGTTCACATAAAATATGCGCGAAAAATAGAATTACACAATGTTGGCATGGATGATAGAATAAAAATGTAAAATATTAATCAAAAGTTATTATTAGGTATGCATATAATAATGGATTTGATTATATGCCTTGTGTACGGAAGGTTAAGAAGCATTTATTTTTCATTTTTATGGATGTCAAATCACAAAGACATCCGTTTATGTTTATTGAGCCTTAAATAAATAATTTGGAACCCAAAAATGAAATCATCGTGGGATGGATCAAACTGTGACAAGCAAGGCTTCCCAGCTTCTAATCTTTAATCTTTTTAATCTTTAATCCCATAGAGATTAGGTAGGTTTTTGGCCGTTAGAAGCAGAGTTGATTTCCAGCACCTGTCTTTGAATTGAACAATCTAAGTGAAGGCTGGTTTAGACAATGGTAAGTTAAAAGTAAAACTTTCCTAGTTAAAAGGCAAAAAATCTGGGTAAATTTTTAGGGTTACTTGGAGTGCCCTACCCTACCTTAATACTAGGATGCCCTAAGGTACCCAACCTACCAAACGTGGGTAGGTTAAGTGAGGAGTTTTTCTGAGATTTTGTAACAGGATAAAGTAAAGAAAATTTGGTTCAAAATTTGTAACGGGGGGGAAGGGGGAGTCTAAAAATCTACTGTTCTGCGTAACGTAATAAGTGAACGAACCCTAAGGTATACGCTACTAATTCAGGATAGGAATTCGACCCCTGGTCAAATCCATCTTTGTATCAACTCTTGTCTCAAAAATGTAACAATCAAAAAACTCAAATTTTTGAAAATTAAATTTCAAAAAAGTCTAACCAAAATTTTCATAATGACTATAGCCTGATCCAAACAAAAAGTATAATAACTTACCAGCAAAATTGCATGTATTGAACATTTATGTTGCTCTTCCTCTCCCTCTCTATCCGCTTGAATTCATTTTCTATAACATTCTGATAATGTGCTGTACATTCCTCAAAATCCTTTTTATTTATGTGGATAAAATACATAAAATGTCGACATTCGTTAAGGCGTGTGGATGAGAAAAAAAGGAAAAATAGAAATAAGTCACAAAAAATTTCTTCAAGAAAAATGTGAAAAAGATTGGAAATTACATTTTGATAGCTAGGCACACAATATGTACACAACATTGAATTGTTAAATTGAATAAATCGAAATTAATTTTGTATCAAGCTTTGATTCCATTATTTACAGTATATTATTATTATGAATTCATTTTATTGACTCAATGGATAGGCAGTGCGAAAAATCCTTAGGTATTGTACACATACCAAGGACATACGTATCATTTCATCGCATTAAATTTTCATCAGCTGTTGCTGTGTCATTCAAAAAAGGTTCACATTTTATTTCCGTAGAAATGAAACCACTTTTTATTATTTTCTTTTTCTTCCGTTTTTTATATCCACAAATAATCCGATGGGGTTTTACTCATTGAGAAAAAGTTTTCTTCTTGAATGGGCACTAAAATATTGAACTTTACCCATTTTCTAAGAAAATAGAAAGCTTCAGAAGAACACAAATATTGTTTACGGTTTAAGTTCTTCTTACAATTTAATGCAAACTGCAACATAAACGTTTATTTAACATAATTGAAAAATATTACGACTAGTGATTTCATTCGTCTTGAAATGATTCACTCTATCACAAACATAAGATGTTGTTTTTCATATTTTTGTTGAAATAAATCCATAGCTTTAAGGGTGTATCCAGTGGCGTAGCAAGGGAAGGATGACAGTGGTCGTGATCCCAGGCATATTGTGCAAAATTCCTTGAAATTCTTTCTAAATTCTTGAAATTTCGTATGAGACCTTTCATAAATGACGTCCAACCTTTAGAGGGAGGAGAATCCAAAATTTTGTTGATACCTCCTTTTAAAAGAATTTTTTTTTGTATGAAAATTTTGTGGCAGAAGGGAGAGAGACATCATTTATGAATGGCCCCTAGTAGCACAAATTTCAAATAAAAGATGCCAAATTCTATATAAAGGAAGCGCCAAAAACCCTCTCAATGTCATTGAATGAATCATAATTTTAAGCGAAAAATTGAGTAAAATAATAGAAATGGTCAATGTTGGAGGGATTTTGAGAGCAATGACTCTCCTGAATACATAGCCACATAGCATTATCAGAGTATTTAAAGTTATATTATAAAAGATTGGATTTTATAACCATAAGGCGTTTTTTTGGCGCCAAAAAAACAATTTTATATTTTTCAACTTTCAGTCATAATATTTTATGATGCATAAAAAGAGTGGAAGTACGAAAATTAAATTGGAAATGAAGGAGCATTAGCTTTGAAATATTTTTTAATAATCTTGAGGGAGAGTTTCTTGTGGTTTACAAAAATGACTCGAGCGTTAAATTTAATCTCTTTTCGCAGAGTTAAAAAAGCTACTATAAAATTCATTGGGTACTAAAATACTTCGGTGGTTGAGTGTTATGGTGCTCCAATCGAATGGTCAAAGCTGACTTCTTTATTGGGTGCGAATTTGGATAACATCGAATTAGATTAATTTTTTTCTTGGGCAAGATCAAAAATGAATTGTTCGTGACGCTGAGCAGTTATTTGGATTTTTTTAGGTATTGGTGCAGATAAAGTAATAAAGTCTTATATTTTTCTTATAGCACTCGCCGAGACCTACATTTTGGTGTATAACATATAGCACTAGGCTTTACCGTTGGAACTAAAAGTTAATTAAAAGTGCCTAGCGTCACGAACAATTTTAGGGAAATGTGAGTTTGCACTTTATTGCAAACGCAATATCTCTGCAACCTATTTACCAATTGTTATAATTCTTTCACTAGCTAATTGATCACCTTAAATAGTAAGTTCTAAGTAAAAAAATTTCAATATGGCGACTTTTTAAGTTAATTTAATTAACATTTGAAATTTTCAGATTAAAAATTTTATGTGAAGGAAATGATTTAGGAACTTGCTTTATTTACAAAAAAGATAGCTAACCTGATTATCTTCAAGATTAAAAAAGAAAATTTCAAATTCTACTATAATTAACCAAGTTATGATGAAATTTGTAAAATTTGTAATAACTCATTGATTACTCATTTTTGTTATGATTTTTTGATCTGAAACAATAGCTTTGAATCATATCTATCATATTACAAAAGAAAAAGTAGTGAATCTTAAGGATAAAGCTAAAAAAGTTAATTAAATGAAAATAACCAGCCAAAAATTTTGTAACGGTTACAAAAAATTTAAACTTTTGAGCAAAAACTAAGCAAATTTTGTTGCTCATTGTAAATTGCAATATTTTTTTAGTTAAATTAACTCATCTTAAAGGCTTATTTTGATACAAAACAATAACAAAAGGCTTTTAAATCACTTTGTAGCTATATTGCTGTGAAGAAAGTTGACATTTTTGATGAATTAAGGAATTTCGCAAGTAATTTAGTTTTTGGTTAATTTAGTTAAATATAACCAATTTTTGATGGTAATAGTCTGTTCATATGAAAGAAAATAGCAAAATTTACAACTTTTGCAAAGATTTTGACTATTTTTCTTGCTTCCTTCATAAAGAAAAATTGATTTGAAATATAGTTTCATTAATTATGTTAACTTATCAGATCGCCATTTTGAAAAATGTAACATTAGAACAAACTTTCTGAACTAAGCTATCAGCCTGCGAAAGAATCATGTCAATTGAATGCTGCAAAGCAGAGATATGTCCATTTGAAATTTTTTTCCCTTTTTTTCTGATCTTGCCCTCTTACATATATCATTCAAAATGAGCTATACAAGAGGGAAAGAACCCAAAAAATTAATACGTAAATTTATTAAAGAAGTTAAAATTTATCTTTTGGGGAATTTGACCTTTCATTTTTGATTGACTTGGCGCTTTTGCGATGGCTAAATTTCATGGTAATTGAAATGAGGGGATTTGACTCATCTCGAACAATCTTTCCGTTACGAAAGTCAAGTTTGAAGTATTAAAATTTAAATATTCATTAGATGACTCGTAATTCTACAAAAATTCATGACGTCCTTCACAAAATTCACAAACTTATTCAATTAGCATTAATACGATGGATATAATTAGCAATAAGAATAACAAAAAAATTACAGAATAACATTTAGGGAGGAAGAATATATTGATGAAATGCTAATTAAATGCTTTTTTTATCAATCAATATGGAAAAAGTATGGGGCTTGTTTGATTTTCATTTTCTTCAAATTTTAATGAATGTGCATTTTTTATAGACTTCAAAATAAAATGACATCCCAAAGATCAATTTATACAGTAAAAGCAATGATTAAAATTTAGGAATGATTTTTTTAAAATTAATCTATAAGCATGTACGCAAATTAAGACACTAAAATACATTCAAGAAGGAGTTAAGCTTTTAAATGTTCACTTAAGAAGAATCTAATTTTTATTCTGCTTATTTAGTAGAAGAATTACCATCTAGAATTTCACAAATTCGAAATATTTCCATAATTTTGTAGAACTCATCAAATTTCAATAATTGGAAATTTCATCAAATTCAAAAAGGCATCTGAGTCACTTCATGTGGGTGAACATGAAGTGCTGCTTTTCCACAGAGATACAAACAATAAAAATACTCAGTCTTCTTAGATTTTGTTCTCTTATGACGTCAAAAATATTTTTTTAAAATGACCATTGTGCAAAGGTCTTTGTTTGTTCATAACCCATGACCCAAGAGGCACAAAATAAAATTTTCTTTAAAAAAACATTGGAATTTATCATTTATCATAATGGGCATTTATCATAATGCCCTGAAAATAAATTTTGGAATTCATTTCTACTGTTTACATTCTAAACTCTAGATCGTTCGAAAATCATTTCAAAAAAGGGGTCGTGATGCCTACAAATTTTTATTTATGTTGCTCTGGCGTCCAAAGTAAAATAGGGTCCCCACGCCGACGTGAATTAAGCTCTTGTTAGAATTTCACGAAATCTGATCTGGGATTAGATTCACGTCTGCAGACATTTTTTTTTCGCCTTTTTACACCTTTTGGTTTGAGACAAATTTGAAGACTGCTTTACTGACTCTTAACTGTTTATTATTCTCTGAATTTTGTCAAATAAATGATAAACAATCAAATTCAGTGCCTATATTCTAGGAAGATTAATCTCCTTCCGATTAGAAAGCTTTCTTACCTTCTCGATGTAACGAAAACATTCTCGATGATTAAGATAGTCCTTTTTGAATTCTTTGTCATTGCACAGCATTGAATAAAAGTTTTTTGCTGGTTCCACCTCACCATTTATAAGACGTTTGTTCATCGCATCCATGCACTTTTCGGTGTAGTCATGATAACATTGCAGACCACGATTGAATAATCTTTCGATGAAAATAAAATATTGAATTTATTGAATTTTGCTTCGGTTTTCTTTAATGAGATTCACTTAAGGTAGGTCAACTTTCTAACATTCTTAAAGATTTTTCGGAATTTAAAAGCTTGTTGGAAGAGCTTTTAATTAAAAATGTTTTGGAAGTAGTTAATTTTTGAATTGATTTTATCAGAAATTTGAAGTTTAATTTCGGTAACATGTCTACTGAGATGAAATTTTTCAAGTACTCCAGCTTATTTTGCAAAAAATTTGTTAAAAATTGAAAAAAAAATTCCTAATTTCTTTTCTATGCAGTTTTCAGTTTAAAAATTTAATGGAAGTGATAGGAATGCAATACACATCGAATCAACAACCGCTCCGTCGCTCGTCAAGAATCCCAAAGCCCATTCAAAGGTTGGGGAATTAATAAGAGAAGGAAGATGTAAAATAATATCATAGTAATCTGGATAAAATCCAAAATAAAATGATCAGTTGAAAATCTCGTTATTAAAGAAAAAGTTGTGTTTTATTCGAATAATTGAAAATTAAAATAATTCAACAGAATGTTAAGTACTGCATGTTTTCAATCCAAAATTTAAGCTTGGCTGTATAAATTCCAAGAAAATTGAAAAATTTTATTTTTTACTTGGAGTACTTGAAAATTTGCATCTCAGTTAACATGTTCAAAATTTGACCGTTATATTTTGTGTTGTCCCTCCTCTGAATTTTATTTAATTTTTAAATACTTCAATTAATTCTAATTCTTCTAAATTTTTCAAATAATTTTTTAACTTTTTTGGATATTTCAAAACATTTTTTAATTTTTTTGAAATTTTAAAATACTTTTTCATTTTTATGATTTTTTTCAAAATATTTCTTATATCTGAATTTTAAAAAAATTAATTTTATAAATTTTTTAGAATATTTTCTCATTGTTATTAATTTTTTCTTTTTTTTCTGAACTTTTAAAAATATTTTGTAAACATTTACAATAAAATATTTCACAACTTCCAATATCAAAGTCAACCTACACTTAAAAATTTAAAACAACTTTATTTACTTGCAATTGTAGTCAATCTCAATTGTACTATAAGGAATTTTTCTTTTTGTTGCATTTTGAAAGAAAACCTTCGATGCATTAAAATCTTCACTATTTGCAAAACATCTCTCAAATAATCTGTCAGCATGGCCACACACTATATCCACACTTGATTTTTCTCCCATTCCTTTCATTGTGTTTATAGCACATTAAGAATGCATTATGTTTTGGTTATTTTTGGATGAGAAAAATAAATAAATGAATAATAAGTGAAAATCAAATAAATAAATCGAACACTCTTGAGATGGGTTTGCAAATGGACGAAGAAGAAATGAAAATTGGTTCTTAATTCATGCAATTCAATAGAAACCCCTTTAGTGCTATTTAAAAATGTTTTCATTGAAGCAACACGTGTTGCATATTGGATAGGCAACACAAAAATATTTATGAATACTTGGGTCTGATTAATTCATTCAGTCATAAATTAATATTCTATTTAGACATATTTGATGAAACCTTTTCTTTTCCATTCTACAGTCTTCCTTGTTCCTTTATCATGTCAAATAAAAAGTTTCTGCTTTCATGAATTATGAGGAGCAATACAATCAGAGTTTTTAACTTAAATGATGTGCCTCAAAATTGAGGAAGAATCCTGAACAAAAATTAATTTTAATTTTCTTCATCCTCCACATTTTGGGATTGTTCGGGTATTTGGTTATGTCTGAAATAGCTTTATTTGATGCCTACACTTCTAGAAATAATATTTTTTATTAAAAAATTTAAAAATAATTTTTGTAGCAAAATAAAAGAATGTGAACCTTCATCTCCATAGCAATTGACACTACATTTAGCTATAACAGCCATTGAGGACTCCTACATCCTTCCTGTAGCAAATTTTATTTTTAGAAAAATAAGTCTGACTACCCTAAACCTAAAATTAACCCCCATCCCCTCTTTTGATGTAACGAAACATCCAAATCAACCCCATTAAGATGAATGATTTTCCATGAATAATTTGTGAATTTAGCCTCCACATACAATGTATGCATGCAAGTAAAATGAAATCTTGACATTTCCTTCTTAATGGCACAATAAATTCCTTTCTTCGTCCTTCTTAACCAGTCATAATTTTTGGATAGAACTTTTGACACCACATTTTTTATGGACAATTCTTCTTGTCACTTCGTTTATTTTGAAATTCATAAAAATCCAGCCATAAATTCACCTTGCGTCAGCATGCTTATAAACGAAATCCAAATGGGAGTGATAAATTTATTATGCATTTCCTGTGATTTTCTCACTTTCGCTTAAATAATTGAGATTTATTATATTGTTGTTTATGTCTTATTTTAGCTAATGAAATGATCAAACGTAATTGACAGTAACGCGCACTTTCATAAATAATTTTTCATTCTTCTATCGACACTCGAGACTTGTCAACATTTTTTATTTTCTTTTATTTTTGATTCTATTTTCTTACGTCCTTACAATATCCGTTTCTGCTAAACAACTGATTCAAGTCTTGCAGAAACACGTTGTTAAATACATCACTTCCAACGATTACTTCTTGGGAGAATTCCACTTCCAGTGAGAGTTCAATTCTCACTCTCTCAAAATTGTTCAAAAAGCTCCTCGAAAAAAGCTCTATTACATGAGCTTTTGAAAGCTCTCGAGAGCTTTTATTGAGAAAAAAGCTCAAACAATCGTTATGAATGAAACATTTTCCAAGAAGCACAAAAATCTGTAATTAGAGATGAGCAATAAAAATAAAAGGAATACAACAATTTTTATAATTAGTGAAAATAATATTTTTATTAGATTTTTGAATAAATTTGTTTATATAACAATTTTCTCTTTCTAATATAGAGCAGAATAAAAATAGAAAATAAAATAAAACATAACTTTTTCTTCTTCTTCTTCATTTAAAAAAGAATCTTTCCTTCCTTCTATTATACATAATATGTATATTGATGACATAAAAGAAAAAAACATTAATTGGATTAGAGTATAATAAATGGAAAACTTTTTTTAAAAGATGGAATTTAATTCTTTTAATAATTAGTCGAAGGAATTTGTATTAAAATAGAAGTTCTTTTTATCAATTAAATTTACACAAAAAAATAGAATAAATAAAAATAATAAAACTTAATAATTCGCTAACGCAAAGCACCATAAATTAAGATAGACAATTATTAATTTCTCAACTAACTTTTTTTCCAAAAAAAACAACAACAATTTTATTATTTCAAAAATTAATTTAAGGTTAAAAACAGTTAAATAAAAAAACCCGCATCCAAGCTACATCAAATACATTTTCTGATTAGCGGAAGAATTAACTAATTTTATATCAAAAAAATAGGATTATAATTAAAAACGTAAAATAAAAATTGACAAACAGGGAACGCAATTTAAAAACAAAAAAATAATAAGGAAAAAACCTGAGGTTATGCATTTAACACATTTATGTGATTATAAGGAAAAAAATATAAATCAACTCAAGTTCCAAACAGTGGTTGAGTGGGGCTGATGATTCTCTTGAGGGTAGTCATGCTGCTGATAATACTGTGGTCTTTTAATATTTATTTTGATTTTTAAGGGGGTCTGAGGGGACATGCTGGATTATTTTGTGATAATTTTAAGCATTTTTGGATCATTTTTCACCCAATCAGTCCCCTTGACTACTTTACTGCCCTAGTATTTTCAAGAAATCTAATCCTGGACTTGACTGTTCGGTATACCCCCCTTCCCACTACCAGGGGTAGGGGTAGGTATAGGGGTACACCAAGAAACCCAGCCCAGATATGAAGGAACAAGAAAAACTTCCGAGACAATTTCTAAATTATGTTAACAAACAATAATTCTACCGCTCGAGATAACAATGACATATCTTTGTCAAGAAAAAATCTGCGCCACTCAACAAAACTAAAAATAAACCAAAAGTAGATAAAAATATAATAAAAAAATTTTGTGTGTACAATTTTTAATTTCACCAAAACACATTTCTCATTAAATATTTCGTCATTTTTTTAAATATATTAATATATGTTTTGTGTATGTATATTAAGTAAGTAACAGTAATAAATTAGTAGCTGTGAGATATTAGATACTTTTGTTTTAATTACTCCCATTTTTACTTGCGTTTTAAAAACAGATAAAAGATTGTAAGTATAATATAACATCTTAAAGATTTGAGACAGGCTTCATTAAATTTAAAACAATTTTACTTCATAACGGTCATTCTTAAATTGAAATTTGAGAATTTCTTAATATTTTTTTGTATGATTGTGTTAGTAATGAGAACACATTAAGTAGAAAATTATTGGAGAATTTTTTGAGCATAATTTTTTTTCTGAGGCATTTAAAAATTTCCCGCAATTTTCCAGCCATTAAAAAACTAACACAATAATAGAGTATGCAATTTTGAATGTAAAAATGACTGTTACATTTATCTTTCAAACATTTAAAAAAAATTGTCTTCTTAATTATTTCTTAATTTCATCTGCCGTCCTTATAATCATGGTACATTAACTCTTGTTACTTTCATCATTGATGTGTATAGACAATCACTTAAAAATTATCTCTCATTTTAATTTTTTTTAAACTATGAAAATTAAATTAAACTAGATTAATAATAATGATAATGATAAAAACATTTAAACAAAAGAACTTTCACAAGCTTCAACATTACTTCAAGAAAAATAAGCTTGGTGAACTTAATGCTCTATGTAAATTACACTAAAGATTTCTTTTTTCATACTTTAACTAATAAATAAACATCAGATGTTTCTTCAGCTATCTAGCGATCATTTTAATGCGTATTACATACAGCAACATTTTTTTATATCATTTTTTTTTCATTCCATAAAAATTATATATATATTATTAATGTTATTTCTTTTCAACGAATTTCAACAAATAAAAAAATATATAAAATAATATTTAACAACATCATACACTTTTCAGCTATACACTTAATAAATATTGTAGATTTTGTAAAAATAAAAAAAGAAAAACTCTTTTTTTCGCAATAATAAACTTTTTTTTAAATTTAAATCTTAAAAATGAATGAAGAAAGAAAAAAAACATAAACAACGTAAAAATCTTAATTAATTGAATTAATTTAATGTGCAGCAGTGCCACACCACTCGGTCTCGTACATACATGTGAGTTTTTTTTTGTTTTGTAAAAATAAGCTTCTTCTAAATAGAAATTTAATTTAATTAATAACTTTATAATAATTTTTTTATCTAATATTTATCAATAATATATTTGTGCTAGATGTAAAGAGGGTAAACGAGGAAGAATAATGATCTTTCTCCCTACTTGTTTGAGGGGGGTAAGTAAGTAATTTGATTATCATCTCTTTTCATCCTTATCAATCATAAATTAATTTATGAATTGGCAATAGTAAAAATTTGACTATTGATATCTTTATCTGGGTGGATTTGTCTGTTGGATCCTTGACTTTCTGATTTGTGTGGAGTTTAAATCAGATGGAATTCCTGAATGAGATCTTTTTTTTGGAAACGGAGCCCATGTTCTTGTAGGGATTTGGAGGAAAATTTGTAGGGGTTTGGAGGGGTTTTCCCTAATTTCTAGTTTTTGGCGGGAAATTAGAGGATTCTCGACTATTTCTTGTCATAAAAATTATTCGGCTAAGTTTTCTTGCATGGAATTGGACAAACTTAGTAAAGTTTGACCATGTTCATGCAAACTTGCTACATTTTCCCGCCAAAAATCTCCCAAAACCTCAGAATTTCTTACAGTTATCATTCGCTCGAAATACCTACTTGGGTGAGGTAATCCCATCTGCTATCTAACCTCTCCCATCAAAGATGTAAAGATCCAACAAAGAAACTCACCTCTGATTCAATTTCTCTTGAATTAAATTGAAATTATTCTATCTAATAATATTCTTCATTTTAACTATATTAATGTATATGTATGTATATTTTATGTAGACATAGTTTCATAAATTTTTCCTCATCTTTCTTAAATTTATGTCCATCTCATGTATATATATATAATCATATTAGATTTTTTTTCTTTCTTTCTTCTTTAAAGATACTTATGCATGATGTATGTACAGGTTGCTCAGCCATTTGAACATAAAAAACACAACAAATTATTATATTTTTTTATAATATTTTTTTTTCTTCATAAAGCTTTTTTAGTTGCCCAACTGAACAATACATAAATTTTTTTCATCTTTTAATTTCATTTTTTTTATATATTCATAGCCCACTGAGGTAACGTTAAACGAAAAAGAGAAAGTTTTCTTCTTAGCTTGCCGTTTTTTGACTTAAATTTGTATTCTGCAATGTACTTGTGATGGAGTTGCTGCCATTCGATGCCGATATGACTTCATCGCTGTGCTGTAATACTATGTTCGGTTCAAGAATGGAATGTTTCATCTTACTTAAATGTGATCCATAAAATCCTGTGCCCGTTTCATTACCATCATCATTACCATTTATATCCGCGTGATCGTCGTCGCCCTTCTCCGTCTTAATGTTCTGTATGAGATTGAGACCAACGCTGATACTTTTTGCACTGCCAATGTCCGTATTCCGTGAGTCATCTTCCGTAACATCTGATTGTGATCGTCTCATGTTCAATGGTCGGTTGCTGTCGTTATCATCATCGTCTATACTACCGCCTGTTCTATTCCGTTTCTCCTGTCTCATTTCCTGTTCATATTGTGCTAGAAGTTTCCTTTTTGCAAAATACTTTTGATATTTCTGATTATCCAACATTTTACTACTTGAATTGACCTGTTGAACACCGAATTTGTGATGATTATTGTTTGTGAGGTTAATCGAAGTATTATTGTTGTTTATGCTGCTGTTGTTGTTATTATTGTTGCTTATAATGTTCATCGTTGTCGTATCCGGGTTGTTATTGTTGTTACTGTTGATACTGTTGTTATTGGAGTTGATAAAAGTCGTTTTCGGCTTTATATGATGTCTTATATTCTGTCGATTCTCATTGATGATGTTGTCGGGATGTTGAAAGTGTGGAGATTGACTTACTGGTTGACGTTGCATTTGACTATAATTGAACTGTTGCTGCTGGAGATGAAGGGCTTGTTGTTGCTGTTGTTGACGATATTGTGTAGCATAGTTGCTTTCTTCACGTTCTCTTTCACGCTCTCGTTCCTCGTTGTTATCTGTCGTGCTCTGAAAATTGGACGGTCAATCGGTAAGCGGATGGATGATGAACACATAGCAAAGAAAAATGACAAGAGAAATTTTTTGTTTTGTTTCATTAGAATTTCACTTTAAAAATGTAAATTTTTGGAAATGCTAAAACACACAATTTCTAGCACATGATATTACCTCTCCATGTAGCCCCTTGACTTGAAGCGCCTCAGCAACTTTCAAAAAATTCGGTAGATCTTCATATTTTACATTGACCTAGATTTTTTTTTCAACAAGAAAAAAGAAGTTTTTTTTTCAAAATGAAATTAAATGAAAGTAATTTTTTTTCAGTCAGAAAGAAGAAAAGAAGTCTAAAAGAGATGAAGTTGGGAAAAAAGAAGGCAGAAGCAGAAAAAAAGAGAAATTTTTTTTCTAAAAAGAAGGAGTTGAGTGGGGAGCAGCAAGCAAATAGCAGAAGTAGAAGTAAAGTCTTATCTACCTGTCCACTATACATGAAGTCCAATAATCCAGCCATGTGATTACTGTTGACATCGGTCATAAACAGGATCGGATGTGATGACGGATGTTCGATAAAAATCTTTTGAAAGTATGGACTGCAAACTGACAGAACCTAATATGTTTTTGAAATAAAAAATTGATGACGGCGGCAGCGACAAAACATGTAATAAAAAAAGAGGAGAATGTATATAAAATTAGAAGTGAGCGAGTGATAGTTAAATCGATTTTTAAGTATCATGCTGGCTGCAAGATATGACATGACAATTCACTTTTTTTTTTGTTCATGCTCATCATTGTGCGTCACTTACCAATTTGTGTGCTTTGAAGATTTTTCCGCCTGCAGCGATAGTGACATCGACCATTTGACCATCGCGCTGTAAATTGTGAAAGCCTTTACACATATTTCCATGAAATCCACGCCACGATAGCAGATACTGATCAATATTGTGATGTTCACTCATCTCGTGCAAGAACTTTTGATTTAAATTTTTCAAATTACGCTCATAAGCACGAACCATATTGTCTTCGTAATCATCATCATTAATATTCGCGTGACTACTTGCACTGTTTCGACTGCTATTTATGCTACCTTCACTATTCGTACTATAGCTGTTGGCGTCGCGTCCCATCAAGTTACGGTTGCTATTCAATGTATTGTTATTGGGCTCAATTAAACTTCCATCTTTCTCCATGCCAATACTCTCGATCATTTTGCTGGTACTATTGAGACTTGTGAGATGACTTTTGTTATTATTTTTATCATTTGTGGAAATGTTTGTATTCATGAGGCTGCTGCTTAACAGTTTTGTGCTCAAATTGATCGACGCTACTGATTCCTTATCCTCGTCTTCGTCATCATGCTTATCGTCAATTATATCAATATCCATTGGATTATTACTATTTTTATTATTATTATTATTATTATTATTTGTATTATTATTATTATTATTATTAATATTTGACGTCATATTTGAGTCACGTTTGAAGAAACTTTGTCTTGTCATTCCTAATCCAATACCGAGATTTTGTAGCACTGTTGACATTGATGAATTTAAGTTTGCTGCTGCTAAAACGGCCTGCAATTCCTCATCAAAATTCTTGTCATCAAACGTATCTGTGTCAAAGCGTTTTGTCGATGAGAATAGTCTCAATGATGGATCATTAACTTGATCACTAAAATATACATCCATTAATGTGAAAAATGGCCATTCTCGGCGTTTCGGTTCTTCTGATAATTTTATAGCCTGTAAAATAATTAAATGAACATAATTAATATATAGAATATCTACTGTTTAATAGCTGTATCTCTCTATGCTATTGCCAATGCTCTCACATTACAATGTGTATGCATAAAAATTCATATAATAAAGAACTGTATATTCTTAAAGATATGCTTCTAGTTCCAACCAAAAAAGAAGCCAAATGGCAAAGAAGAAAGAATTTTTATTTTATTTTTTTTTTTGGGAACGAGAAGAAAGAAATTTATTCTGATAATGAGGTATGGACAGCATCGGGTATCATCTACCAAAACGTAACTGTTTTAAGCAATTCTTTTTTGTGTGTTCATTTCGTATTCGCTTACGTTTAGAATTTCATTCTCTGTTGTCTTCATTCCATAGCTTTATACTTCTTTTTTATGTATGCTGAACTGATTATAAAAGAAAGCATTTCTTCTATTATTTTAAAGAAGAAGCAAAAAGCAAAAGAAATTTATACATTTTTTTTTCGAGACCGCTCAACGGGTCATGTGTGTTTGCTGTAAAGAAACTAATAGAAGAATAGACAAAAAGCTCAGTTTTCTGTTCTGATTGAGTGGACGGGCATAACCGAAACATAATAGAAATTTCTTGTAACCCACTTTATATGCTCTTAATGATCTTTGATCTCATCATGATGATGTTGCTTGTGTTCTTTTGTTATTCTATGCCTAATCTTTTCAGAAAATGTTCAACAGTGAAGGCAACCACATATGTGTGGACCCGTTTCTTTTTTCTCTTCTAGCTGTCGAATTTATATGCTCATTGTTAATATCCCGTTAATTCTTAAATCTGATAACATTTTAATGGCATTACAGAAAGAACATATTCTTACTTCTCCATGCCTTATTCTTTTCACGAAAAAAAATGCCAGAACTAAATAAAGGAAAAGAAATGTTTCATGAAATGTTGAAGGTCAAAGAATAATACCAATTGAACATTATTGCTCAAAGAGTTCTTGTTAGTTAGTTACGATTCATTAAGAATCCATTAGCAACTCATTCTCACGTTTGCAAGGCATAACACGTGCTTCAAAAACCTACTCTAACTGTTTCAAACAGCTGATCTGCAATTCAATTTTTTCTTTCTTTTGATTCTCATTTTCAAATTTTCTTCTCTCTTTCTCACTTCTCTGGTTCTTACGATACGCTCATAATCGATAGGGGCATAAAATGTAAATTCTTTTGCTATTTTGAATGAGAATCTTGTTAAAAATATGTTGACCCCAAATTTGTTCATGTGAATGCTCGAAATTGATTTTGGAAATTGGATAAGAATTGTCAATGACTGGAGATGATTAGAATTTTACTGGCTTATGGAGATTTGGTTGGTTTTAAATGAGTTATTTGTAAATATTCTTAAAATTGAGATTTTCTGGATTAGAATGACTTATAGTGATTATTGACATAGCAAAAAGGAAGACAGAAAAGTAATTGAGGAACTGATCATACTAAAGTTATTATTTTGGGTCGCAGTATTCAAATCCAGACGCTAAACTGCAGTCAAAGAACTATATAAAGCTCCTGGTAATGTCTAGTGAAGGATTAAGTCTATTAAGCTGGAGGATCTGTGAGTCATAAACCAGAATAATTAAAATTCACTAAAATATCCTAGAATTTAAGATCTAAATTGTTTTCCTCAAGAATATAACACAAACTCCTCAATGATTCCTCAAAAAGTTGACCAAATCTAAGTTCCAATCCCAATAAATTCAAAATTCCAAGCACAAATAAATAATTTCATAAGTTTTACATCAAAAATTAAGCAATTTATACAATGCAAATGACTATAAAGAATTTCACAACTGTTCATGTAAATTAAGCCCTTATTTAGAAATTTATTCTAGAGTTAAAGCTGGCTTTTTTGTTACCTGCCTAAAATACTCAAAATGTGATTATTCTTGAAGCTATGAAAATTAGAGTGTAAAATTAAAAAAAAAATCTGACATAATTTTAAGCTACCGTTGCAAACTCATTACAATTTTCATCATGTCAGAACAATTTCGTCATTGATTAAAAATTCAAATCCACGAAAATGTTTGATTGAGGATATGAGAATTATATCCCATTTGCATTAAATTTTAGCAGTTCCAATTTGAATAGAAACTTCTTTTAACTTTTTTTGTATGTCAAAGCTAAATTCTTTATCGACTCTAACTGGGAATTCTCTTTATATAGCAATATCATCGTTTAGAATTAACTTCCAATAACAGAATCACATCAAGAACGGTTACACAAATAAAGGGAGAAAGAAGGCGAGAAGAAGATATTTTAGAAATTTAAATGCCAATAGCGATAAATTTCAAGCGAAAGAATTAAAATAAAAGATGAGAAATAATGCATTGAAATTTTATTCTCAAAAAAAAAACAAAAAAAAAAGTTTCATCACCGTTAGATTAGCTCTTTCTTTTTTCCGCTCAATGTCTTAAGTCTGTAACCCATTTACTTATTTTTCGTTTCTTTCTTTCATTCTTTTCTCATGTATAACCGTAAGAACAAGAGAAAATAAAGAAATTTAAGCATACCATTCTCTTCATTCTACCATTTTTTCCTCTCTCATTCTTTATCATTGATTCTTCTTTAACTGTGTCGCGTCGCTCATCGGCGTTTTTCCTTGACTGAATTCTTCTTTCATTCAATTCTTTTACGTTTAGCCATTTACTATTGCTGTATTCAGCGTACGATTCATCATTCGATTCTTTTCTCTTTACACTAAGATCCGTTTCTTTTTCCAACGTACGGTTGAAGCATGCATGCATGTATATTTGTTTGTACACACGTACATGTACTA
Source organism: Chironomus tentans (assembly GCA_963573255.1). Classification (NCBI taxonomy): domain Eukaryota; kingdom Metazoa; phylum Arthropoda; class Insecta; order Diptera; family Chironomidae; genus Chironomus; species Chironomus tentans. The sequence continues at coordinate 37,741,276 of OY754302.1, read as the reverse complement.
CATAGTGAATGTTCGCCAAAAAAAAGGCTGCTGATACAAAACTTGAAGTATTCATTAGGAATATTATTCATAGCCATTGATTTATATAACACACCACCGAAATGCCTAAGCCTATCCACAAATGTGCTAAGCGTAGATATAGAAAAAAAATATAACTTGATGGAATATAAAACTGCTGCGGGTTTCTCTTTGAATAGCTAATTTGTTTAAATTGAAAAGAAAAATAGAAAGTTTTTTTTTTTTTGTATAATTTTACTTCTCTTGGCTCAAAGACTATAATCGACGAAATAAGAAAAGAAAAATATATTAAATGTTGAGAGCAAATAATAGCAAAGTAAGTGATGTTAAATTACATTGACTGCCATGGAATGGCAGGTATTTTTTTGCTGCCATTTGACACAATTTTCACTTAATGCAGTCAGCGTATGACTAAAGCTGTAGGAAAGGTTCAAGGTTGTCTGTTGTGCGGTCAAAGTTGAGAATTTTTTAATTTAGCAGCTAGGGTGCTTTAGCTACATGTCGTATGACTAAAACTTTTTTTTATTATTATTATTGCAGAATTAAACGGATGTGAATGCTCGAGAAAACTTTTCTCAACATTTCATAATTCATGTCGAGTCATCAAGAATTTCCAGTGAAATCTCTCTTAAAGAAATTTGAACCGCATCTTGTGTAAGTATACACATGCGATGAGGTACAATCTGTTGATTCAGCAGCAAGAAGATTTCGTTTCGAAACTTTCATATTTTAATTTATTGTGTATCTTATTATATATTTTTTTTGCGTCGCAAGAAAAACGCGCGCTTATAAGCTTTCATACTTAATAAAGAAAAGAAAATCAAGAAGAAGAAGATGATGATGATGAAAGAAAAATCTGCTCTCGCATACACACACTCATATGTGCATGCATGCGACTCATCCGTGATCCATCCATTGAACTTAATCATCGTGATCAATATCTTTATGTTATTTTATGTGCAGTGTGCAGAAGTATGCATACACATAGTTGCCAGATTACTTATTAGAAAATGCTGAGACAGCCAAACTATTTCCATATTTGAGCAGAGCGTATATGAAAGACATCGCAGCACGTAAATCGTATTGAAAGGAGAAAAAAAAGTCGTCATATAATTATAGCGAAAGAAGTTGTGAGAGATATTAGCGCGAATGACTCAAAATAATCATCTTACATCACCATCTTTATTGTCAATGAGGTGTAGATGAGGAATTTTATGCTCTTTTTTGGCAACAAAGTGTTTTTTTGTTTCTCAAGGTAGGGGGGTATTCAGGGGGGTTCAAAAATTTTTTGCTTTATTTCTTGAGAATTTTAATTAAATTTTAAAAATAAATGAGATTCCTGACTACGCCCCTGTCTCAGCCCAATCAATTTCACATCAACATTTTCAAAATGACAAGCAAAACTAATAAAATTCTTTGAATTTCTAAAAACATTGAAAAATGAGCTGATTAGTTCAGCTCATATGTTGCTGGCAGGTAGATAATCTTAATCAATATACGCCATTATCCACATAATAAGTGAGGTTCATGAGGGGAATGAGCAAGCGAGAGAGGAAGATAAAAAAAATAGAAAGTTCTTTTTAATATATTTTCACCACTTCAAACATATACAAAATTCGAAATGAAGTTTTTTTTGTACTTGGAATGAATGAAAATATTTTCTACGAATATTAATGCCATTTCATGCTATGTATTTGATTTTAGCAATTCAACTTGCTGCTTCGGGGCTTATTACATGTCATTAAGATCGACAATTGTCTATTGCTAATGTACACATTTGCTATTTCTGCACTAATGCGATGGGGAGTAGACTTTTCAATATTTTTTTCTTTTTGTCTTTCCTATCTGTTTACTTATCCATCCATTTCATCTATATGTACACATGCCGTATGACCAGATGGTTTGTCCAAAATAAGTACACTTGTTGCGTCCCAAATTAAATCTCTACGTTCATAAATTCACGTGATCTGTAACACTTATGGAGTTAAAATAAATTTCTTCTTCTATCGACTCATTTTTGCCATTGGCTTTTGTTGTTACTTTTTCCACAAGCAAGTCTTTCGATGTCAAACATATGGACTTGCATATATAATTTTAATTTTTTCTATACGCCATTCGCTTAAAAAATGCTTTTATTTCAGCTAATTCGTAACAAAAGTGATCTAAAATGCAGAAGACTGTTGCAATAGTACGAGCTTGGAAAGAAGAAGGCACACGAAGACAAAAAAATGGCAGGAGAGTCAAATATGAATACATTTTTGATGCAAATGAATACAACGATAGATTATTATTTCATGATTGTTATATTGTGACAAAGTGAGAAGCAGAAAGACAACAACGACAGCTTAAGAAATAGTGAAACTCAAAAAAAAGTAAAATTATTATGTAGATTTATACACACATGGAGTAACACATGCTCTTATGTATGTCGTATAATCAAAATATTTGCTCGAAGAATTTTCATTTTCTTCTACTTCTTCTCGTCCAAATTGAGCAACATGAAAAGAGCTTTAGAGAGGTATAAAACTAAAAACAGCACACAAAAGATCAAGTCAAGTAGACACCTTAAAATGGTTATAATCTTAAGCTTACAAGGACGAGTTTCGAAACAGTTTTTAGATAGTTTGCTAGAAAAGAAAACATGTAAGCACAAACCACAGGCTTGATAGTTATTGCTTGTGTTATATAAATCCGAAGAAATCTCCAACACGTGCCTAATGGATGCGTAAATTTCAAAATTCGTTAAACTTAAACTTTTTCCAAAAAATAAAAAATCTTTCTTCTTTTACTTTTGTTTTTGTGTATCTTTCTCAAAAAATTCCAATTCCAGTTCCTTTAAAAAATGAAGTGAGAGGGGCTTGGAGATATGGAGAAGGTTGTACAGGTGAAATCTCAATCATTCTTTTAGAGACTTTTTAATGTCTTTTTCATAAATTTCTACAAAGATTTCTCCTCACAGTCACAATACGCAATGTAATGTAATAAAAAACGTATTAAAGACATTTCTAATTCCCATTGAGAGAGTATGTTGATGACGGATGGACAACCATCGATGAATGAACTCTCATAATCATTAGATTAAATGACGAAGTGCTTGTTTCTCGCGTACAATGAGTCGTAATTGAAACATAACTCATTCACATGAGTTTATGAATAGTGTAACTTCATATATTCTCGGCGTTTTTTTATGCTGTTAACTTTCGCATCAACAGAAAATAAATCATTCGCATTTTGACAAATTGATGACAAAAAAATTTCTTTTTTTATTTTTTTCTCTGCTAGTCAATAGTTTTGAGGATAGTAAAATATTAATTTGTGGCATCATTAAATTACGATACAGCACATTACATCCACATTTTCTGAAATATGATTATAAAGTAATAAACGTGTGTTGGCTATAAATAAGCGAGGAGAAACTGGCAAATAAACCACCAGAGATGCATAACGAAAGTGCAATAAATTTTTCTACACGAAATTCTTTACTTTTTTGCAATTAATAATCTTGACTTGGGAGGGACGCTTACTTATGGCATCTATTATTATTTAGGAAGGGTTTTTGAAATTTTGTGATGCTCAGACACTGAGTGTTGCTTTTATGAATTTTTTTTGTTAAGAAGGGACAAATGGGGGTCTAAAAATGGTAATCAAAATTTAGTGAACGTCACTAATGAACAACCAAAGGTGCAATGAGTTCCTCACTCTTTCTCTGGCCCAGACTAGACATTTTTAGATTCAAAAGTTCATTTTTCTGCAAGTTTCGAACATTATTTTCAAAGAAACTAGAAAATTGAAAAAAAATTCCTCTTCAGAATGGTTTTGACCCAACCGCAACATGCCCTTGGGTCCTGACTCATCATAAAACCCAAAGTGCATACCCAAACAAACTTCAAATAACGAAAACTAAGTGGAAAATTGTGTGAGCGCACGACAAACAATGATGAAAGAGAAAAAAACATTTTTAAAAGAAAAAAAATTCACTACAGAACTTGCTGGAGCTTAATGCCGCAGTTCATAGTATGCACAATGATATTTATATGCGGTGTAAACAAAACAAGGTCATAAGTTAAAGCGAAATGCAGAAAAAAATGTAAAAATGAAAATAAAAACAATTGGCGAGGAGAAAGATAAAAATGGAAATGAAATAAAATATAAAAAGAAGTGAACAGTCGTAGAAGAGAAGAGCGAGAGATTTATTATTAATAAAGGTGTGATCAGGTGAAATTACAATCGCAATTCATTGAACAGAAGATGAATATGAAAAGAAGAAAAAAAAATCTCTACATTTGGCGTATGTGATATAAGAAATAGTAACAACACAAATAATAGCATGATGATGATGATCAAGCACACACAATGGACTACTACAATCGTTGTATAATTTCACTTCTAATCCATGGTGCGCATAATGCTCATGGAATCAAATTTATTTTCATTTTTAGTTATTACTGCACAAAAAAAAGTGATTCAGAGACAATAGAAGTCGTTAGACATGATATTGTTCTTCTTCTGCGAAATTTAATAAATGAATTTAATTTTTTTCTTCCTTTATCGCTCATTTGAGAAATCTAGGCAAGAAAAATTTCACTTCTTACAGCATGTCGTGGGCTTTATTTCTTCTTCATGTGTGTATAATATGCTTTTTGTCGTTATATGCCATACTTTGCATTTTAAAAAGGCCTTCACGCTTTAACTTGTGTGTTTCTAATATTTTTTCAGCATTTTTTTGTTTTTACTTCTTTTCATTCCATCGCTAATTGAGCTGAGAGGGAGAGAGGGAGAGAGATATTACGATAAGTCGTTGGCTATCGCTTTATTTACTTAACTTTTTCGTTTTTATGATTAAAATCTTTAAATAATTTCTATATAAAGACAATGGTATTTTTTTGGATGTAAATCTTACGAAAACAGGATATATGCATGTATTCAAAAGGTATTTTGAGCTGATGGTAAAGTAGGTTGAATTATTGTGTGTTTATTGCCGGGATAATCCAGCTTTTGTGGAGAAATATATTGTGTTCTGGTCGGAACATCAAATGATTTCATCTTGAAGCTTTAAGGCTGTGAAGTCTGTTAGGTATCGTGCTATAAGTAGGTAAATCTGCCAATGAAAGAGTAAGACCTTAGTAGCCGAGTGGCTAGGCAAAAGACAAATCTCTCTTATATAAGGACGTGAGTTCAATTCCCACCAGAAATGGATCTCTCAAAAATTACATAAAATGTCATCAACATCACAAGCATTCGCACAATGGTCACGACATTACAAAAAAGCTACAAATTCTTATGAAGTCATATGTAAGTAGGGCTATAAGGCTTACAAAATATATCTAAATTTAGAAACTTAACCTCAATTTTATAAGAATTTTTCAGATTTTATTGCAAAATTCTGAGCAAATTTCTAAAAATGTCCCACTTAATACCTTTACCTCAATAGTCATCCCCATCAAAACAAGAAATTTCTACTCGGTATAAATAAGACTCATAATCCCTCCACAAAAAAGGAATGTAACTTTTTATTATAGCAAGAAAATGCATTAATAAGGAAAGTAAATTATAAGTAAATTTTTTTTCTCGTATAATAAATGACCATTCAATATAATTGGGACGCGAAGACGCACCCACCAGTGGAGAAAAAGAAAGAGCACATCTCATAAGATTTTTCTTCATAAGTGAATTCTAAAATTTATGATCTGTTGCTGTTTCACACAAATGACTTCGCAAAGAAGGGCGAGCGCGAGAAAAATAAAGAAGAAAAAGTTTCACATTAAAGAATTTTTTATTGCCGGCTGCTTTTCTTCTTCTTGGTATATCTTTTTTTCATCATCATCTCTTTTTATTGTAAAATGAGGCTTCACGGTCTTTAAAGCGACGAACGATGGCACTCATGCATATTCTATAGGGCTTTGCTGCGCAGTTCTCAAAACGAACCGCGCGATGTACGAAAAAATAAAGAAGCGTGCAAGAAAGAAGACTTTATCCTTGATGATGTAGAGTTTTGTTGTGTAACTGACCTAGCCTCAGTCGAGAATCGTTGATGATTAACTCATCTCGTACGCTTATTGAGTCAACACACAATATTGCTGACAAAACAAAAAAAATACCAATTTTTATTTTACTTTTTTTTATTCTTTTCAATAACCTTCGATTTTCTTCTCTTTCTACATCCATCTCTATCTCATGCCGTACTCATTCGACTCCAAAAGAAGCAATCAGAAATATTTTTTTGTTGGTCCTTGAATTGATTTCTTATTATTTTTCTTTCTCTCAAGACAAATATTTTACTTAATACTCATAATATTTCATTTTACAAGCGGGGCTATTTATTAGTGACGTTCAGTACTTAGCAAGCTTAACCCCTGTGTGACTTTTTATAAGAAAAGTGAGAGTAAAAGGAATAACATTTAAAATCGAATTTCTAGATGGACTTAATTGGCAATCGACCCCATAACCATCAACTATGGATACAGAAGAAAGAAATATTTTTGTGGTCGTTGAATCTGAATCGAAATCATTACCATTGTTATTGCTATTCGCATGTATTCGACTAGAATCCATGATTTATTAGCCAACTTTCATTCGAAGAGAATTTTTCTTTCGCAACCCAAAAAAAAAGCTCCAAAAATGAGATTTCTTTTTAGAAAGGAAATTCCTCGTCGATTTACGTCTTTTTTCTCATCTTTCTCTTGTCTTTAAGTTCCGTTTCGTATTCCGTCCATACTTTACATCACCGCTCTACGCCTTTTTCCCTCTTTTTTTTCAAACAAATGGCTATACAAGCATATTTATACAGTATATTTTATTATTTTATTGGAATGGATCACCAAAACGAAAATGAAGAAAGAAATTCCTTTGAGAAAGTGGTTCATCGACTATCAAGAATATATCCGTGAATTGAAATGCTTTAAATTGCTCTCTGCAGAGTGAAAAAATAAAAAAAAAATCTTTCTACCATCATATGCTGATAAAAAAGGAAAGGAAAGGAAAGAAATTGCAGAAAAGAATTCAGAGCCAAGTAGTAGCAGTAGCAGCAGCCGAGGAGAGATTTCGTTTTGTACAAAGTAAGAAAAAAAACCTTCTTTTAATAGTGATGACCTAAAAAGCAACCTTCGAGATTTTTTTTTTCGTTCGTTCGTTCGAATCTTCCAAAGCTGTTTGCTTGTGAAATAACAAACGACTATAAAGCATGCAGGTTGTTCTTTAGAGATGGTAAAATTGAATGGAATGAAGTGAATAATTGATGGTACTAATACAACTTTGTATGTTACAAAGGGAATATATCGATAGGGATGTACATATGCAGCATAATGAGAATCAAGTAATCAGGAAATAACCTGCTTATTTATGCTATCAATACATTAAATATTTATGTTGAAGAAAAGCGATTGTTAATAATTTATTAACATCATTCTTGTACCATTCCCCCTCTTTCTTCAAAATCTCTTCATATTTCTTGTCTGAAAGAGCTGCAAAGCTTAAGCGATTTCGAAATAACAAACGAAAAAAATAAATCTCATTTTGGTCAACCTTTACGTAATGTAAATTTTTAGAAATTTTGTGTTTTTCTACTCTCCATAACACAAGTCATCGACGTGTTGTAGTTTATTGTTATCATCGAGCTGAAAAAAAGCTCTTTCTTCTACATATGCATGCACATGTGTGTGTGTACGCATTCATAATATCTTTCAAGCCTTGTCAGATTGATGCCCCATTGCTCTATGCATTGAAAAGACAAAAAGAAGTCGCATTTAACAATAATAACAGCAGAAATCCACAATAAAAGAAACATGTATGGAGTCAAATTTAGAGATAGATATTTGGACAAAAACATTAATATGTGATTGAAAAGAAGAAAATAAAAGAAATGAAAAAAAAATTTGGTAGAAAACCTGAAATGGATTTATCTCGTATGGAGCAGAGAGGGAATGCTACAAAGCTGTTGTTAAATTTCTAATTTATGCCTTATTGCGGAGCTATTAGCATTTTCATCAAGAAAAAAAACAATTTTTAGTACCTCGTGTTTCGAATTGTGCAATTTTTTTATGATACTCCTTCCTCAATATCAGCCATCGTTGTTGTGTTTTAAAATATATAAACATAAAGGGTCATTCAGTTATGGTGTTCAATTTTTAGGGGGAGTGGGGTCACTGTGAAGTGAGAAATGCTGTGAAGTTGTTCACATTGTGAACAGGCTAAGATGGGGTGGATATGTAATAAGAAGTCAAAGAACGCATGGAATTAGACAGTACATAGTAACAATATAAAAATATAAATTAAAGTTAAAGGTGATGTTGAAGGTTCCTAAGTAAGGCTGCATCAATGCTAATACCAAAGATACTACTCAGAGCAGATAATAGTTAATGCTGACATTCTGCCAAGCTTCAGAGTAACCCTTGATAGCTCAGTGGTTGGAGCATGCGGCCGAAAATTTTTGGACGTGGGCTCGAGTCCCAATCAGAATCTATGGTCGAAAATTAAACTTTTTTTCTTGTATATTTTTTTTTAAATAATACTATTTTATTTCTGTATATTAAGTATGTACAAAAAAAATTTAAAATACATGTTCTTTAGTTTGGTTTTTAAGGAACCAGACTTGAAGTCTTTTCGTCACTTAGTTTTGGTTTTAGATTTGAACTGTTTTTGCTTTATTCAGAATTTTGAGCTGCAAGACGAATGTTGAAATTCGCTTGCAATTTTCCGACGTATTCCTCGATAGAGGGTACTTTTGCTTCTGTATGTAGATCTTTGATCTTTTCATATCTTGATTTGTTGAGAACGATTCTCAGGAATTTGTTTTGTAAAACTTGAAGTTTTTGAAGATGAGTTTTTGCCATGCTTTCAAAAGCTGGACAACCGTACGTGAAGATCGGTCTGATGGCTAGCTTGTAGATGAGAAGTTTGTTACGAACGTCAAGTTGTGAATTTCTGCTGATTAGCGGATACAGCAATCTGAGTGCAGTGTGAGCTCTGTCACTCACGTACTCCACATGCTTTTTTTTTTCTTGTATAGATCCAATTTAAAGTTCATTAAGTCAAGTTCTAACAGGTGCAGCCTAAGGAAGATCATGGATAATAATAAAATGGATCCTACAACATCATGGTGTATCCCATCCCGTACTTTTATAGACGTCACTTAAGAATGGTCCCCACTGACACTTCATATCATCATCAACAGCTCAATCTTGATTCGTTAATATGTCTTATGAACATGGCAATATAACAAGCGAACTAGATACATAACTTGAACACTACTATACTTTCGATAATACTACAAGTGTCACCCTTACGTTGTGGATTAAAAGAAAAATATTTTTGTTTACAAATTTAAAGTGAAAATATTTTTCTTTTTTTCATTCATGCGCTTCCTCGAGAGAAATGATAAATAAAAATGTGCAACAGGTATGCTCTACATAAATGAATGAATATTTGCGACGTCGTCTTTGTCGTCATGATTTCCTGAAGCTCACGAAAACAACAAAAAAAAAGAGAAGAAGTAAAAATACCTTTGAGGTATAGAGAACATAACTGTTATAGCAATTCAAGCAAGCCCTTCAATATCCTACATACATATACATCATGTTAAGAGAAACAAGATTTTTTAATCAGCACAAGTTCTTAGTGAAAAGAAATGGTAAAGAGGTACACGAGATGCTTTCTCGTTTTAGGCTTTTGAATTCTTTCATCTTCTTTCATTTCTTTTCCACTTCTCTCCTCATGGGCCTCGACTAGCTGACTTTGACTAAATGAAGAGTATTTTAATGCTATTATTATTGTATATTGTTATTGTTGTTATTATTATTGGACCTGTACATACTTAAAAATTTCTTTTTTCAGAAATTTCTTTTCTTTACGATTTTTTTTTCACTCAAAGAAGAAAAGAGTATCAGAAGAAGGTCTGGACTAACTGTACAGCGTTCTAAATATTTTCTTATTTTCTACTTCATTCAGAGAACTTCTTTTGGCAGTTAATTAATTAAATGAAGGTTCCACTTACTCATATCAATTCAACCTATTCTTTTCTTTCATTCTCGACTTCTTTTCAGTTCCTCGACACATGATTTTCATTCTTAGTTAGCTTTTTTCATGTTCTGTATTCTATTGAAATGTATTACAGTACTTAGATTAGCATCGTTAAATGAATGATTAATGATTAAACCAAATGAATGGAATTAATTCTTGGAAAATTCTTTTTGATGTGGGTAATTTTTTGGGAAATCGTTGCGGTTCTAGCAGTCAACCAGTAATTAAACGTTCTTCTGAATATTTTATTATGGGCTTTTATTTCTTCGGAAAAAGGACAAAAGACTTTGGGGCTTGTATTTAAATTATTCTTGGAATAATTTGTTTCATTTAATTTTGTTGATTTTTTTTATTTAAGAAAATTGTTCAAAATAGGATAGACTGAACATAAATAGATTTGTCTGGCAATTTAATAATGCAAAATATTTTACCTTAATGTCTTTTTCGAACTATTACGTCAAATATTTAGAGAAAAAGCTATGTAACATTGTCTGCACAGTCAAAAGGTAATATAATCCGACTATCTGAGTCGATATCGAACCTCCTTAACCTATGTGCTACTACTTCTTTTCGACTATATCTTGAAATTCACCCAGATTTAACCCTATATCCTCTATAGCAAAGTTTCCTACAAAAACGTATTAAAAACTGATAAGTTCACACATCTAAGTACGGGTATTCCCTATTTTTCTCGGTTTTTACACTTATAAACAACAAAGTCTGATTCATAAAGTTACGTGAAATATTCTTTATCTATAGTCTGTCCTTTACATGGCGTCTGCACGTGTCGTATCGTGTTAGATTAAGTTCTTATAAATCGGTCTTATCAGTTGTTGTTCTGTAGTTTTGAGTGGATTAATTTCTGTACTCAAGTTATGAAGAAAAAAGTTGACATTTCCGATTGTGTGTGATTTTATGACTTAATTCCTACCGGATAATAATTTGTTAATTATCTAAAGTATTAAGCCTTTATAATCAAGATTCTAAATGAACAGGAAGAAGTAACTTATAATCAGAGCTTTAAACCAACTTGAGCTTTGTTTGAAGTCGATTTTTCTATTCAAAATTCCATATCTGCTTATAATCCAGGCCTGGACTCTGGTATAATGAGGTTCGTCATATAAATTCCGAGATACTCGAGATATTTTGGGATGTATCCGTAAGTACGAGTTTGATCATAATGGGATACAAAGGACATAATTTATAGCATTATCCTGTAGCATTGGAAAGAATTTCAAGTACCAGAGACAGCTTTTGTCCAAAATTGAAAAGTGAATCATAAAAAAATTTGGCGCAACAGTTTCTAGGCATGAAAATTATTTCCAATAAGAATTCTTCACTAACTGTAATAAAAAATCAAAGAAAGACACAATTTTGGACATACTTGTTGTAAAATTCTCAATACAATACAGAAAAAAATGTGCTCATAAAATTTACCAGGTCACACAAATTAAGAATCACACAATCATACTATGTCCAAAAAAAATACTCAAAGAGTAACCTCAATTTAAAATCAATACAAAAAGTCATGAAAAAAATGTGAAATTTCTGAATCGTTTACCGAATAAAGGAATCTGCAGACATGAAAGAAGAATTGAGGTCCTCAAGAATTCGTTGTTGCAATGAACGATAAATTCTAATTAGCAAGTTCATTTATAATTAAAAATCTTCTCTACTCCGCTCAATTAAAGTGCAGTTAATGAATTCTCATTCTTACAACAACAAAAAATATAATTAATGTTAAGTTTTTCTTTTTGAAATCATTCAATGACTTGATAACGTTTTCTTTCTTTTACCTGTTAAGTTTTTTTTCTCTTTCGCAGTTATAGTAACAGCATGTTTACACATATATTATGCTACTCTCGAATTACTTAAAACAATATTAAAAAATGTGAACTCAAATGAAAAAAAACTTTTTTTTGTACGTTTAAAAAAATCTTGTTTTAATTAAAAGCGAAAATGATTTCATAAATCACGAGATCATTCATTGTAAGTGCAAAGAAGCTTGATGGAATTTTATTATTATTTTTATTTTCTAATAATCACCACCATCGTCAGCAGCATCAGTAGTAATGGTGGCAGGCAATAGCATTGAGAGTAGAAACGCTATCAGCATAATTCAATCACAATAGGATTTTAATAATAATAATAAGAATTCTCTCTTATTCATTTCTTACTCACCTTGTACTCTTGCAATAAGTTATTCCATTTTTTGATGATCTTTGAAATTGGAAGTGGGACATTGAGTTCTCGTTCAACAACGCTAGAAATACAGAAAGAGACAGACAATGTGAGATGGGTGAGGTGAAAAAAGGGAGACAAAAAAATCTTAATTTTAATCGAAATGAGAAAAAAGTTGGGGGTTGTTCATTAATGACGTCTAAAATTTAGGATGATGGGGGTCTTGAAGTGCATAGAAATAAAAATATTCGCTGCAGACAGACGAGGGTGTCTAAAACCCTCAATTTTCCAATAGCCGTCATTTATGAAGCACCCAAAAAAAAAGATTTGAAACTATTTGCATAAATCTTGAAAGAAACTATTGCGATAAAGATGAAAAAGAAAGGAAACGAGAAGAACTGGAGAAAAGAAAGCAAATTGAAATTTCTTTACTTCTTCATCCATTCATTCTGCTTTATTTTTTTTTAAAGTTTGCCTTTAAATTTATTTTCTTTCTTCTTTTATTATTAATGCTCGGCAAAGGCAACGTTAGCATGGCAGCAAGAATGTATAAAGACCTACATTATAATAGGCAAATAATGGTAATCCAACTGTTACGAATAGAATGTCGTCTAAATATTTAAATTGTTGGCAATAAAAATTATTTTCCTTTTTAAGATGTGACACTTCTATGTGTGTGCATGTGCTAACAATTTAATTTCTAAGCTTTCTTTTTCAAAGCACTTAAAATTCAAGCTTAGGGATATTAAAAAAAATGCGTGCAACTTACGCCCATGCATATTTCGATGCATTTCTTTTGCCTGTGAACAGTGGTGACAGCTCTGCACGTAGTCTGATGAGTGTTTTTACTTTGTCCGCTTCCCCTAAAAGGATATGAAGAAAAAAAATAAATTCAATAAATAAATTTAATTAAGCAATAATAAAAGTGTGAAATTATAATGAGATAAAGCAGCAGCACTAAATGAAATTTCGTTCATGATTTTTATCAACCCATTTTCTATATCCGACATGTGTGAAATTATTGCATCACCTAACATGGAGAAAAAATTATTTTTTTATGAGTTGTAAATTTCTTATCTTGTGTTACAAATGAGCTCCAAAAAAAAACTTTTTAGCTCTGTCTAATTCAACTCATTATTCATACATTATAGTTATTATTATTATAAATGTATGTGCGCATAATTGTTTCAATTTTTTATATATATTTTTCTTCTTATTCGTTATGTTACGAACATTTTGAATTAATTAAAAAAGAGCTTGTATGCTGGCCGAAAATAAAAGGTAGATTTGAAGCAGTTAGACAACTGGTCATGAGAAATATGAACGAAAATTAGTGAAATTTTTCTTTTATCTTTTTTTTTGGTGAGTTGCCGTTAAAACATGAAGTATTAATGCTCTTAAAAACATATAAGTAATATCTTAATATCATACATAGAAAATAACAAGTACCACAATAAAAAGAAATTTCTATGGAGTTTCACCGAGCGGCACATTTGAGTAATTTTTTGAGTTGTGGATGAAATTGATTTCATGGATTAGAATGTGAAAATTTTAAGTTTTCTGGAATTTTTCGTTTTGTTATTGTAGTTTTGCTTTACTACCTAGTTTCTAAGGGTATTAAGCTATCTATTCTCAAAAATATCAAGACCAATATAGGGTTTGAGAATGTGTGGATATTCCATAATAATTTCAAATTCTATTCGCTATTCAAATGCATTTTAACAACTATAGGAGGATCTTTGAACCTGGTTTATACTATATTTTGGGTATGAAAAGGAAAATGAAAAGAATCTGGCCCCAGGCCGACCCCAGGATGGTGTTCGACATGAAAACGAAATCAATCCGGTACAACGCTGGTACGACTCTTGCTTGGGGTTAGATTTTAGCCTCTGCGGTACCTTGTGTCGCTATTCTAGAGCTTAATATATTTTTCTAAGATTATCATTTAATTATCATCAAGGAACACTTGAGCATGCTGTTGGATGCAAGGTTTACATCAGATATATTCTAGGAATACTAAAAAGAACTTTTAGTTCTCAATCTGGTGACTAACCTCAATTATTCTACAAAACGTTAAGAACTAACATTCCTGCAAATAGTGGATTTTTATAGAAAGTTCCACCCAAAGCTTGAATTTCCAAAGAATAAGCATTAGTAATGAAGCCAATCTCTTTACAAATGTGCCGTTCGGGCAACAATTTCTTTCTTCCCACCAGACTCCATCAAAATCTGTGTAAATGCTGTCTAAACTTTCATAGCAACAGCATTAAATGTGTATATACATAATTGCTGTGGTAATCATACATGAACGAGATTAGATGAGCAATCAAGATATAGAAAAATATTATTGATTTCTTTCATTATATTTACATGTCTTAATGTGACTACGAGCAGGTACATTAATATTATTGTAGTACAAAAAAACCAAAAAGCATTGGGAGGGGATGACTTGAAAAGCTGCACGATGAGTCAAAGAATGTGAAAGAGGCAGTGAAGATTAACTTTAATTGCTGATATTGCCGAGTGATCAATTTAGAGAAAGAAATGATGAGAAATTGCTGTTGGAAGTACTGAAATGCTCGTGAAAGATATAAAAAAATTATTTTTTTAAAAAAACGATTAGAAAAATAGTTATAATTTAATATCTCGTTCCTCCCATCGTATTTTTTTTTTTCTTCTATCTATTTTAGTGTACTTAGCGTACAAATCGCGTTATTGATCTCAGCTTATTATTTTCAGTCAATTCCTTTCTAATATGCCAAGCATTTTTCTTTCACAATAAAAATCAGCGTTACAGAATATAAAGATTCAATTAACTTCCCATTAACAACTCATTTAATGATATTTAATTCAGTAATTTAGACAATTTTTTTGTGTGAATAACGTTTAAAGGATATACTTTAATTAGACTCGAACTGTTGCCAGTAAAGTAATAAAAAATTCTGAAAAAGAAAATTTTTCTCCGCTGTGCTTTTATGAACTTCAGAAAAGTCATAAACTCAGAGATAATTATTTGATTCAAATTTTGATGGATCTTTAAATTCAGGGCCGTAGTCTTCATTATTTTTGTCCTTCGAGCAGATGTGGACTCCCAGTCACCTTAAACTCCTTCAAAATAGCATCAGAACAGAGCTGAACTTGAAGTATCAAGTTATAAGGCCTCTGTTGCCAAATGGATTGGCAACATCCCTGATATTTGAAACCTTCACTTTTTTGGGGACGTTGGTTCGACTCCAATCAAAATCAGAACTTCCAACCCTTTCCTACTTCCCCTAACTACTCATCTGCATCAAATGATTGCGCATTTAGTAATTGCTAGATCAGTTTTCAACGAGTCTGTTCTGTTTAATATAGAACATGCAGTTAAATACATAGAATTTCCTTTCATCATCAAGCGCATGAAAAGTTTTTAAGTTTTTTTTCATCATCATCTTCGTCTATAATTGTGCGCCAAATTATTCATGTTCTCTTTTCTCTTTTCAATCGTTCTCGTAAGTCTCGAAAAGAATCCCGCAAGGTGAACGCAATAAGTTATAAAAATGTAGATGAATAGAATAAAAGCGAAGAAGAATGAGAAGGAGGAAGACGATGATGATGATGATGAGAATTTTTCAGAACGTGCAATCGATTGAATCAGGTTAAAATAGAAGAGAAAGAGATGAAATATAGGTTACTATAATAGCATTATATTAAGAACCTCATGCACACAATTATGTGCAACAACACAGCTGAGCAATCAATTCTATTTGGGTACTTTGAAAGAATCTCTTCTTCGTCGCCGTCGTCGTCGTCGTGAGCCTGGGAAAATTCATCAATCACGATGAAAATTCATTCTCGCTTTTACTCAGCCTTCTTTCTTTTTAGAAAAAACGATCACGTGCGTAGGTGATGAAGAAATTCTAAGATTTTTTTTCTCTTTCAAATTTTGCCAGACACCTGTTTTCATAATTTTTCTCCTCACTCTCGACTTTTCCTCGCTTTGCTTGTATTTACTACACTTCATTCAGCAATTCACTGTAAGATCGAGAGTTGAAATTAATAATTTAAAGTCACTTCTTTCTGAATAATGAAGTAGAAGTTTTCTTCTTAATAGATTTTCATCATTCATGTACATTCGAAAATAAAAAAAATTTAAAAAAATCCTCACAATCAAGATTGAATGGCATGAACGCATTTTTGTAGCAGAAGTCAAATTTTTGGGTATAAAATGAGTCAATTTTTGTACATACACAGATTTTGATAATTAACGGACTTTTGGAATTCAAACTTTAACGGTTTTTAAAAGTTTGAAATTTGACGGTTTTTCAAAATTTGAATTTATATTGTTGAAAATTTTGACAGTTACCTACTCAATGTCATTAATGCTACTCTAAATTTAAACTCTCTAAAGTAGTAGGTTGCGTTTATCTTGTAGCTCAGCCAACAGACCAAAGTCTATGACTAAGCTGCTGTTTCTCGAAAATGCGCTAAAAATTGCGCTGATGAAGATCGTAAAGTGTAGCATCAATGAGAGAAAATGATGATTTTTCTTTCTGCTAACCATATACACTAAAATGAATCGTTAATATACACATGAAGATATATTTTTCTTTTGATCTAATTTTAGAATCATTTTCAGAATCATTTTAGCGTTTATATAGAACGGAAAAATAACATTTTTTCCTCCTCATCGCATTTCAATCTCTTTTTCCTTTCGTCTATCGTATCTACTTCATGTATATATAGTTTTTTTTTACTGTAATACATCTCAATCTCATTTTTATTATACTTCTTTTATTTTTTGCGTGCTGTTCCGCATTTAATGAAAATTTATTTCTCCTAAATGATGAATTTTGCTTTGATTTTATGCTAACAGATGAATCTATTTATTTAATCATGTTCTTCTTCCTCCTTCCCCCCCGAAATATAAAATCTCTTTTTCCCTCTCAAACTCGCTCATTCATCAATATAAATTTTTATAGCTGTATTTAGATTTAGATCTGCACAAGGCATGATTCTTTTCTATACATTATACTCTTTTTTTTTGTTCAATCAACTATTTCCGATATGCATATAGATGAAATACAAATAAAACAGTATAGAAGCAATACGGAAAGAAAAGAAAAAAGAGGCACAATTTCATGTAGAATTAAAAAGAGCAGAAAATTTCTCGGCATTTTGCATATCTTTTTTATTTCATTTTTAATTGTACTATTTTTCAAAAAAAAAAGTAGAAATAACAAATAGAAGGAAAGAAAAATCTAGCTATAAGGCATTGTCTGTGTGCATCGTTAGCATTTTTATGCTGTACAAAAGAACAGTTTATCGATTATTTAAATGCTCTGATCTCAACTCTCCTCTTTCATTTATATATAATTTTAAGCATACAGCTTCCATTATTCATCTTTTGCTTCTAAGCTTGCAGATTTTTTTTATACTGTGTAGAAGGAAAACTTGTCGATATTTGAAAATTTATTGCATTTGAAATAGAGAAAAGCTTTATCCAGAAATAGAAAATAGAAAGAAAAAATTATGAGAGCATTCTATTTTGATAGCCTTTTGCAATGTGTGCAGACAATGTATGGGGAGCAATTTGAAAATTCTTCTTTAATAGTCATAGGTGCGGTTCCTTGTTGTTCCCATTTTAGTTCTATTAAGTACAAGAAATGCAATCGAATGCTGTACTTTAATTTTTCTTTGGAGAAGTATGTTTGAAAATTATTTTAACATTTTATATAAAAATATTGTAGTTAAGAAATTTATTTAAATTTTCTCCATTTTCTGTTAAAATTTTGAATTTTAAACTATTTGTTAAGTTTTGAACTTTTCGATAAGATTTGAACTTTGAAATTTCCGTTAGGATTTTTTCAAATTTTTTAAACATTTTTAAATTTAAAAACTTCCATTGAAATATTTTTTGAATTTTTCTTTTAGATTTTTGAATCTTTTAGCAGATTTTTTTAAAAGTTTCGTTAAATTTTGAAATTTTCGTTCAAATAGTAAAGAATTTGAATTTTTCCGTAGGGTAAATGATCTATTTTTTCGGATAAAATGACACTTGCAAACTTTGAACGTCAATAACTCTCAAACCACGCAACTTCAACTCCTCAAATAAAATTTAATTTGTACATCAATATAGGCAGTTTCTGTTCCAAATATTTCTTTTAATGTCTTGATAGAAGAAGTTCCTTTAAACTTGATTCAAAGTTTAAATTTATTAATTCGGATAAAAATTTAATTTTTCGGACAAAAAATTTTGTTTTTTCGGATGGTTTTGAAAAGTAAGCCATGGAAATTTTCACATGAGAAAAATGTAAACAATAATTATTTAAATCAAAATATGTCTGTTTATGCATGTTTTTCAGCATAAAAAGAAACGATCATATCCATTGTGATATGAGTTTTTCATTTCGGATGTACTAAAAGCGTAATTTTTTAATTCTATAATCCTAAATTGTTATTTCTAGTGAATTTTTTAAGCCTACGTCCACACTTCCGCAAATGCTCCCACGACCATTTTGTTCCTGAACGCGTTTTAGATAATACATAAAAAATCATTTCAACAAATATTTTGGACTTTCTTTTTTAAATGGATGACAATTTATTGTTCAATTTTTTAATAAAATATTAAGCCTGTAGACATGACGGTGTGAGGATTTCATACTTAAAAAATTAAAGCAACGATGTAATTGAAACAAAAACTTCAAAATAAAATTTTATTTCCTTAAAATATATAGGCATAACAAGAAGCATAACAGCACAAAACAGTTTGATGTATTCCTTTTCTTGACATATAAAGCATCCAAACCTCTGGGGACTTCAAAAAAATTTGAACTTGAATAGAAAAATCACAATTTTCAATTTGCAATGGTCATTTTTGAAACGCTTGAGCCTAATTTTGAAGTTCTGATATTATTTTTGTATCCATTTCGTAAAAATATGCAGTTTTGAACTATTTAAATAACCTTTCTGTTCAAAATAAATGTAAACATTGCGTGAAAATTTCAATGATAATTCAGATCAAAAGCCATCCGAAAAAATAAATTTTTGCAAAATTTTATCCGAAAAAATACATTCAAATTTGTGACTCACAAAAATGGAGATTTCTCCTAAATGGCTGAATGTTTTTCATAAATCTTTTTTTAAGGACAAGTAGAAACCAAAAGCTTTAAATCAGGCTTACTACTTTTATCCATACATCTTCCTGAATATGATTTTTTTCATTCACAAGATTTGGTAAATTTTGTATGAAAAACAATCTTTTGATGTTTCTGGTGCTAATAGCAGTTACATTTTAATGGAAGTGACAGAAAATTGTTACTTCTAACATAATCAACAATATTTAATACCAACTTTATTTAGGGCATCGACTATTTAGACAGAAATCAACTTTTTAATTTTTGAAAAAGTGTCCGAAAAAATAAATCATCCGAAAAAACAAATCTTTTACCCTATAATTTTCTTGAGCTTTTTGAAAAATGTTCAATATTTTTGAAATTTCATAAATTTTGGAAACTTAATTATTTTGTAAATTTCAGAATTTTTGAAACTACAAGATTTTTGAAATTTCAATATAGAATAATTTTATAAATTTCAATATTTTTGAAATTTTAAAATTTTATGATTTTAATTTTAAAAAAATTGAAAAGATAATTAAAAATTTTAAAAATTAAAAGAAAAATAAGAATCTTAGAAAAAATTTAATTAAAATCTATTCAAATAACATCAATTAAAAATTTATTTCAGCATTTCCGTTAAGAGAATCTCCATTAATTATAAACACAAACTTTTCCGTTAATCAGAATTTCCATTCAAATTATTAATAATCACAAGATTATTTGAAGTGAAAAATTCTTGAAAAATAATTAACATCAATTATTCATTGAGTAAAAAAAAGTAAAAATTTTTATGGAACTTTCCAAAAAAAGCAACAAAACTGAAACAGAAAGAAATAATTAAAATTACAATAAATCAGAATTATAATATACACATGAAAAAAAGAAAGAAAAATTTCTTCTTTATATAATCAAAACGGTGATTATCATTTCGATTCAGCAAGCATAAAAAATTCATAACTTGCGAAATAATAAGCTTTCCTTTAGATCTCCATTTAAAGCAGATAACAATCGAAAGTGAAATTTTTTTTTCTATTTTCTTTTTCTTTCTATACTCAAGTCCAATTAGATAGTAAACAACAACACACATTCCAATGTGAAATTCTGCTGCTTCCAACTATCAAACACTTGTTGCTTGTGCTTTCTTTTCTTCATACATTTTTTTTTCTCCCATATCATCATGTTTTCTCTTACTAAACACATTCTTCATGGCATGCATATGTGTGTGAATGTATTTTTTATATATTATATCCATTATTGTTGTTTTTATTGCGCATATAGTGTTGGTAAATTCATATTTAGATAGGTGCCCATAATAATAATACAAGATTTAGAAATTTTCTATCTTTTCTCTTTCCTTCATCAAATCCGTGCCTTTATAGCCACACAGATTTAAGTGGGGCAGCATCAGAAGAATTTTCTCATCCACACACAAAGAGCCCCCCCGAAAAATAAAATCGAAATGAATATTATGAAATGAGTGTCTTTGACTCTACTGAAAACTTTCCCTCAGAATTTTCACCTGTACATCTCCCCACTACTCCCAATTTTTATTATTATTAAATACATGCTGTGTATTTTATTTCACACACATTTTCAGCGTGTACTCTTCTTTCAGTTTACTGATAAAGAAGACCTTTATTTTTTTTCGTGTATGAGAAAAAAAACTCAAAAACCCGTTGATTCAGCTAACACAACAGTAAAGCGAGTAAGCAAGCAAGCAGAATATATAACATAAGCATGCTAGAAAGCAAAATTGGTTTTGATGTGAAGATAGTAATAATAATAGCAACAATAAGAAGACGACAAACATTTTCACTTTGCATTCTTTCACAACTCTTTTTTTCTCTCTCTCCCTCTCTTCATTATGCTTTCTTCTTATTCATCGCCATCACACAATTTGTGCTAATTAGAAGTTTCTTTTTTTTGACGAAAATAAAAGAATTGAAGAGCCATGCTAATGGTAATGTGATGGCAACAATAGGCTTGTTTCTTGCTATGTGCTATGTGTGGTTGTTGTTTGATTTAGTTGGTGGAGAAAGAAAGAGAAACTTTCACCAGAAAAAAAGAAGCGAAAAAAATGTATATATTTAAAAAAAATTTATATTTATAGTCTATAAATGCCTTAATTTTGTTAATGATGATAAAATTTCTTCTGTATCTATGCTGAGATTATTGAAATGAATTTAATAATCATCTCATTATATTTTTCTCCCTTCTATTACGACCATATCTATAGTAACATTACTTTTATTATGGTTTTCTATTTTTTTGATAAACATCACCGAAAATTTGAGTGTGTAGCATTCTCATTTATTAGATAAGATAGCGCATTTTCACTTTCAGATTAGTTTGAATTTTACGCACTGTTGTGAAAAAGGTGGTGTGATGAGAAATTTGGAAATGGAACCTCAATCTTCTCATGCTAAATATTTGACCCACATTTCGAATTGACCATAGACAAAGGTAACCATATGGAATCTGAATCGAGCTAGCTTTGACAATTGTCTGATCCAGAGGATACATTAATTTAGATTTGACCCTCAAATTGACCCATGAAAATTCAAAAATTTAAAAAAAAATTCAAATTTTTTTTCCGTTATTTAACGGACACTTTTCATGTATTAAAAGATAGAAACCACTTTTAGTCTTTAACCACCTGCCAAAATTATTTTGTTGAACTTTGGAGTGTTTACCACCCCACCCACCTGACTCCACGCCATTATTCTATAAAAAATACTTTTTCCATGATTCTACATGAGATGGAAAAAAAATATGTGTGTCATACTGAAGTTGTTAAAATTGAAGGAACGTGATTAATCTAGGACAACGAAAGTGAAATCGTCAACAGCGTTTTTTTCGATAGTTCTTGTTTTTAGCGGATTCAAGGAATGTCAATAGTTGTCTTTGTCTCAAAATGGACGAATTTATAAAGCACAATGGAGGGCTAAACAGCTTGACCTATTTTTTGTTCCTCTCTGTTTCAATTCTAGTTTTCTAATCCAAGTATGGAGAACAGATTTCTCCAAAACTAAATAAAATATGTGTGCGCATTGAGGTGCTTATTTTGATGTGCCAAATTTAAATTATCTCAAAATAAGATTAAAGAGTTAGAAAGTGAAATCATTGAGTCATCTTATGTTCTGCTATGGAAACATAAATCCGGGTTAAGAAGAAGCTCCTCTGCAGATCGAAAAAAAGAAGAAGCATTTTTTCGCATCCATATGGTAGTGAAGAAAAAAGATGTTATGAGAAAGGTCAATTACGGTAGCATATGGACAAACAGTAAGAGTGCCGATAGCAACAGTTTTCTTATCTCGATATTATAATTGTGCGAAAAAAAAATTAATAATAATTTGATGTTTTTAAGGCTGACTTTCAGCAATAAACATAAGGAAAGATAAATTTTAATCTCTTCGTAATAAATCTATTCAAAATGGTAGATAATGATGAAAAGAGCGACATAAGGAATGAAATAATTCGTATCCATCAGTAACAAACAAAATAGATAGATAGATAGATGGCATGGATGGATGGATAGAGAAAAATATGTGTTGTATACAGTAAGAGATTTTGCCTCAATATAGTAACGACCTTCGAAAGGATCAATGCGCAGTAAACAAATTTTTGAGCTATTATCAAGAAGGTTTCTGCTCCTCAAATCTTCTTTTTCTTCTTATTTATTTAACTTCTGTTATATTCAAGATTTTCTAAATTTAATTTCCGTGTGGGATTCATTCCTAGTGTTCTTATTACACACAGATTGGCAACAACAAGACATGAGAAGCAAGTGAGCGAGAGAGAGAGTGTGAGGAGGACGAAATACGAAAAGAAGCTAAAAATTTTCATTTTCCATGCATGTATATAGACACTACAGTGTACTTTATGTGTGTATATATATCCATCCATATCTATAGATACATACAGTTTACGGAAAGAATCGATTGCGCACAAGAAGAGAAATTTCTTCTCCTTTCTCAAGTTCTTTCTCGTCATCGGTCGTCTATGATGATGATGAAGAAGAAGAAGAAAAAGAAAATATACACAAAATTTGAGGGAAACAATACAAAGTGTTTGTGTAAATTTGTAACTACATCTAATTGATTTTCTAAGCATATGAATTTTTATTCGCTCATTTTAATTGACTTTTTGCAACACAATTTCCATTCTCGAGGCGAGAAATTTCTCTTTTCAATTTCTGGAGCATCGTCAGAACAGCAGGAAAGTCGTTAAACTAGAATTTTCCCACTACCATACCGAAGACATTTTCGAGATTATCCAAAATCAAAAAATCAATAATTAGTACAATTTTGAGTTCATTACCCAGGATAGATAACGTCATTTGAATTTATATTGAGAATTTTTGCACAGATTTTCATGAAATATCAACAATCTGTTAGCGATTTTTTTTCTCATTCCTTTTTTTCTCATTTTTTTCTGCTGTTCTACGGTGATACAATAATAATATTTTCAATTTTTTCCCCCTCGAACGAGAAGTAACGTCGTTCTGCTGTGCAACGTTACGGGTAATTTCAGAATTATAAATAATTTTTTTTGTGTATGAATTGGCGATAAGAAATCGAAAATACAGGCTGATAAGAATTTATAGGAAATGAAAAAAAAACTTTAAATGCAAGTTAGTCATGAAAACTAAAAATAATGCACTACTTACAGCAATATCGAATCGACTGATTCGGCTGAGCCATGGCAAAGCTTTTCTTGATTAAATCCAATTTGGCAGGTTTAATTTTCACCGTGGGACACAAAATTTAACAGATAAATTAAAAAATATGTTTGTAAAATTTTTTTATATATTTGCACTAGAATTAATTTTTCTTTTTTGCACTTAATTTTTTTTTCTTATTTCTTTCCTTCTTTTATTTTCTATTTTTTTATAACTTGTGTAAAATAATTTCTTATTTTTTTGCTTTACTTATTTCTTTTTTTTTTGATATATTTATATCTCAGGCAATTTTTCTTCCTTCACTGAGAACTGTTCACGAAAAATCTTTTCTTCTGTTTTTTTGTTGCTTTCTTTGAAGCAGCGAAGGCAATGTGTAGTTGAGAAAATTCTGTTCAGAAATTTAATTTCAGCTTTTCTCATGAGAAAGAAAATAGTAGTCGTCTCTTCTATTCTAAAAAATCTGTTTTTCTTTCCTTGAAGAAAATTTTCTTGTGCTCCCGTAAACATCCGAAAACACCCGACACCGAGAATGTGTATACACAAAAAAAACTTTTTTTTTCTTATTTTTTGATTTTCTCTCGTCTCGAAAATAATCTTTTTCTTTCTTTTTTAACTCGTAGAATAAGGAAAAAAATTTTTATTTCTATTTTATTCCTTAAATTATTAAATTAAATTTTTTTAGGCACCGAAAAAATAATAATTTTTTGTTGTCCAGTTGGGAGACGCATCCAATACGAGTTTTAATCCACGGAGACGATGTTGATGAATGAACGATCGTGATATTGTAGCGCGATCGATCAGCAACAGAAACTGATCAACAAAACAGAAAATATAAAAATATGAGAAAAAAAACTTTTCTTCTTTACTTCTTCTTTTTTTTTAAAAAAAAAGCAAAAAGTAACAGAAGAAGAAATAAAAAAAATTTCTAATTCCACTACAGTCAGCCAGCTCACAGAGTAGTGTAGTATATACAATTTTTCATATTCCTTCTGATAGTCCACAAAATAAAGTCTTCGTAAGACTGTATTTGAAAAACAGAGAATAAAGTCGAGAGAGTCGAGAGAATTGAGAGTGAAAGAAGTCAAGCAGATTTTGTAAGTGAATGAGCGTGAATCATTATAAAAAATCTATTCAGTTATACATGCACATGCCGAGAGAACAAACTTTTCTCCCGAAAAAAATAAATAACAAAAAGCATTAAGAAGGTATAGAAAAAAAGTTTTACTAAGTATGAAGACCGACTGATTCAATACAGTCACCCACCAAAATAACTGATTAAATTTTTTTACATTGCCTATCTCAATAATAAGCGTCTTAGACATTGTCATGTACACTTTACAGGAGTAGGAAAAAAATATTAAATGGCATTGACTCTTATCAGTTCTTTTTTTATTAATTTATATTTTTGTTATTTATGGCTTGATTTGCCGAGAACATTTTCGAGTTGATACTTTTTTTTCATATCTACGAAATGGCACCTGTATTATCAAACACGACGCTCTATTCTGAATCGAATGGAGGATACACGTGCAGTTAAAAGGTTTGATAAGTTAATTTATCAGACGTAGGCAATGAAACTTTGTTCTAGTCTTGATAAAGACATTGCTATTGACATCCGTATCAGTAAATGAATGTGATTAGAGCTGATCAGAATTTTATTTTTTGCTTGTAAATTGATAACCGAAAGTCGATGAAGAGAATTCTTGAGAATTTGATGCTAATGTCAAGGACCTGAGATGTTTATGAATAATTTTTTTTTAAATTTGAGGTTTCTTTCATGGAAAGCTTTAAATTTTGGAGTCTCATGATTTGCTGCAGTTGAGAACGAATTATTTGATGAAAAAAAATAAAAGTTGTCAAGAATATTGTCAGAGGAAACGGTGAGCAGATGTGGTGGCACACCTCCAACACACAGAAAGAAAGGTTCAACAATATATGGACAAATGGAAGATAAATCTGAACAAAAGGTGAATTTTAGCAATCTGACAAATTTTCTGAACTTTTGACTCCAAAAATAATCCGTCCGAATTCTGGATATTTTCGTTCATTCATAATTTTCTTTTAAATATTTTAGTCATTTTTCCTCTAATTTCAAAAAAATAGAAATCTGCTGGAATTTGGCTATTTACTCGCAATTCGAAAAAATCTGCCAAAAATCTGGTTAATTTTTTTAAAAAAAATCCGCTAGAATTCTGACCATTTTCTTCCCATCCTCTAGTAAATTAAGTTATCCGATTAGATTAAGGTTGCTTTTCTTGCCAAAAATATTTCTGGATTTTTAGCAGAAAACCAAAAGAAGTTAAGATAAATTCAGCATTTTTTAGCAAGCAGAGCTTAAAATCGACTCGAATTTTGTATGGAGTCGAGTCGACTTTGAGCTCTGCTAGTAGCAAGGTTGGATCTTAAACTTTAATTATTCAACGTACTCGCTAGGGTACCAACACGAGGTTATAATAATAGTGCCGTGATCAGCAGATTTTTGACTCAGGTCCGTAATTTACAATGTATCTTTAAGTAGCATCTAAGGTTTCGGCACTAAAACTTACTCCGTTACTAAGCACCGGTGATAAAATCCCTAATCCCATCCATAAAAAGACTTTCCTATCTATTCTCAAAAAGCCTCCAAAAATGAATCCAAACGTCACCTTTGTCCTTGAATTTTTTCATACGCAAGCTATTTTTATTATAAAAAAAATTCATTCTAAAAAGTGATATCAAGTAAATGATAAATGAAGAACAGACAAAGTAAATAGAACGTCACGTAGAAGATGTATCAAGTACATTGAGTTTCAGACGAGAAAAAAATTCAAAATTGATTCTCGTTCTTCGTAATTTGATGTGTTTATTCTATTTTTGGCATATTGTTATCAATCAAAAAATATTAGAGTAGATCAGTAATCTTCCGTCGTAAAATTATTTCTTTAAGATGACAAAAAAATATTTGGCACGTTGGAAAATGAGTTGAGGTAGAGCAACACTTGAGCATACAAACTTTCGATAAAAAACACAACATTTTTTTATAAGAGTCGAAATACTCTACACGTGTAGAGCAAAAAAATTGATAAGTTCAATTCTACACGCGCAGTATTATTATTTCTATAAGTTGAGTTATTTCTCTTGTCTTAAATCTAAATTTATCTTATCAACTTAGATTAATAGAATTTTTTTTTCCAATGAGAACAGCCACACAGTTGTGTGATTGCATGGTGGTAAATGAGTGATTAGCCATTGACGAAGTTTTGGATTTTTAAGGAAAGAAAAAAAATTTTGGAACTAAGTTATCGAATCAGCTACGTCAGAGCTCGTGTCCCCTATTAATGAGATTAACTTATTAAAAAAAAATAAAGGTGTTTAAAATAATAATAAATCATCAGATAATTAATAATAATAGAAATTTGAGGTGATAAAACTTCTCAATGAGAAATTTTTGTGCCTTTTGTCATGGCTTTCAAATGATTGTGTACACAGAAAAGTATACGTCACTTAAAGGTTTATTATTGAATATACTATTTTATAAATTAGAAAAAAGTGGTAATAGTAAGACAACGGCAACCCTCAGCTGGATGTGCCATGACGCTTATTATTATGGCAACAGACAAAATAACGGATCAAATTTGGTCCGTTCCATTTCATTTTGTCCTTCCTGTATTAACTTATTTTCTTTGAAAAATTTCCTTTAATTGGGATCGTTCAATTATTATGTAAACCGTTACAGAAGGAAGAGGGATCTTTTTGTACAAAAGTGGAAGGGAATTTGCTTGCGTTACGTATTAAGCAAACGTCGTTGGGTAGACTGTTGGATACACCCTTAACATACTAAAAATAATAGCTGGGGTATACCTGAGAAACCGACCCTTGTACCATTCAAATTTTTGGCATGGTTGGTCGTAGCATTTGGAGTCAAGAAACACTTGAGTGGAGCATTAAGACTTGGGACCCACCTGGGATAGGATAAAATTAGACGTACATAATACGTACGTCAAATATTCAAATTTTCTAAAATTGACAATTTTTGAACACAATCTCTCATTGAAAAATTATTTAACCAATTTCATCAAAAATAAAAGCTTTAGTCATCCTGAATGTCATAGACGTCTAGATAACATGACGAAATACGAAAACATTCATTGAACCCTCGAAATCACATTACGAAATGAAAAGTCAGACCTTATTCCAATAGTCATCATTACAGGCAACCAAAAAAAGAACAAAGCGACTTTTTCAGTCATCCGCATTAAATAGTCTACATGCGCCCGAAAAAAAGATCTACAATCAGTCTGGTTAAGACTGCAAGAACTTCAAAATTTGTTATAAATTTGTCGCGCGTGGAACGAATTAAAAGAGTGACTATTGAAGGCTTCATATCAGGTAAGAAGATTATTGTATATAACATTTTTTTTTGAAGCAACAGGAGAAATAAAACACACTTGAAATGAGGCACGTTGCAAAATAAGTTGGGGTAGAACAATATCTGTTTGTACAACCGAAACAAAATTTTTATATATACTGATAAATTAAACACATTTCCACGTGTAGCACCTTGATAAGAAAAAAAAATATTTTAAGAAAAACATATGCAGCTATATTAAAACTTGAGAAATGGTTTGACTCTTTTCTTGTATCTTTGGATCATTTATTAGAGTAGATCAGTTACTCCCCGAACAAGACGAAAATGCGCAAAAAATCACGTAGTAAGCCCACTATTTTTGAGAGTGTTAGTTGAATTTTATTTTTTTGGTGTCTAGAAATACAATTCGATACACTGAACTTTGATATGACTTAAAACACGAGAGGAAAGAATGACAACAAAATTATATTCTGAGAATATTGATAAGATCAAGTTACCTTGAGTGCTCCTATCAGTTAGAAGTGATTATGATAATAAATGAAGGATAATAACACGAGCTATCTTAGGAGGCACGTTGGAAAATAAGTTGAGGTAGAGCGACACTTGTATGTATTCAGATGATCACATACTTTATTTTATTTCATAGTGATATCAATAAAAATGGAAACGAAGACGCATTTAAGAAAGGATTATTATGAGAATTAAGTATGATTGAGCAGCTTTTTTGAGACCTTACTCAATGTGACTTTAAAATTTATAATATGCATTTTTAGAATGAAAGCCTGATCGCACCCTCTCTCTGAACTAAGAGGAAAAAAACTGTAAATCCCTAACCTAGAAATTTATGGCTACTCCGTTGCACTAAATATTTAAAATTTGTGTCTAGGATATAATTTTGGGAGCTTTAAGGTGAATAATATACATATTCTCCATTAGCTTATCCCATCCTTATTCTAGTTTATTTATTTAATTTTTCTTTGTTTACTTTTTGATGTTTTGAAAACAATTTAGCAAAGACACAATCAAACTTTTTAGTACTAAACAAATTTTAAATTTATTTTTACCGTTAAAGATATTTTTGTATGTTTCTATAGTTTTTAAGTTCTTTATCGACATTTATATGTCATTGAAACTTAATTTAATTATAACGTTATAAAAATGAAGAAATAATGAGGTTTTTGCGCCATTTTAAATAGTTTAATCACTTCTTAAGATGGTTTTTCCTCTTGAGAGAGATAAATAAATAATAAGAAACATCATAAGTGAAAGTCGCAAAAAAATAGGGGCATCCAGAAGTTTTTCGAAAGGAGGGAGGGGGAGTTGGAATTTCTTTGTATGGACGGGTTTTTCTTAAAAACTTAATTAGCTTAGACACTTAAATTTGTAGCTATTAATTTATTAAAACTGTAATTATTATCAAAAATAAAAACAGACATTCCGTCGTTTTTTATATACAACCATTTTGTTTAAGTAATTTTCAGATATGGAAACCATTATGATGTTCTACAGATACAAATTGTGACGTGAATTCTGTGTTTCTTTAAAAACAAACATTCCGGGACGCAGTTTTATTTTTATTCCAAAAAGAGAACACTAGGCTCGTGTATTTTTTATGGAATGAACACCTCGTGTATTTTTTTGAATGAATGTGTTCTTTGTAAAGACCTTGATAAGAAATGTTCGACTAGAAGCTTCTTTTTAGTCAATTTGGTTTGGTGAGAATTAATTTTGTTGTGGTTCTATAATAAAATTTGATTATGAAATTTATTCTATTTGAGTTAGGGATAAGATTGAATTTAATTTTAATTATTCGATTATTCATGAAAAGAATAAATTTGCTCTAAAGTATTATAAATAGATTTAGGTTCAAAATTAATGATGTCAAAAGACAATAAAATTTTTAAATCAATTTAAGTAAGTTGGAAGCATAGAGTTATACCGGATGATATTTAGGGTCCTCACGTCTTTCAAAAAATTTCTAGTTACGTCCCTAGCCAGAAAAATAATGATTTGTTACTCAAGGACCACTCAGGAGCTACCCACACATACGTAGAGTGGGTAGAAAAGGTTAAAAATAGGGGCTGCTGGCCGACGTAAATCTGGTCAGCCTCACAAAGGCTGGTATCCTCTATTTTACATACATGGATTAGGTAAACGGTATAAAAAAATTTAATTTTCTTGTGAAAATCATTCGAATGACCATCTGAAAATAATAATTAGCCCAGAGCTAGAAATAGATTCAAGTTTCATACAAAATTCGTGCCAACTTCAAGCTCTGAAAATTGCTTCTAGAAAGAAAGTTGAAAGTAAATTTCTACACTACACTCATAAAAATAATTCTAAAAATCTGTTTTTAAAAACCATTCTAAAAATTATTTTTAAAATCTAATATCCATATATATTAAAAAGTTTCCATATGTTTTCACATGATTCAGTGGCGAAGTTGTTATAGCACTGGATAACTAATCCAGAGGTCATACATTCGATTCTCACTCCTAGCAATTATTTTTTCAACATATTTGTTTTTAAAAAGTTTTTAAGAATCTAAAAATTATTATTAAGAGTAAAATCCAAAAAATGTTTTTAGATTTTCTCATACAAAACGTCAAAGCGTTTTTAGATTATTTCTATGAGTGTAGTATTTAATTTTACAATCAGTGTCACTTCAATTAGTTTGCAAAACTCATAAAATAAATTAACTAAAGTACTTAAAAAAATTCTAGTTAAAGTACAAGTACCATGAAATATTTCCAGTAATAACAATTCTAATGAAGTTTTCATTACAAATAAATATAATGATAAGGTTTGTTAAGAATCGAGACTATGTGTACGTGAGTTTTGTCACAATCTAACGAACAGAACCAAACTTTTGAAAACTGAGAATTTTTAAATGTGTATGATAATTTAAGATTAAGATGACCATCGATTTTATACCAAAAAATTGAAATGTGTCTAGTAAGCACTGCCTACCTTGGTCGAACACACTAGAATTTTCGAATTCCCAATTGACCACAATTCGAGCTTTAAAGTGCAATTGGTAAATTGTCCATCTCCGCACATTTTGACGGGAGATTCAGCTTTAAGCACTACCAGGGACGTACCCAGAAAAAATTTAAGAAGGTGTCCAAAATTTTTTCTTAATTATTTTCATGGTTTTGTATTTGTTGTTAATTCTTAGAAATAATTTAAATTAGATTTTCGAAAAAGCTTCTTGTTTAAGAGAAAAATTATTTTTCAGAAAAAAAATGCAATGTAAAAAAATTTTGATGGGGGTATCCGGCCCCCCCCCCCTTGGGTAGCCCCATGACTAAAAAAAGCTGCATCTATCCTCAAATATTATTAAAAGTCGATGATTAGGCAAATGACAAGGTGACCTTAACTATCTTAACTTCTGTTTTTTCACTTCTAAGGTGATTGAGTATGATCACTTCCTTAAAAAATTCCAGATTCAATGTTAATCCATATTAAGAGTCAATAAAATCCACATCATTAAGAAACTATCAACAATGAGCTCAAAAAGAATCCAACAAGTCTGAGATTTCTCTTCGAAACTTAATGGCAGCCGCCTGTACACCGTAATATAGTAAAAGCAAAAAGAAAGAGGAACTACAACAACAACAGTAACAGCAGAAATATTAAAATTGAGAGAAGATATTCACTACATATATACATCACGGTATATCTTCTGCTGACACTTATTTTGTTTTTTTGGATAAAAGAAATTCTTTTGAAAATGAAGAAAAGAAATGAAAAAATAAAGTTTTAATGGCAATATATGTTGGTGTGGCTGTGTGGCTCAGAAGAGAAATTGAAGAGCATATTTTTTTAACAGTTATGTTTCTTTTCATATTTCGGTGAAATTTAGAACAAGCACTTTAAGCACCTTTTCTTAAACTTTCTTTCATTTCTCTTAATCTATCTCTCATTCATTTTACGTTTCTTTTTTCGCTTTGTGCCTTTTCATCAAGACACTCTCTGCACTGGCACTGAAGAATTGGGTTAGAAATTTCTTTTCTTCACTATTATTATTATTATTTTTATTATTCATATCATTTCTATCTGTCGTTACTTTTCTTTTTGGCTAGATTTTTTTGCCTCCAACTCCGAATTCCGGTCCGAAGAGATTAAATTGAAAAATAATTTGAGTAACTTACACGGTAAATTAATATTTCATTGATGACATAGCACTAAAAATACTATAATTAAGTACTCTCGTTATCACTGAGATTTATTTCATTAAATTTGTTTATTTAGAACTTTCAAAGGAGCCAATTTCGTATGTATGTCAATTCCTTACAGTGCGCAATCGAAATAAGAAAAGCTCTATCGTAGCTCTAATTGAAGAACAGATTGTAGAAAACATTTTACATTTTATTTCTATTTTTTTTTGTGTTCGAGCGAGACTCTCGAGACACGAAAATGTGAAGAAAATTTGTTGTCATATAGACTGTATGTATGTACAGTGACGATAGAAAGAAGAAGACGTATACAGCTGAGTGAGTAGTATAGACGAATTTGCCGAAGAATCATCGTTTATTCTCAGAAGAATTCTTCTCTCGGAAGAACTACTTCTTATTCGTGCGACTTTATATATATAAAATAATTTCCTTCATACCTTTGGGGGGTCGTTCGTATGTGACGTCAATCGGAAAATTGGATTTCTTTTTTGAACAGCCTACTTCTGATTGTTACCATATGTTCATGGAAAAGGACTGTAAGACAGGGGGTAGACCCATATTTTAACAGAATTGCGGGGGGGGGGGGGTCGATGATGCAGTAAGGGAGCACAAAATTCAATATAAAGGAGTAAAAAATACCTAAATTCACGGGGGAATCCAAATTTTTGATTTTAAACTAGGTGCCAGCTTCTGGGGTAATGGAAGGAGTGCGCTGGGTGACACCTTCAACAAAAATAATTTTATTTCTATGAATATTTCCCAACAAGTGGTTGTGACGTGGATATTAATTAATAAACATCATTAACGAACAGCCCCCCATAGCAATTACTCGATTACGTTATTTTGATAAGAGTCACACTCACAAATGATAACAGTTTTGAGGAATTGAGGGTATTGTATATGAATATTCGGTATACGATGTATATCGTAGGCAAACAGCACAAATTTTGTTACTGTATTTGTATCATTTTTGCTGCTCAGTAACACGACATAAGGAGGAAAAAAATAAATGAAAACATATGGAAGGGCTTTGCATATGCAATCATTTCAATTCTTTTTTTTTCTGAAACAGGTGGCAGTTCAAAGCTCCTACAAATGTGCATCTTTATGTATTTTTAGAATACAAGACAGAAATATTTGTGAGACGACACTCGTGACATAGTTTTCTAAATGAAAATTACGCGATTAGAACAAATAGAAAGAATGAATGAAAATAGAATTACATTTGTGTGTCATTTTGTACTTGAGCGATGAAACGAGAATAAGAAAAAAAAATGAGTCTTAATTTTTTTCACAAGATATATCTTCTAAGATAAAATATTTTCTTTATAAAAATTGCGACACACGAAGTGATGAATAGTGCTCGGTGATTCTTCGGTTCTAAAACAATATTTTCTTTTCATTTATTGCTCTATCATTTAAGGAATTTCTACTGCATTAAATAGCTTTCATCATAACTGAACATGAAAAGCCGTTAAAAGTTTTGAATTGTGAGCTTTTTGTTGAGCTTTTATGTTGCTGAAAGCATTTTCTGAAGTTTGGTGAGCTTTGGAAATGGAAATGATGAAGTTGTAGAATACAATTAATATGGAAATGTTGGCTGACTGGATGTAGTGGATTTAGCTGTGGATGATAGGAAAATATTTGATTCGTGAAAATAAACTTATTCCGTTATTTTTTAAATAATTTCAAAAAGTATTTGACCGTTATATTCAAATATTCAAATTATTTTAGAACGTTAGTTTTCGAATATTTTTTGACCGTTAGATTTCAAAAATTTTAATCTTCAGAAATTTTCTTAAATTTCGAATTTCAATATTTTGTACTTAACAAAATAAATACCAATGACCATCCACAGCATCTAATCCTTATCAAAAACAATAAATGTATTCAATGTAAACTTTTTTAAAAAAAATTCTATATGCAAATAGCAACAAAGCCACAGTATTTCTCCTTCTTTTTTAGAACTTTTTAATTTATGCTGTATCCTAACTTGTGCGACTATAGCCTATGACAACTGAAAACAAAACAGATATACAGTGATTAAAATTCCATTAAGATGCTTTGAATTTTTTTTAATATCCGGATATTAACATTTCGTACCATTTGAAAATGGCTCACAGAATTATGATGAATGTATTGAAATTTGCATTTTTATTAAAAATTGTTCGTACCAATGTTTTTGGTTGTCGACTTTTAATGGTTATTTTTGAGAAGGGGGAGTTTTTCTTTCGGGGATTTTGACTGGCAAGTTGAAGTTGATGTTGGTCTGGTTGGGACTAAGGATCTACGATTAGAGTTTTATTTTATTCAGGATTGAAATTGAGACAATTCAAGTAAATGGAAATAAATCCAGCACCACGTCAGCATGGAGCCAGATTCGATGGAAATCCATGATTTAGTCAACGCCCAGCACCCCCCCTCCCTCATGAATGTGCCAGTTTCAAAGATACAAATGACTATAAAGCCTTAAATTTGTCTTCTACATGTAATTTATCCTCAGAATTATGATGCACTCACTTAACTGACAAATGTAATATTTACACAATT
This sequence comes from Chironomus tentans, assembly GCA_963573255.1. Lineage (NCBI taxonomy): Eukaryota > Metazoa > Arthropoda > Insecta > Diptera > Chironomidae > Chironomus > Chironomus tentans. The sequence continues at coordinate 37,706,209 of OY754302.1, read as the reverse complement.
TTTAATGAAGGAAAATACGAAATGTCATCTAAATCTAAAACTTTTTACTCCCTCAATTCAAATATTCATTCCCTTTTTTCAGTATTTCCCTTTCAACAGTGAATGTAAAACAGTAAATATAAATATGAAATTATGCTAAATTGGCAAAAAGCCTTATGCAAAGCACACGCAGGAAAAGTCAGTGAAAAGGAAAGGAAAAAAAGTTTTTTCATCGCCAATTAAATCGTTTTACACTAAAATCCTCTTTTAAAGCATTAAAAGATTCCTATGATCTCAAATTTCTTTAATTCCTCTTTATTTTATTAATTCATCCCTTTTTTTTCTCGTCTGATGATATTGAATGAACTCAAATAAAGCTTCTGGAAGATTAAATTTAAGATGAAAAGGTTCAGCTCTTGTGTAAGAGACGTTTATTCAAGAAAATCAATCCCATCTTTATTCAATTAGTTCAAAATGTGTCAATATTGACATAAATGTTAATTTCATTCCCAGTTTGAATTGAGAAAATATTAATTTTATTTTCTTCCGTGATCCACACATGACACCCACAATCGCGGTAATATGTGCATAATTAATTAATTTTTCTGGTTACTCAAATAATTTTCACATGCTCTTTTCCATATTTTTTAAATGTTTGATCGGATTTAATTATAATTAATTTAAATGAATGTGAATTAAATACCTTTGAATTCAACGCGTTCATTAATTCGGATGTTTAATTACTTTTCTTATCACATGTCGTTCACGGTCGTGTGACGCACAAAAATGGAAATGCTAATGAATTCTTAAATTGAAAAAATAAAATTCTGACGAAAAATTTCGAAAAATTGTTGACATTTATAAATGTTAAAGGTTACTATGGATTGGTTCAAAATCTAAATAATGAATGAGGTTTAATGTACGAAAATAATTTGCAAATTTCGAGAAGAATCAGTTGACGTAAATGTTTGAAAAATTATATCTTCGTTGAAATTTAACGAAAATTCGTTAAGAAATTCAAAATTTTAGTTTCCGTTAAAAATTTGAATTTTCAATTTCCGTTAAAACTTGAATTTTCAATTTCCGTTAAAATTTTGAATTTCAGATTCCCGTTAATTGTCCTAATTTTACAAAAGGTGTTCTCGACGAGAACTTCTATTTTAATTTTCTTGATACTTAAAATTTCCATGGCAATAATTAACACATAATCTTAAATGAATGGCATAGCTCACATTCAGCAACACATTTCACATTCATGAATAGGTCTTGAAGAAATCCTTTTATCTCAAGCAGCTCAAGAAACAAGATTTTATGCTCTAATTCAATGAAAACCAATTTATACTTCAATAAATAAAATCTAGCATAATGCTAAGTACAAAATCCATGTTATTCTCCCATCATCCCAGTATCATTTGCATAATTCTTTAATGTAAAATTCAACATAGGAATCACACATCGTATCCATAAAAAAATGTTCAAGTAAGTGACAATAATGTTTCATACTGTAAGCATCGCTTCCATAAAAAAGAGGGTTGTGTATGCTCAAATAATAACATCAAGCGTTAACGACATAAACGTCAAAAATTCTTTTCTATGAACGATCTTTACGGATTAAGGCGGCTTATTGCGTTACGTGTGATATGAAGTAAAACATAATTTAATCTCATGTAAAGTCAGTGAATTTTCCATGTCAGAAAGCTTATAAAATTAAATAAATTTTTATGTCATTGCAATTAGCACTGAAAAAAATTCTAAATGAGAATTAAATTGCAGAAATGCATTAATGTCCATTGTAATTAACATTATTACTATAATAATAATTCTGCTACCTAAAGATATGCATACATGCTGCAAAAAAAAGTTTACAACTTAAAAGCGCAATCAAAGATTCAAGAAGAAGACTGGAAGTGCTTCTGTAAATATTTTGTGAGAGAGCGACTGGAAATGAGGCAAAGAGACTGTTCAAAAAAGCTCTCTCGAAAGCTCTAATAAGATTTTAAATTGAATCCTTTAACATTTGTGATTTTGGTTTTTAAAGATTGATCGATGTATGCCTAAGATTTTTCGGGTTAGAACTAAATTAACGGTTACTTTTTAAATATTTTTGACCGTTACTTTTCAAATATTTTTTAGTCGTTATTTTTCAAATATTTTTTGACCGTTACTTTTCAAATATTTTTTAGCCGTTATTTTTCAAATATTTTTTGACCGTTTAAAAAACAACCTCAAATGTAGGAAATTCAAAACATACAAATTTATTTCAATTAAATTTTGGAATTTATTTCATTTACATTAAATGCTCAGCTACTCTTCAGATGTATCATCATCAATATCGCTCATAAGCTCATCAGAATTACTATATTCGTCTTCCTTAATGATTGTGTTGTTAATTAACATCATTTCATCGTCATCCTTATCTTCCTCATGAATTTTGGTTTGTGACATCTTTTTGATAACTCGAATTGTATATTTATTGAAATCACATCTGTTGGGAATGGAAAAAGAGACAGCATATAATAAATAAAACATAAAATCGGATTAAATGTAATTCTTACATTCTATTCAGGCTTTCGTATTTTCTGCTTAAATTCTGATGTAGATTTACAAGAATTTGTGAGTCTATCAATTCGTTTTTCTGTCCAAATTTCGTAAGCAGACTGCACGTCCACTTCAAATAGAATTCAATGTGCTGTGAACTCAACATTTTCGATACGAATTCTGCAGTACGATGAACAAATATTTCAGGCATTGAATCAAGCACTAAATCAATTTCCGCATGTGGAATTTGTTCAATTATTTCTTGTATGAGTGGATGTTCATTTAATTTTAGTGCCATTATTAAAGCTGCTGAATATTCTTTCTCGTCTATTAAATTCCTTGTTGCTTTCGGCGTCACTTCCACCGACATTTGAAATGGATCAAAAACTATGCCTTTATCGAGAGAATAAATGAGAAGACCTTCTGTCGAGGCTGCTGCCCATTGCTGATTGTTTGGAGAGAATTGTAAACAACTTACACCTACTTCTGGCTTGAAATTTCTAGATGCAATGTCGTTCTTTAGCGTTCCGGGTAATTTGATCTTTATATTTCCACCTTCAAGTTTGTCACGCTCTTCAATTAGTGCTAAGTTACCAAATTCTGTCATATTGCGACGGTTCACGAATTCCTAAACAAATCACGATAAATAAATTGGATAGGATTAGTGAGGATTATTATGGATTAATGTCTGAGATTAAAGCTCATTTTCATAGATATTCATAGCTTTGATTTAAGAATGCTACTCCTTAAATTTGCTAACCGTTTTCAAAAATTCAAATTTCAACGGTATTCAAAAATTCAAACTTAGCGGTTTTCAAAAATTCAAATTTTAGTTTTTTAAAAAATTCAAAATTTTAACGGTTTTCAACAAAAGTTAGATACAAGTTGTAAAATATATGAATCGTAGCAATCATGAAAAATACAAAAAATAAGAAACATCAGTTGATAAACACAAAGTAAAACGAAGACTTTTAAAATTTTGAATAAACGAAAATTTGGAAAATATAACAGAAGTTAAATTTCACAGCAATTTAAGAAAATATCAGAAACCAGTAGCTTTTGGCATTCTTCTGATACTCCTACACAGCGAATAAAAAAGTTTGTAGAAGTTAAAGATAGAATAATTCCAAGAAATGTACGCAAGATACGTAAGCAGAATTCTAGAACTGAATTAAACTCGGACAATTTACTCACCAACATTCCATCAAGGCTGAGATTTTGAGTGATTTCAAATTTCTTCAGCAATAATCCCTCCTTTACATGATATATGCACACAAATTTACTCTTTCCACCAGCCAAAATACATTCACCATCGGACGAATAAACGATCGATGAGAAATATTTCGATTCAAAATTCTTCTTTGATGTAATTACATCGCCATCTGACATGCCATATCCAATATCCTTTTTACATTCAATCGAACACAACTGCTGTGATGTTTTGACATCCAATATGCTTATATTGCAGTTTAACGTAGCCACAGCAACTTCCTCGCCACTCGGTTTGAATGTGACACAAACTACATCGGACATCATGTTTATAGTCTCATGATCACTTGAATTTTCGAGGCAATTCCAAATTTTTATCTCATTTTCCCAATCACCAGAAACAAGAGTCGATGATGTTGAACTAGGCGAGAAATCGAGTGTCATAACTGGTGCTTCATGTCCTGAGAGTACTTCCAACAATTTTCCATGTTTCATCGACCATAAATAAATGTCAAAAACATCCTGAGCGCCAGCAGCTACAAATTCACCAGAATAATCGATTGAGACGCAACTAAATTGAACGAGCTTTGGTGCTGTCAATGTTCTAAAATTTCTATATCGAATCATATCAACAGCTCTTACAGTTCCGTCCAATGAGGCACTTACGAAAAACTTTTTATTTCTACTAAAGTCAACAGCTGTTACGCCACTTGTGTGCTCAGAAAATGTCAATATACAGAAACCATTTGAGACGTTCCATACTTTAACTTTTCCATCGTATGATCCAGTAACGAGGAAATTTCCATCTGATGAATATGTTAGGGAACTCATTACATTGCTATGTCCTTGCTGCTTCATAATATATTGCTCACTCTGCCATTCCCAAACGAGCAATTGTCCAGCACCTGAAACGCCAAGTCCTATCCAATCTCCAGTATTATTAAATGTCACAGAATCGACAGCATAGTCAGAAATATTGAGAGAATGAATCATGGAAACATCTGGCAATTCATGGAGATAAAAAGCTCCCGTCGAATATGCAGTTACAAGAAGTTTTAATTTTTTGTGGTAACTTGCTGACGTTAGTTTTACATTCTTATTTTCCTTTTTCAATTCATCCATTAAGTAATGTCTGACGATTTTGTTGTAATAGAATTTCCTCTCTTTTGCTACTTCTGTGATTATTTTGCCTTGTTTGTCTCTTCCTGTGTCGTTTATTTCCTCAATTTTTTCACCTTCCTGTTCCTCCTCAATTTGATCCTCTTCGTCGGAACTGTCATTCTTTTGCTTCTTCTCTACTGGTTCCGCTTTAACAAAATACATCTCATGCAAATCTTCAGCTTTCATGCTGCATTCCCATCTCGTCATTTGGCCATTTCTACTCACGACAATTGCATTTAATGAATTTTCTTCAAAGAAACATCCAGTAATGACGTCTGAGTGGCTACTTAATATGACTGTATTAAAATCTTCTATTAATTTTACTGAATAGATTTTTGCGCAATTATCTCTGGAACCGACAATGATGAAGCGTGAATCAAATGACCAATCTATGTATGTTTTTTCTCCTTGACTATCGCGGAAGATTCTATCGATTATAAATGAATTGTATTGTCCAGTTATGATTCCTGGTGTTCTGAAGATGTACACTGTGGATGACAATAATGAATAAATTGATAGTTATAGCATGAAATTTGATCTTATGCCTGTGAATCTAACTTTAAATATTGAGATTTATTTTAATCCAACTTTAAATCTTGAGATTTATTTTAATCCAACTTTAAATCTTAGGATTTATTTTAATCCAACTTTAAATATTGAGATTTATTTTAATCACAATTTTGCAATCTGTTAAGCTAGCAGGATATAAAACGCCATAACTTACCACATTCCTCAATACATATTCCGAATAACTTCCCGTCAGGACTGAATTTAATAAAACTAGGCTCTCGATGAAATTTGTAAGTGTGAATTACAGTTTGACTGAGAGTGCTGACCATAAAGGTCTCTCCGTCTTCGTTTGAAGCTACAATCAGGCATCCATTTGGCGAAACATCCAGTGCTGTAAAGTTGTATTTACTTTGAACTGCCAATGTGCTGGTTTTGTTGCTGAAAATTAGAATTATAAATTAGTTCAAACAAATATATAATTTTAAATACCACTTACTTCTTCAAATCAAAGATTGTCAATCTGTTTCCAACAGGACTAATGACTGAATTCCCATCGGAACTGAATACTAAATTGCCTTTCCGGTAAACAGTTCCAAGTAAATTGCTAAACTGAAAAAATAAAACAGAATTAACACTTAATCTTTTTATGAAGTTCAATGCATTGGTTTTATTACCTTATATGCAAACTTCATTTCGAGGTTTCTCTTGTTAATTAACTTTTTAACCGGTTAAATTCCTTTAAATTAATTGATTTAATATGCACGTGCTTGTATTTGTTTATTTTTATTATCCGATTATTACAGAACAAACCATAGCTTAAACGATTATTACTAAACAACACTGTTTACATTAACGGTATTTTCAAATTCAAATTTCAATAACAAAAAAACGTATCAAAAATCAAATTCAAATTCAATTCAATAATTTCATTATTCCACATTAATTAACCAGTTTTTAAGCGTCTAAAATGTCTGAAAGAAAGGTTTTAAACAAGTACTATCCACCGGATTTTGATCCATCGAAGATTCCACGATGTAAACTGCCGAAAAATGTAAGTATTGCAAAATATTTTCTTTTCATTTAACTTAATTAAATGCTTTATTGTAGCGACAATACACTGTTCGATTGATGGCACCGTTTAATATGAGATGTGCAACTTGTGGCGAATACATTTACAAAGGAAAGAAGTTTAATGCGCGCAAAGAGGATGTTGAAAACGAGACATATTTAGGAATCAGAATTTATCGCTTTTACATCAAATGTACTCGATGTCTACAAGAAAGTATGTACTTAATTAACTTATTTCCATTACTTTAAAGTAAATAACAAGATCCCTTACAGTTTCATTCAAGACTGATCCACAAAATACAGATTATGAAATTGAAGCAGGCGCAACGCGTAATTTTATGGCACTTAAGCTAGCTGAAGAGCAAGCACTGAGGGAATTACAAGAAGCTAAGGAGGAAGAAGCCAATAATCCAATGAAACTATTAGAAAATCGAACAGAGCAGTCTCGGAATGAAATTGAGCTTCTTGAGTCATTAGAGGAACTAAAGGACTTAAATCAAAGGCACGAAAATATAGACTATGAAGCTCTTTTACATCAATACAATCCAAAAGAGACAGTCCAGCAACGAGAAGAGCGTCTCGCAAAATTAGACGAGGAATATATTAAAACTGTCAAGTTTCAAGGCAATGGAGGTGGTTCAAAGCGAGTTGTTGCTGAGGAAATCATTGAAGATGTAAAGGATGAAGAAGAAATAACAAAAAAGAGACCAAAAATTGAAAGTTTCGCCCCCAAACTTCCGAAACCAGTAACTACCAAGAAGCCGTTAGTTCTTGTCAAGAAGAAGGAGCCTGCAGTATCAACATTATCAAAAGTATCGAATTCAACAACAGTTAGTTCCGATGCGTCTATTGAAAACTCAAACAAAACATCACCAGCGAATAATGACCAGATAAACAACGCAAAACCTTCTGGACTTTCTCTTCTTTGCGACTACAGTGACTCAAATTCTGAAGATAATGATGATTAATGTAAGTTCTAAAAATTAAGTTAAGGATTAGACATTTTATATCCCATATACACTGAAATAAAAATAAACTTTTAGACTCAAAAATAACCAAGAGGAATAAGTAAAAATGATTTTCTTCATAAATTAAAATTGCGGTCTTGAAAAAGACCATTTGATGTAAGTTGTTGATGATGATGGAGAAATAAATTTAACCTCCGAAACCGTAGAGAGTACGTCCTTGGCGTTTCAATGCATAGACGACGTCCATAGCTGTGACTGTCTTTCTCTTGGCGTGTTCAGTATATGTGACTGCATCACGGATGACATTTTCCAAGAAAACTTTCAAGACACCACGGGTTTCTTCGTAGATCAAGCCTGAGATACGCTTGACACCACCACGACGAGCTAAACGACGGATAGCTGGCTTTGTGATTCCTTGGATGTTATCACGAAGAACTTTACGATGACGCTTTGCACCTCCTTTTCCTAAACCTTTGCCTCCTTTACCACGTCCAGTCATTTTGTATTTTCAATTTATTTTTTACTTCTTTACACGAGAAACAGTAAAACTTGAATGATGTCGATACATGAAATTCCCTCTCTTTATATACATTCTCTCACCTTCCCCTTACTCACAATTTTTACAGCATTTTCTCTCATTTTAGGAACTTTCATTAATTTAATATACCTAAATCTTTATTTCAGAAATAGAACGAAACTTTTTGAAGCTATTTTCAAACATTTAATTAACTAAATTAAAATATATTTAACAAAATCATCAAAATTTTCTCATTTCCCCTGAATTTGTCTCTCCCCACCACGCAAACACATATTCGCGCCATAAGAATCATATATAAAGGGAACACATTTGTCGCTCTCACATCATTTCTCGTTTGTATTTCAAATCGAACAGTTAAAACTACAAAACTAAAATGGCTCGTACAAAGCAAACCGCTCGTAAATCAACTGGTGGAAAGGCACCACGTAAACAATTGGCAACAAAAGCTGCCCGTAAATCAGCACCAGCAACCGGAGGAGTTAAGAAGCCACATCGTTATCGTCCAGGTACAGTCGCTCTTCGTGAAATCCGTCGTTATCAGAAATCGACTGAATTGTTGATTCGCAAATTGCCATTCCAACGTCTTGTTCGTGAAATCGCTCAAGATTTCAAGACTGACTTGCGTTTCCAGTCATCAGCAGTCATGGCTTTACAAGAAGCATCTGAAGCTTATCTCGTCGGATTATTCGAAGATACAAACTTGTGCGCCATCCATGCCAAGCGTGTCACAATCATGCCAAAGGACATCCAACTTGCTCGTCGTATCCGTGGTGAACGTGCTTAAATTACTTCATCATCAAACATTCATTTATCATTTGAACGGTCTTTTTCAAGACCACCAAAAATATTAATATGAAAAGAAGAAAGTTTTTAGTCAATTTTATGATCTCTGCCTTACTTTTTCGTAGCATTATTGAATTCCAGTGCCTTAAATCTAGCTTCTTAAACTCTCTAATAAAATAAAATGACACCGTGATGGCATCCAAGATGGCGTCATTTTTAATATTTTAAAGTGAAAATAAAATATTTAAAAATTCCTTAACACATTTTAGGTTTGGAAGTACAAATTGTGTATATCAAAAAATTACATAAATGATTTTTTATGGGAACAAAGTGTACTAGATGAGAAAGGTACAAAAATGAAGTTAATAATTCATGATATGACGTGTATAAAGTTCAGAAAGTTATTTATTAAGATACTTAGAAGTAAATGCATGAATATCACAGAATCTTTAATTTATTTATTTTAAAAAATATAGTTGAGCTAAAATTATAATCAAAAATTAATTTTTCTTTTTCTAATGAGATTTTGTAGTCCTGAAAAGGACTATTTTGAGGTTTCTTGCTGAATATCAGCTATGAAAATATTAATCGTGTTTAATTTAAGCTTTCTTTGCTGCTGGCTTCTTGGCAACTTTTGGTTTTGCTGCTGGCTTCTTTGCTTTTGGTGCTGCAGCCTTCTTGGGACTGGCAGCTTTTGCTTTTGGAGCTGCTTTCGGTTTTGGTGCAGCTTTAGGCTTTGCTGCGACCTTTTTGGGTGCTGGTTTAGCTGCTGCTGGTTTTTTTGTGGTCTTTGCTACTGGTTTCTTGATTTTTGTGGCTGCAGCAACTTTTGGTTTCTTGGCAATTGTCTTCTTGACTTTCTTCTCGCCAGCCTTCTTTGGCTTAACAACAGCCTTCTTTGGTTTCTTCTCTGTTGCCTTAGGCTTCTTTACAACCTTTTCTTTCTTGGCTGCAGCTGGTAATTTGAACGATCCTGATGCTCCTTTACCTTTTGTTTGTAATAATTGTCCCTTTTCAACAGATGATTTCAAGAATTTCTTGATGAATGGTGACAATTTATCAACATCAACTTTGTATTGAGCAACAAGGAATTTCTTGATGGCCTGGACTGATGAACCACCTCGTTCCTTTAATGTCTTGACGGCATTGATAACCATATCACTGACTGGTGGATGAGTTCTTGGTGCCTTTGGTTTTTTAGGCTTATCAGATTTTGGTTTCTTCTCCTTCTTTGCCTTTGCTGGAGATGCAACTGGTGATGGTGCGACTTCGACTGCTGGATCAGACATTTCTGATTTATTTAATTTTTATTTCTCTTAACTTGCTTGTGTAAAAATAATTTTCGAATTGAAAATATTATGAGAAACAGAGAAATGCGAGGGTCCCTCAACTACGATATGTGAATGGAAACGAAGCCTCGCGCTCAATTTTTGTTGGAAAATTTTCCCTCGTAAACTTCTGCGTCGCTCTAGAAATTCGTTAATTATTTCATTAACTTTCAATGAGTGACTCAAAATCTTTTTTGAATCTTATTTTACAATGAAAAGTCTCTCAAATGATGATTTTGAAATTTCTTAATTAAATTAACAAAGGCAAGAAAAATGCAGTTAAAGTCAAAATTTATGAGAAATTTCGGAAATTTCTTTAATTAATCTTCGATAACTTTTGAACCGAATCAGCTATTTTTATGAAATTTTTACTCAATGAAAGTTTATTTATTGTAGATTCATAAAATTTAGTCAAAAATCTCAAAATATTAATTAACTTAAGTACGGGCAGGTACCAATCGAAATAATGTTGGACACTCTGTGCTTAAAAAATTATGTGATAAAATTTAATGAATTTAACTTTAACTTATCCATGTCCCATGAAATTTATTTAGATATAAAATTGTGAAGAATTGTCAATTTAATAAAATTAAATTAAATTTTGACAAATTCACACTTCCAATCTAAGTTAAATTAATTTATAAATTTCTTCATACAAAATTCAATGAATGATCAGACAACGGGAAATAAATGAAAGAAATTTTTTGTATAGTCATACTGTGTCCAAATTTTATATTGGTAGGAAATTTAATTTCATTCTTTTTAGTTAATTTAACTATTTTTCTTAAAATTATGTATTGTCTGAAATTTTGTAAGCCGAGGAAAACTTAAGTAAGCAAAATGCGTCATCATAAATATCGAGCCATATCAAGAATAAGGCCTGGGATAAGAAAAATTGTCTCGTTTAAGAATTTTAAGTGTAGAAAAGTTAATAATAAGAATGAGAGTTGGAAATATATTTTATTTGAAATTTTTAACTTATTTTATTAATTTCACATAATTAATTATAATTTTATTAGATATTTTTAAATAATTCAGAAATTTACAGATTAATTCACAGTCAATTTTATTTTAAACATTTTATTTAGTACCTAGAATAATGGAATATGTAGCTCAGTCTCATTTGATTAAAATTATTTTCTTTTTCATAAAATATTTTGCGGTCTTGAAAAAGACCATTTGGGATTTGCGATGCAGCATAGAAAGCAATTTACTTGGATGATGTGTATTTGGTGACGGCTTTTGTTCCTTCTGAGACAGCGTGCTTGGCCAATTCACCAGGCAAGAGTAAACGAACAGCAGTTTGGATCTCGCGACTTGTGATTGTTGAACGTTTGTTGTAGTGAGCCAATCGTGAGGCTTCAGCAGCAATACGTTCGAAGATGTCATTGACGAAACTGTTCATGATGCTCATGGCTTTTGATGAAACACCAGTGTCTGGGTGAACTTGTTTCAAGACTTTGAAGATGTAGATTGCGTATGATTCTTTACGCTTATGACGTCTCTTCTTCTTGTCATCCTTTGAGATAGCTTTTTGTGCCTTTCCGGCTTTCTTTGCAGCTTTTCCGCTTGTTTTTGGTGGTGCCATTTTTTAGTCGATGTGTTTTTTGAATAAAATTCAGAATACAACTGATGCCTCTTCACACTTTTCCCTCTCTTTATATACATTTTCTCTCCCCATGTAGCATAAGCCACGCCTCTCATTTTTCACGCTCTCAATTTTTGTATAAATACCTGCACATTTGTGAATATTCAACTCAGTATCGAATCATCTTTGGTTCTTAAACTTTCTCAAATTAAAATAAATCAAATAATCATATTGAAAAATGTCAGGCCGTGGTAAAGGAGGCAAAGTTAAGGCAAAGGCAAAGTCACGTTCAAGCCGTGCTGGATTACAATTCCCAGTCGGTCGTATCCATCGTCTTCTCCGCAAAGGAAACTATGGTGAACGTGTTGGTGCCGGAGCTCCAGTATATTTAGCTGCCGTTATGGAATACTTGGCTGCTGAAGTTCTTGAATTGGCAGGAAATGCAGCTCGTGACAACAAGAAGACAAGAATCATCCCACGTCACTTGCAATTGGCCATCCGTAATGACGAAGAATTGAACAAACTTCTATCCGGAGTCACAATCGCTCAAGGTGGTGTCTTACCAAACATCCAAGCCGTCTTGTTGCCAAAGAAGACAGAATCAAAGAAAGCATAAATTCATCATTGAACATTCAAACATCCTATAAACCGTCCTTTTTAGGACGACAAATTTAAATTTTTAAAGAAAAACAAATTTTAAATTCATAATCTGAAATTATTTTCATTTTTAGGGTCTTTATTAAATAAAATTAATTTAGAAATAAATATTATTACCATGACTAGGTCCAAGCGTACAAATAACATGATTTTTGGATCCATTTAAAAAATAAGAAACTTTTTTGTTAGTAATAAATATGGCTGCAAATATTAGAAATTTTATGTTTGCCTGATAACTTACAGAACATTTTTCTTTAAAATATACCTTATAATAATTATTTAATGTCTGATTTTGGAAATTATGTTTTTGGTCTTTTTAGGGAAATACTTTTTATTAGAATATTTCAAAGAAAGACTAAATTCATGGCTTCGAAAAATCAGAAAATAACATTAATTCGTGTATTTTATAACGTATTTCCACAAAATTTATCTATAAATTTCCATAATATTTATTACGACTTAAAAGCAATTATATATGAAACTGTATAGAAACTGTTAAAATTGACAACAAACGTTGGAAAGAAGACAATTTTTGCATTTAATTCATGTTTTCAAAGCACAAACATCAAGAAATAGTTATGGGATGAGAATGGATGACTAAAATATATGAAAGGCGATTATTTTAGGTAATAGGTTCAAAAACTTTTATTGACTAAACAGGAACTGAGAGAAATAAGTAAAAATGATTTTCTTCATAAATTAAAATTGCGGTCTTGAAAAAGACCATTTGATGTAAGTTGTTGATGATGATGGAGAAATAAATTTAACCTCCGAAACCGTAGAGAGTACGTCCTTGGCGTTTCAATGCATAGACGACGTCCATAGCTGTGACTGTCTTTCTCTTGGCGTGTTCAGTATATGTGACTGCATCACGGATGACATTTTCCAAGAAAACTTTCAAGACACCACGGGTTTCTTCGTAGATCAAGCCTGAGATACGCTTGACACCACCACGACGAGCTAAACGACGGATAGCTGGCTTTGTGATTCCTTGGATGTTATCACGAAGAACTTTACGATGACGCTTTGCACCTCCTTTTCCTAAACCTTTGCCTCCTTTACCACGTCCAGTCATTTTGTATTTTCAATTTATTTTTTACTTCTTTACACGAGAAACAGTAAAACTTGAATGATGTCGATACATGAAATTCCCTCTCTTTATATACATTCTCTCACCTTCCCCTTACTCACAATTTTTACAGCATTTTCTCTCATTTTAGGAACTTTGATTAATTTAATATACCTAAATCTTTATTTCAGAAATAGAACGAAACTTTTTGAAGCTATTTTCAAACATTTAATTAACTAAATTAAAATATATTTAACAAAATCATCAAAATTTTCTCATTTCCCCTGAATTTGTCTCTCCCCACCACGCAAACACATATTCGCGCCATAAGAATCATATATAAAGGGAACACATTTGTCGCTCTCACATCATTTCTCGTTTGTATTTCAAATCGAACAGTTAAAACTACAAAACTAAAATGGCTCGTACAAAGCAAACCGCTCGTAAATCAACTGGTGGAAAGGCACCACGTAAACAATTGGCAACAAAAGCTGCCCGTAAATCAGCACCAGCAACCGGAGGAGTTAAGAAGCCACATCGTTATCGTCCAGGTACAGTCGCTCTTCGTGAAATCCGTCGTTATCAGAAATCGACTGAATTGTTGATTCGCAAATTGCCATTCCAACGTCTTGTTCGTGAAATCGCTCAAGATTTCAAGACTGACTTGCGTTTCCAGTCATCAGCAGTCATGGCTTTACAAGAAGCATCTGAAGCTTATCTCGTCGGATTATTCGAAGATACAAACTTGTGCGCCATCCATGCCAAGCGTGTCACAATCATGCCAAAGGACATCCAACTTGCTCGTCGTATCCGTGGTGAACGTGCTTAAATTACTTCATCATCAAACATTCATTTATCATTTGAACGGTCTTTTTCAAGACCACCAAAAATATTAATATGAAAAGAAGAAAGTTTTTAGTCAATTTTATGATCTCTGCCTTACTTTTTCGTAGCATTATTGAATTCCAGTGCCTTAAATCTAGCTTCTTAAACTCTCTAATAAAATAAAATGACACCGTGATGGCATCCAAGATGGCGTCATTTTTAATATTTTAAAGTGAAAATAAAATATTTAAAAATTCCTTAACACATTTTAGGTTTGGAAGTACAAATTGTGTATATCAAAAAATTACATAAATGATTTTTTATGGGAACAAAGTGTACTAGATGAGAAAGGTACAAAAATGAAGTTAATAATTCATGATATGACGTGTATAAAGTTCAGAAAGTTATTTATTAAGATACTTAGAGGTAAATGCATGAATATCACAGAATCTTTAATTTATTTATTTTAAAAAATATAGTTGAGCTAAAATTATAATCAAAAATTAATTTTTCTTTTTCTAATGAGATTTTGTAGTCCTGAAAAGGACTATTTTGAGGTTTCTTGCTGAATATCAGCTATGAAAATATTAATCGTGTTTAATTTAAGCTTTCTTTGCTGCTGGCTTCTTGGCAACTTTTGGTTTTGCTGCTGGCTTCTTTGCTTTTGGTGCTGCAGCCTTCTTGGGACTGGCAGCTTTTGCTTTTGGAGCTGCTTTCGGTTTTGGTGCAGCTTTAGGCTTTGCTGCGACCTTTTTGGGTGCTGGTTTAGCTGCTGCTGGTTTTTTTGTGGTCTTTGCTACTGGTTTCTTGATTTTTGTGGCTGCAGCAACTTTTGGTTTCTTGGCAATTGTCTTCTTGACTTTCTTCTCGCCAGCCTTCTTTGGCTTAACAACAGCCTTCTTTGGTTTCTTCTCTGTTGCCTTAGGCTTCTTTACAACCTTTTCTTTCTTGGCTGCAGCTGGTAATTTGAACGATCCTGATGCTCCTTTACCTTTTGTTTGTAATAATTGTCCCTTTTCAACAGATGATTTCAAGAATTTCTTGATGAATGGTGACAATTTATCAACATCAACTTTGTATTGAGCAACAAGGAATTTCTTGATGGCCTGGACTGATGAACCACCTCGTTCCTTTAATGTCTTGACGGCATTGATAACCATATCACTGACTGGTGGATGAGTTCTTGGTGCCTTTGGTTTTTTAGGCTTATCAGATTTTGGTTTCTTCTCCTTCTTTGCCTTTGCTGGAGATGCAACTGGTGATGGTGCGACTTCGACTGCTGGATCAGACATTTCTGATTTATTTAATTTTTATTTCTCTTAACTTGCTTGTGTAAAAATAATTTTCGAATTGAAAATATTATGAGAAACAGAGAAATGCGAGGGTCCCTCAACTACGATATGTGAATGGAAACGAAGCCTCGCGCTCAATTTTTGTTGGAAAATTTTCCCTCGTAAACTTCTGCGTCGCTCTAGAAATTCGTTAATTATTTCATTAACTTTCAATGAGTGACTCAAAATCTTTTTTGAATCTTATTTTACAATGAAAAGTCTCTCAAATGATGATTTTGAAATTTCTTAATTAAATTAACAAAGGCAAGAAAAATGCAGTTAAAGTCAAAATTTATGAGAAATTTCGGAAATTTCTTTAATTAATCTTCGATAACTTTTGAACCGAATCAGCTATTTTTATGAAATTTTTACTCAATGAAAGTTTATTTATTGTAGATTCATAAAATTTAGTCAAAAATCTCAAAATATTAATTAACTTAAGTACGGGCAGGTACCAATCGAAATAATGTTGGACACTCTGTGCTTAAAAAATTATGTGATAAAATTTAATGAATTTAACTTTAACTTATCCATGTCCCATGAAATTTATTTAGATATAAAATTGTGAAGAATTGTCAATTTAATAAAATTAAATTAAATTTTGACAAATTCACACTTCCAATCTAAGTTAAATTAATTTATAAATTTCTTCATACAAAATTCAATGAATGATCAGACAACGGGAAATAAATGAAAGAAATTTTTTGTATAGTCATACTGTGTCCAAATTTTATATTGGTAGGAAATTTAATTTCATTCTTTTTAGTTAATTTAACTATTTTTCTTAAAATTATGTACTGTCTGAAATTTTGTAAGCCGAGGAAAACTTAAGTAAGCAAAATGCGTCATCATAAATATCGAGCCATATCAAGAATAAGGCCTGGGATAAGAAAAATTGTCTCGTTTAAGAATTTTAAGTGTAGAAAAGTTAATAATAAGAATGAGAGTTGGAAATATATTTTATTTGAAATTTTTAACTTATTTTATTA
Source organism: Chironomus tentans (assembly GCA_963573255.1). Taxonomy (NCBI): domain Eukaryota; kingdom Metazoa; phylum Arthropoda; class Insecta; order Diptera; family Chironomidae; genus Chironomus; species Chironomus tentans. The sequence continues at coordinate 37,689,668 of OY754302.1, read as the reverse complement.
ATTTCACATAATTAATTATAATTTTATTAGATATTTTTAAATAATTCAGAAATTTACAGATTAATTCACAGTCAATTTTATTTTAAACATTTTATTTAGTACCTAGAATAATGGAATATGTAGCTCAGTCTCATTTGATTAAAATTATTTTCTTTTTCATAAAATATTTTGCGGTCTTGAAAAAGACCATTTGGGATTTGCGATGCAGCATAGAAAGCAATTTACTTGGATGATGTGTATTTGGTGACGGCTTTTGTTCCTTCTGAGACAGCGTGCTTGGCCAATTCACCAGGCAAGAGTAAACGAACAGCAGTTTGGATCTCGCGACTTGTGATTGTTGAACGTTTGTTGTAGTGAGCCAATCGTGAGGCTTCAGCAGCAATACGTTCGAAGATGTCATTGACGAAACTGTTCATGATGCTCATGGCTTTTGATGAAACACCAGTGTCTGGGTGAACTTGTTTCAAGACTTTGAAGATGTAGATTGCGTATGATTCTTTACGCTTATGACGTCTCTTCTTCTTGTCATCCTTTGAGATAGCTTTTTGTGCCTTTCCGGCTTTCTTTGCAGCTTTTCCGCTTGTTTTTGGTGGTGCCATTTTTTAGTCGATGTGTTTTTTGAATAAAATTCAGAATACAACTGATGCCTCTTCACACTTTTCCCTCTCTTTATATACATTTTCTCTCCCCATGTAGCATAAGCCACGCCTCTCATTTTTCACGCTCTCAATTTTTGTATAAATACCTGCACATTTGTGAATATTCAACTCAGTATCGAATCATCTTTGGTTCTTAAACTTTCTCAAATTAAAATAAATCAAATAATCATATTGAAAAATGTCAGGCCGTGGTAAAGGAGGCAAAGTTAAGGCAAAGGCAAAGTCACGTTCAAGCCGTGCTGGATTACAATTCCCAGTCGGTCGTATCCATCGTCTTCTCCGCAAAGGAAACTATGGTGAACGTGTTGGTGCCGGAGCTCCAGTATATTTAGCTGCCGTTATGGAATACTTGGCTGCTGAAGTTCTTGAATTGGCAGGAAATGCAGCTCGTGACAACAAGAAGACAAGAATCATCCCACGTCACTTGCAATTGGCCATCCGTAATGACGAAGAATTGAACAAACTTCTATCCGGAGTCACAATCGCTCAAGGTGGTGTCTTACCAAACATCCAAGCCGTCTTGTTGCCAAAGAAGACAGAATCAAAGAAAGCATAAATTCATCATTGAACATTCAAACATCCTATAAACCGTCCTTTTTAGGACGACAAATTTAAATTTTTAAAGAAAAACAAATTTTAAATTCATAATCTGAAATTATTTTCATTTTTAGGGTCTTTATTAAATAAAATTAATTTAGAAATAAATATTATTACCATGACTAGGTCCAAGCGTACAAATAACATGATTTTTGGATCCATTTAAAAAATAAGAAACTTTTTTGTTAGTAATAAATATGGCTGCAAATATTAGAAATTTTATGTTTGCCTGATAACTTACAGAACATTTTTCTTTAAAATATACCTTATAATAATTATTTAATGTCTGATTTTGGAAATTATGTTTTTGGTCTTTTTAGGGAAATACTTTTTATTAGAATATTTCAAAGAAAGACTAAATTCATGGCTTCGAAAAATCAGAAAATAACATTAATTCGTGTATTTTATAACGTATTTCCACAAAATTTATCTATAAATTTCCATAATATTTATTACGACTTGAAAGCAATTATATATGAAACTGTATAGAAACTGTTAAAATTGACAACAAACGTTGGAAAGAAGACAATTTTTGCATTTAATTCATGTTTTCAAAGCACAAACATCAAGAAATAGTTATGGGATGAGAATGGATGACTAAAATATATGAAAGGCGATTATTTTAGGTAATAGGTTCAAAAACTTTTATTGGCTAAACAGGAACTGAGAGAAATAAGTAAAAATGATTTTCTTCATAAATTAAAATTGCGGTCTTGAAAAAGACCATTTGATGTAAGTTGTTGATGATGATGGAGAAATAAATTTAACCTCCGAAACCGTAGAGAGTACGTCCTTGGCGTTTCAATGCATAGACGACGTCCATAGCTGTGACTGTCTTTCTCTTGGCGTGTTCAGTATATGTGACTGCATCACGGATGACATTTTCCAAGAAAACTTTCAAGACACCACGGGTTTCTTCGTAGATCAAGCCTGAGATACGCTTGACACCACCACGACGAGCTAAACGACGGATAGCTGGCTTTGTGATTCCTTGGATGTTATCACGAAGAACTTTACGATGACGCTTTGCACCTCCTTTTCCTAAACCTTTGCCTCCTTTACCACGTCCAGTCATTTTGTATTTTCAATTTATTTTTTACTTCTTTACACGAGAAACAGTAAAACTTGAATGATGTCGATACATGAAATTCCCTCTCTTTATATACATTCTCTCACCTTCCCCTTACTCACAATTTTTACAGCATTTTCTCTCATTTTAGGAACTTTGATTAATTTAATATACCTAAATCTTTATTTCAGAAATAGAACGAAACTTTTTGAAGCTATTTTCAAACATTTAATTAACTAAATTAAAATATATTTAACAAAATCATCAAAATTTTCTCATTTCCCCTGAATTTGTCTCTCCCCACCACGCAAACACATATTCGCGCCATAAGAATCATATATAAAGGGAACACATTTGTCGCTCTCACATCATTTCTCGTTTGTATTTCAAATCGAACAGTTAAAACTACAAAACTAAAATGGCTCGTACAAAGCAAACCGCTCGTAAATCAACTGGTGGAAAGGCACCACGTAAACAATTGGCAACAAAAGCTGCCCGTAAATCAGCACCAGCAACCGGAGGAGTTAAGAAGCCACATCGTTATCGTCCAGGTACAGTCGCTCTTCGTGAAATCCGTCGTTATCAGAAATCGACTGAATTGTTGATTCGCAAATTGCCATTCCAACGTCTTGTTCGTGAAATCGCTCAAGATTTCAAGACTGACTTGCGTTTCCAGTCATCAGCAGTCATGGCTTTACAAGAAGCATCTGAAGCTTATCTCGTCGGATTATTCGAAGATACAAACTTGTGCGCCATCCATGCCAAGCGTGTCACAATCATGCCAAAGGACATCCAACTTGCTCGTCGTATCCGTGGTGAACGTGCTTAAATTACTTCATCATCAAACATTCATTTATCATTTGAACGGTCTTTTTCAAGACCACCAAAAATATTAATATGAAAAGAAGAAAGTTTTTAGTCAATTTTATGATCTCTGCCTTACTTTTTCGTAGCATTATTGAATTCCAGTGCCTTAAATCTAGCTTCTTAAACTCTCTAATAAAATAAAATGACACCGTGATGGCATCCAAGATGGCGTCATTTTTAATATTTTAAAGTGAAAATAAAATATTTAAAAATTCCTTAACACATTTTAGGTTTGGAAGTACAAATTGTGTATATCAAAAAATTACATAAATGATTTTTTATGGGAACAAAGTGTACTAGATGAGAAAGGTACAAAAATGAAGTTAATAATTCATGATATGACGTGTATAAAGTTCAGAAAGTTATTTATTAAGATACTTAGAGGTAAATGCATGAATATCACAGAATCTTTAATTTATTTATTTTAAAAAATATAGTTGAGCTAAAATTATAATCAAAAATTAATTTTTCTTTTTCTAATGAGATTTTGTAGTCCTGAAAAGGACTATTTTGAGGTTTCTTGCTGAATATCAGCTATGAAAATATTAATCGTGTTTAATTTAAGCTTTCTTTGCTGCTGGCTTCTTGGCAACTTTTGGTTTTGCTGCTGGCTTCTTTGCTTTTGGTGCTGCAGCCTTCTTGGGACTGGCAGCTTTTGCTTTTGGAGCTGCTTTCGGTTTTGGTGCAGCTTTAGGCTTTGCTGCGACCTTTTTGGGTGCTGGTTTAGCTGCTGCTGGTTTTTTTGTGGTCTTTGCTACTGGTTTCTTGATTTTTGTGGCTGCAGCAACTTTTGGTTTCTTGGCAATTGTCTTCTTGACTTTCTTCTCGCCAGCCTTCTTTGGCTTAACAACAGCCTTCTTTGGTTTCTTCTCTGTTGCCTTAGGCTTCTTTACAACCTTTTCTTTCTTGGCTGCAGCTGGTAATTTGAACGATCCTGATGCTCCTTTACCTTTTGTTTGTAATAATTGTCCCTTTTCAACAGATGATTTCAAGAATTTCTTGATGAATGGTGACAATTTATCAACATCAACTTTGTATTGAGCAACAAGGAATTTCTTGATGGCCTGGACTGATGAACCACCTCGTTCCTTTAATGTCTTGACGGCATTGATAACCATATCACTGACTGGTGGATGAGTTCTTGGTGCCTTTGGTTTTTTAGGCTTATCAGATTTTGGTTTCTTCTCCTTCTTTGCCTTTGCTGGAGATGCAACTGGTGATGGTGCGACTTCGACTGCTGGATCAGACATTTCTGATTTATTTAATTTTTATTTCTCTTAACTTGCTTGTGTAAAAATAATTTTCGAATTGAAAATATTATGAGAAACAGAGAAATGCGAGGGTCCCTCAACTACGATATGTGAATGGAAACGAAGCCTCGCGCTCAATTTTTGTTGGAAAATTTTCCCTCGTAAACTTCTGCGTCGCTCTAGAAATTCGTTAATTATTTCATTAACTTTCAATGAGTGACTCAAAATCTTTTTTGAATCTTATTTTACAATGAAAAGTCTCTCAAATGATGATTTTGAAATTTCTTAATTAAATTAACAAAGGCAAGAAAAATGCAGTTAAAGTCAAAATTTATGAGAAATTTCGGAAATTTCTTTAATTAATCTTCGATAACTTTTGAACCGAATCAGCTATTTTTATGAAATTTTTACTCAATGAAAGTTTATTTATTGTAGATTCATAAAATTTAGTCAAAAATCTCAAAATATTAATTAACTTAAGTACGGGCAGGTACCAATCGAAATAATGTTGGACACTCTGTGCTTAAAAAATTATGTGATAAAATTTAATGAATTTAACTTTAACTTATCCATGTCCCATGAAATTTATTTAGATATAAAATTGTGAAGAATTGTCAATTTAATAAAATTAAATTAAATTTTGACAAATTCACACTTCCAATCTAAGTTAAATTAATTTATAAATTTCTTCATACAAAATTCAATGAATGATCAGACAACGGGAAATAAATGAAAGAAATTTTTTGTATAGTCATACTGTGTCCAAATTTTATATTGGTAGGAAATTTAATTTCATTCTTTTTAGTTAATTTAACTATTTTTCTTAAAATTATGTACTGTCTGAAATTTTGTAAGCCGAGGAAAACTTAAGTAAGCAAAATGCGTCATCATAAATATCGAGCCATATCAAGAATAAGGCCTGGGATAAGAAAAATTGTCTCGTTTAAGAATTTTAAGTGTAGAAAAGTTAATAATAAGAATGAGAGTTGGAAATATATTTTATTTGAAATTTTTAACTTATTTTATTAATTTCACATAATTAATTATAATTTTATTAGATATTTTTAAATAATTCAGAAATTTACAGATTAATTCACAGTCAATTTTATTTTAAACATTTTATTTAGTACCTAGAATAATGGAATATGTAGCTCAGTCTCATTTGATTAAAATTATTTTCTTTTTCATAAAATATTTTGCGGTCTTGAAAAAGACCATTTGGGATTTGCGATGCAGCATAGAAAGCAATTTACTTGGATGATGTGTATTTGGTGACGGCTTTTGTTCCTTCTGAGACAGCGTGCTTGGCCAATTCACCAGGCAAGAGTAAACGAACAGCAGTTTGGATCTCGCGACTTGTGATTGTTGAACGTTTGTTGTAGTGAGCCAATCGTGAGGCTTCAGCAGCAATACGTTCGAAGATGTCATTGACGAAACTGTTCATGATGCTCATGGCTTTTGATGAAACACCAGTGTCTGGGTGAACTTGTTTCAAGACTTTGAAGATGTAGATTGCGTATGATTCTTTACGCTTATGACGTCTCTTCTTCTTGTCATCCTTTGAGATAGCTTTTTGTGCCTTTCCGGCTTTCTTTGCAGCTTTTCCGCTTGTTTTTGGTGGTGCCATTTTTTAGTCGATGTGTTTTTTGAATAAAATTCAGAATACAACTGATGCCTCTTCACACTTTTCCCTCTCTTTATATACATTTTCTCTCCCCATGTAGCATAAGCCACGCCTCTCATTTTTCACGCTCTCAATTTTTGTATAAATACCTGCACATTTGTGAATATTCAACTCAGTATCGAATCATCTTTGGTTCTTAAACTTTCTCAAATTAAAATAAATCAAATAATCATATTGAAAAATGTCAGGCCGTGGTAAAGGAGGCAAAGTTAAGGCAAAGGCAAAGTCACGTTCAAGCCGTGCTGGATTACAATTCCCAGTCGGTCGTATCCATCGTCTTCTCCGCAAAGGAAACTATGGTGAACGTGTTGGTGCCGGAGCTCCAGTATATTTAGCTGCCGTTATGGAATACTTGGCTGCTGAAGTTCTTGAATTGGCAGGAAATGCAGCTCGTGACAACAAGAAGACAAGAATCATCCCACGTCACTTGCAATTGGCCATCCGTAATGACGAAGAATTGAACAAACTTCTATCCGGAGTCACAATCGCTCAAGGTGGTGTCTTACCAAACATCCAAGCCGTCTTGTTGCCAAAGAAGACAGAATCAAAGAAAGCATAAATTCATCATTGAACATTCAAACATCCTATAAACCGTCCTTTTTAGGACGACAAATTTAAATTTTTAAAGAAAAACAAATTTTAAATTTATAATCTGAAATTATTTTCATTTTTAGGGTCTTTATTAAATAAAATTAATTTAGAAATAAATATTATTACCATGACTAGGTCCAAGCGTACAAATAACATGATTTTTGGATCCATTTAAAAAATAAGAAACTTTTTTGTTAGTAATAAATATGGCTGCAAATATTAGAAATTTTATGTTTGCCTGATAACTTACAGAACATTTTTCTTTAAAATATACCTTATAATAATTATTTAATGTCTGATTTTGGAAATTATGTTTTTGGTCTTTTTAGGGAAATACTTTTTATTAGAATATTTCAAAGAAAGACTAAATTCATGGCTTCGAAAAATCAGAAAATAACATTAATTCGTGTATTTTATAACGTATTTCCACAAAATTTATCTATAAATTTCCATAATATTTATTACGACTTAAAAGCAATTATATATGAAACTGTATAGAAACTGTTAAAATTGACAACAAACGTTGGAAAGAAGACAATTTTTGCATTTAATTCATGTTTTCAAAGCACAAACATCAAGAAATAGTTATGGGATGAGAATGGATGACTAAAATATATGAAAGGCGATTATTTTAGGTAATAGGTTCAAAAACTTTTATTGGCTAAACAGGAACTGAGAGAAATAAGTAAAAATGATTTTCTTCATAAATTAAAATTGCGGTCTTGAAAAAGACCATTTGATGTAAGTTGTTGATGATGATGGAGAAATAAATTTAACCTCCGAAACCGTAGAGAGTACGTCCTTGGCGTTTCAATGCATAGACGACGTCCATAGCTGTGACTGTCTTTCTCTTGGCGTGTTCAGTATATGTGACTGCATCACGGATGACATTTTCCAAGAAAACTTTCAAGACACCACGGGTTTCTTCGTAGATCAAGCCTGAGATACGCTTGACACCACCACGACGAGCTAAACGACGGATAGCTGGCTTTGTGATTCCTTGGATATTATCACGAAGAACTTTACGATGACGCTTTGCACCTCCTTTTCCTAAACCTTTGCCTCCTTTACCACGTCCAGTCATTTTGTATTTTCAATTTATTTTTTACTTCTTTACACGAGAAACAGTAAAACTTGAATGATGTCGATACATGAAATTCCCTCTCTTTATATACATTCTCTCACCTTCCCCTTACTCACAATTTTTACAGCATTTTCTCTCATTTTAGGAACTTTGATTAATTTAATATACCTAAATCTTTATTTCAGAAATAGAACGAAACTTTTTGAAGCTATTTTCAAACATTTAATTAACTAAATTAAAATATATTTAACAAAATCATCAAAATTTTCTCATTTCCCCTGAATTTGTCTCTCCCCACCACGCAAACACATATTCGCGCCATAAGAATCATATATAAAGGGAACACATTTGTCGCTCTCACATCATTTCTCGTTTGTATTTCAAATCGAACAGTTAAAACTACAAAACTAAAATGGCTCGTACAAAGCAAACCGCTCGTAAATCAACTGGTGGAAAGGCACCACGTAAACAATTGGCAACAAAAGCTGCCCGTAAATCAGCACCAGCAACCGGAGGAGTTAAGAAGCCACATCGTTATCGTCCAGGTACAGTCGCTCTTCGTGAAATCCGTCGTTATCAGAAATCGACTGAATTGTTGATTCGCAAATTGCCATTCCAACGTCTTGTTCGTGAAATCGCTCAAGATTTCAAGACTGACTTGCGTTTCCAGTCATCAGCAGTCATGGCTTTACAAGAAGCATCTGAAGCTTATCTCGTCGGATTATTCGAAGATACAAACTTGTGCGCCATCCATGCCAAGCGTGTCACAATCATGCCAAAGGACATCCAACTTGCTCGTCGTATCCGTGGTGAACGTGCTTAAATTACTTCATCATCAAACATTCATTTATCATTTGAACGGTCTTTTTCAAGACCACCAAAAATATTAATATGAAAAGAAGAAAGTTTTTAGTCAATTTTATGATCTCTGCCTTACTTTTTCGTAGCATTATTGAATTCCAGTGCCTTAAATCTAGCTTCTTAAACTCTCTAATAAAATAAAATGACACCGTGATGGCATCCAAGATGGCGTCATTTTTAATATTTTAAAGTGAAAATAAAATATTTAAAAATTCCTTAACACATTTTAGGTTTGGAAGTACAAATTGTGTATATCAAAAAATGACATAAATGATTTTTTATGGGAACAAAGTGTACTAGATGAGAAAGGTACAAAAATGAAGTTAAAAATTCATGATATGACGTGTATAAAGTTCAGAAAGTTATTTATTAAGATACTTAGAGGTAAATGCATGAATATCACAGAATCTTTAATTTATTTATTTTAAAAAATATAGTTGAGCTAAAATTATAATCAAAAATTAATTTTTCTTTTTCTAATGAGATTTTGTAGTCCTGAAAAGGACTATTTTGAGGTTTCTTGCTGAATATCAGCTATGAAAATATTAATCGTGTTTAATTTAAGCTTTCTTTGCTGCTGGCTTCTTGGCAACTTTTGGTTTTGCTGCTGGCTTCTTTGCTTTTGGTGCTGCAGCCTTCTTGGGACTGGCAGCTTTTGCTTTTGGAGCTGCTTTCGGTTTTGGTGCAGCTTTAGGCTTTGCTGCGACCTTTTTGGGTGCTGGTTTAGCTGCTGCTGGTTTTTTTGTGGTCTTTGCTACTGGTTTCTTGATTTTTGTGGCTGCAGCAACTTTTGGTTTCTTGGCAATTGTCTTCTTGACTTTCTTCTCGCCAGCCTTCTTTGGCTTAACAACAGCCTTCTTTGGTTTCTTCTCTGTTGCCTTAGGCTTCTTTACAACCTTTTCTTTCTTGGCTGCAGCTGGTAATTTGAACGATCCTGATGCTCCTTTACCTTTTGTTTGTAATAATTGTCCCTTTTCAACAGATGATTTCAAGAATTTCTTGATGAATGGTGACAATTTATCAACATCAACTTTGTATTGAGCAACAAGGAATTTCTTGATGGCCTGGACTGATGAACCACCTCGTTCCTTTAATGTCTTGACGGCATTGATAACCATATCACTGACTGGTGGATGAGTTCTTGGTGCCTTTGGTTTTTTAGGCTTATCAGATTTTGGTTTCTTCTCCTTCTTTGCCTTTGCTGGAGATGCAACTGGTGATGGTGCGACTTCGACTGCTGGATCAGACATTTCTGATTTATTTAATTTTTATTTCTCTTAACTTGCTTGTGTAAAAATAATTTTCGAATTGAAAATATTATGAGAAACAGAGAAATGCGAGGGTCCCTCAACTACGATATGTGAATGGAAACGAAGCCTCGCGCTCAATTTTTGTTGGAAAATTTTCCCTCGTAAACTTCTGCGTCGCTCTAGAAATTCGTTAATTATTTCATTAACTTTCAATGAGTGACTCAAAATCTTTTTTGAATCTTATTTTACAATGAAAAGTCTCTCAAATGATGATTTTGAAATTTCTTAATTAAATTAACAAAGGCAAGAAAAATGCAGTTAAAGTCAAAATTTATGAGAAATTTCGGAAATTTCTTTAATTAATCTTCGATAACTTTTGAACCGAATCAGCTATTTTTATGAAATTTTTACTCAATGAAAGTTTATTTATTGTAGATTCATAAAATTTAGTCAAAAATCTCAAAATATTAATTAACTTAAGTACGGGCAAGTGCCAATCGAAATAATGTTGGACACTCTGTGCTTAAAAAATTATGTGATAAAATTTAATGAATTTAACTTTAACTTATCCATGTCCCATGAAATTTATTTAGATATAAAATTGTGAAGAATTGTCAATTTAATAAAATTAAATTAAATTTTGACAAATTCACACTTCCAATCTAAGTTAAATTAATTTATAAATTTCTTCATACAAAATTCAATGAATGATCAGACAACGGGAAATAAATGAAAGAAATTTTTTGTATAGTCATACTGTGTCCAAATTTTATATTGGTAGGAAATTTAATTTCATTCTTTTTAGTTAATTTAACTATTTTTCTTAAAATTATGTATTGTCTGAAATTTTGTAAGCCGAGGAAAACTTAAGTAAGCAAAATGCGTCATCATAAATATCGAGCCATATCAAGAATAAGGCCTGGGATAAGAAAAATTGTCTCGTTTAAGAATTTTAAGTGTAGAAAAGTTAATAATAAGAATGAGAGTTGGAAATATATTTTATTTGAAATTTTTAACTTATTTTATTAATTTCACATAATTAATTATAATTTTATTAGATATTTTTAAATAATTCAGAAATTTACAGATTAATTCACAGTCAATTTTATTTTAAACATTTTATTTAGTACCTAGAATAATGGAATATGTAGCTCAGTCTCATTTGATTAAAATTATTTTCTTTTTCATAAAATATTTTGCGGTCTTGAAAAAGACCATTTGGGATTTGCGATGCAGCATAGAAAGCAATTTACTTGGATGATGTGTATTTGGTGACGGCTTTTGTTCCTTCTGAGACAGCGTGCTTGGCCAATTCACCAGGCAAGAGTAAACGAACAGCAGTTTGGATCTCGCGACTTGTGATTGTTGAACGTTTGTTGTAGTGAGCCAATCGTGAGGCTTCAGCAGCAATACGTTCGAAGATGTCATTGACGAAACTGTTCATGATGCTCATGGCTTTTGATGAAACACCAGTGTCTGGGTGAACTTGTTTCAAGACTTTGAAGATGTAGATTGCGTATGATTCTTTACGCTTATGACGTCTCTTCTTCTTGTCATCCTTTGAGATAGCTTTTTGTGCCTTTCCGGCTTTCTTTGCAGCTTTTCCGCTTGTTTTTGGTGGTGCCATTTTTTAGTCGATGTGTTTTTTGAATAAAATTCAGAATACAACTGATGCCTCTTCACACTTTTCCCTCTCTTTATATACATTTTCTCTCCCCATGTAGCATAAGCCACGCCTCTCATTTTTCACGCTCTCAATTTTTGTATAAATACCTGCACATTTGTGAATATTCAACTCAGTATCGAATCATCTTTGGTTCTTAAACTTTCTCAAATTAAAATAAATCAAATAATCATATTGAAAAATGTCAGGCCGTGGTAAAGGAGGCAAAGTTAAGGCAAAGGCAAAGTCACGTTCAAGCCGTGCTGGATTACAATTCCCAGTCGGTCGTATCCATCGTCTTCTCCGCAAAGGAAACTATGGTGAACGTGTTGGTGCCGGAGCTCCAGTATATTTAGCTGCCGTTATGGAATACTTGGCTGCTGAAGTTCTTGAATTGGCAGGAAATGCAGCTCGTGACAACAAGAAGACAAGAATCATCCCACGTCACTTGCAATTGGCCATCCGTAATGACGAAGAATTGAACAAACTTCTATCCGGAGTCACAATCGCTCAAGGTGGTGTCTTACCAAACATCCAAGCCGTCTTGTTGCCAAAGAAGACAGAATCAAAGAAAGCATAAATTCATCATTGAACATTCAAACATCCTATAAACCGTCCTTTTTAGGACGACAAATTTAAATTTTTAAAGAAAAACAAATTTTAAATTTATAATCTGAAATTATTTTCATTTTTAGGGTCTTTATTAAATAAAATTAATTTAGAAATAAATATTATTACCATGACTAGGTCCAAGCGTACAAATAACATGATTTTTGGATCCATTTAAAAAATAAGAAACTTTTTTGTTAGTAATAAATATGGCTGCAAATATTAGAAATTTTATGTTTGCCTGATAACTTACAGAACATTTTTCTTTAAAATATACCTTATAATAATTATTTAATGTCTGATTTTGGAAATTATGTTTTTGGTCTTTTTAGGGAAATACTTTTTATTAGAATATTTCAAAGAAAGACTAAATTCATGGCTTCGAAAAATCAGAAAATAACATTAATTCGTGTATTTTATAACGTATTTCCACAAAATTTATCTATAAATTTCCATAATATTTATTACGACTTAAAAGCAATTATATATGAAACTGTATAGAAACTGTTAAAATTGACAACAAACGTTGGAAAGAAGACAATTTTTGCATTTAATTCATGTTTTCAAAGCACAAACATCAAGAAATAGTTATGGGATGAGAATGGATGACTAAAATATATGAAAGGCGATTATTTTAGGTAATAGGTTCAAAAACTTTTATTGGCTAAACAGGAACTGAGAGAAATAAGTAAAAATGATTTTCTTCATAAATTAAAATTGCGGTCTTGAAAAAGACCATTTGATGTAAGTTGTTGATGATGATGGAGAAATAAATTTAACCTCCGAAACCGTAGAGAGTACGTCCTTGGCGTTTCAATGCATAGACGACGTCCATAGCTGTGACTGTCTTTCTCTTGGCGTGTTCAGTATATGTGACTGCATCACGGATGACATTTTCCAAGAAAACTTTCAAGACACCACGGGTTTCTTCGTAGATCAAGCCTGAGATACGCTTGACACCACCACGACGAGCTAAACGACGGATAGCTGGCTTTGTGATTCCTTGGATATTATCACGAAGAACTTTACGATGACGCTTTGCACCTCCTTTTCCTAAACCTTTGCCTCCTTTACCACGTCCAGTCATTTTGTATTTTCAATTTATTTTTTACTTCTTTACACGAGAAACAGTAAAACTTGAATGATGTCGATACATGAAATTCCCTCTCTTTATATACATTCTCTCACCTTCCCCTTACTCACAATTTTTACAGCATTTTCTCTCATTTTAGGAACTTTGATTAATTTAATATACCTAAATCTTTATTTCAGAAATAGAACGAAACTTTTTGAAGCTATTTTCAAACATTTAATTAACTAAATTAAAATATATTTAACAAAATCATCAAAATTTTCTCATTTCCCCTGAATTTGTCTCTCCCCACCACGCAAACACATATTCGCGCCATAAGAATCATATATAAAGGGAACACATTTGTCGCTCTCACATCATTTCTCGTTTGTATTTCAAATCGAACAGTTAAAACTACAAAACTAAAATGGCTCGTACAAAGCAAACCGCTCGTAAATCAACTGGTGGAAAGGCACCACGTAAACAATTGGCAACAAAAGCTGCCCGTAAATCAGCACCAGCAACCGGAGGAGTTAAGAAGCCACATCGTTATCGTCCAGGTACAGTCGCTCTTCGTGAAATCCGTCGTTATCAGAAATCGACTGAATTGTTGATTCGCAAATTGCCATTCCAACGTCTTGTTCGTGAAATCGCTCAAGATTTCAAGACTGACTTGCGTTTCCAGTCATCAGCAGTCATGGCTTTACAAGAAGCATCTGAAGCTTATCTCGTCGGATTATTCGAAGATACAAACTTGTGCGCCATCCATGCCAAGCGTGTCACAATCATGCCAAAGGACATCCAACTTGCTCGTCGTATCCGTGGTGAACGTGCTTAAATTACTTCATCATCAAACATTCATTTATCATTTGAACGGTCTTTTTCAAGACCACCAAAAATATTAATATGAAAAGAAGAAAGTTTTTAGTCAATTTTATGATCTCTGCCTTACTTTTTCGTAGCATTATTGAATTCCAGTGCCTTAAATCTAGCTTCTTAAACTCTCTAATAAAATAAAATGACACCGTGATGGCATCCAAGATGGCGTCATTTTTAATATTTTAAAGTGAAAATAAAATATTTAAAAATTCCTTAACACATTTTAGGTTTGGAAGTACAAATTGTGTATATCAAAAAATGACATAAATGATTTTTTATGGGAACAAAGTGTACTAGATGAGAAAGGTACAAAAATGAAGTTAAAAATTCATGATATGACGTGTATAAAGTTCAGAAAGTTATTTATTAAGATACTTAGAGGTAAATGCATGAATATCACAGAATCTTTAATTTATTTATTTTAAAAAATATAGTTGAGCTAAAATTATAATCAAAAATTAATTTTTCTTTTTCTAATGAGATTTTGTAGTCCTGAAAAGGACTATTTTGAGGTTTCTTGCTGAATATCAGCTATGAAAATATTAATCGTGTTTAATTTAAGCTTTCTTTGCTGCTGGCTTCTTGGCAACTTTTGGTTTTGCTGCTGGCTTCTTTGCTTTTGGTGCTGCAGCCTTCTTGGGACTGGCAGCTTTTGCTTTTGGAGCTGCTTTCGGTTTTGGTGCAGCTTTAGGCTTTGCTGCGACCTTTTTGGGTGCTGGTTTAGCTGCTGCTGGTTTTTTTGTGGTCTTTGCTACTGGTTTCTTGATTTTTGTGGCTGCAGCAACTTTTGGTTTCTTGGCAATTGTCTTCTTGACTTTCTTCTCGCCAGCCTTCTTTGGCTTAACAACAGCCTTCTTTGGTTTCTTCTCTGTTGCCTTAGGCTTCTTTACAACCTTTTCTTTCTTGGCTGCAGCTGGTAATTTGAACGATCCTGATGCTCCTTTACCTTTTGTTTGTAATAATTGTCCCTTTTCAACAGATGATTTCAAGAATTTCTTGATGAATGGTGACAATTTATCAACATCAACTTTGTATTGAGCAACAAGGAATTTCTTGATGGCCTGGACTGATGAACCACCTCGTTCCTTTAATGTCTTGACGGCATTGATAACCATATCACTGACTGGTGGATGAGTTCTTGGTGCCTTTGGTTTTTTAGGCTTATCAGATTTTGGTTTCTTCTCCTTCTTTGCCTTTGCTGGAGATGCAACTGGTGATGGTGCGACTTCGACTGCTGGATCAGACATTTCTGATTTATTTAATTTTTATTTCTCTTAACTTGCTTGTGTAAAAATAATTTTCGAATTGAAAATATTATGAGAAACAGAGAAATGCGAGGGTCCCTCAACTACGATATGTGAATGGAAACGAAGCCTCGCGCTCAATTTTTGTTGGAAAATTTTCCCTCGTAAACTTCTGCGTCGCTCTAGAAATTCGTTAATTATTTCATTAACTTTCAATGAGTGACTCAAAATCTTTTTTGAATCTTATTTTACAATGAAAAGTCTCTCAAATGATGATTTTGAAATTTCTTAATTAAATTAACAAAGGCAAGAAAAATGCAGTTAAAGTCAAAATTTATGAGAAATTTCGGAAATTTCTTTAATTAATCTTCGATAACTTTTGAACCGAATCAGCTATTTTTATGAAATTTTTACTCAATGAAAGTTTATTTATTGTAGATTCATAAAATTTAGTCAAAAATCTCAAAATATTAATTAACTTAAGTACGGGCAAGTGCCAATCGAAATAATGTTGGACACTCTGTGCTTAAAAAATTATGTGATAAAATTTAATGAATTTAACTTTAACTTATCCATGTCCCATGAAATTTATTTAGATATAAAATTGTGAAGAATTGTCAATTTAATAAAATTAAATTAAATTTTGACAAATTCACACTTCCAATCTAAGTTAAATTAATTTATAAATTTCTTCATACAAAATTCAATGAATGATCAGACAACGGGAAATAAATGAAAGAAATTTTTTGTATAGTCATACTGTGTCCAAATTTTATATTGGTAGGAAATTTAATTTCATTCTTTTTAGTTAATTTAACTATTTTTCTTAAAATTATGTATTGTCTGAAATTTTGTAAGCCGAGAAAAACTTAACTAAGCAAAATGCGTCATCATAAATATCGAGCCATATCAAGAATAAGGCCTGGGATAAGAAAAATTGTCTCGTTTAAGAATTTTAAGTGTAGAAAAGTTAATAATAAGAATGAGAGTTGGAAATATATTTTATTTGAAATTTTTAACTTATTTTATTAATTTCACATAATTAATTATAATTTTATTAGATATTTTTAAATAATTCAGAAATTTACAGATTAATTCACAGTCAATTTTATTTTAAACATTTTATTTAGTACCTAGAATAATGGAATATGTAGCTCAGTCTCATTTGATTAAAATTATTTTCTTTTTCATAAAATATTTTGCGGTCTTGAAAAAGACCATTTGGGATTTGCGATGCAGCATAGAAAGCAATTTACTTGGATGATGTGTATTTGGTGACGGCTTTTGTTCCTTCTGAGACAGCGTGCTTGGCCAATTCACCAGGCAAGAGTAAACGAACAGCAGTTTGGATCTCGCGACTTGTGATTGTTGAACGTTTGTTGTAGTGAGCCAATCGTGAGGCTTCAGCAGCAATACGTTCGAAGATGTCATTGACGAAACTGTTCATGATGCTCATGGCTTTTGATGAAACACCAGTGTCTGGGTGAACTTGTTTCAAGACTTTGAAGATGTAGATTGCGTATGATTCTTTACGCTTATGACGTCTCTTCTTCTTGTCATCCTTTGAGATAGCTTTTTGTGCCTTTCCGGCTTTCTTTGCAGCTTTTCCGCTTGTTTTTGGTGGTGCCATTTTTTAGTCGATGTGTTTTTTGAATAAAATTCAGAATACAACTGATGCCTCTTCACACTTTTCCCTCTCTTTATATACATTTTCTCTCCCCATGTAGCATAAGCCACGCCTCTCATTTTTCACGCTCTCAATTTTTGTATAAATACCTGCACATTTGTGAATATTCAACTCAGTATCGAATCATCTTTGGTTCTTAAACTTTCTCAAATTAAAATAAATCAAATAATCATATTGAAAAATGTCAGGCCGTGGTAAAGGAGGCAAAGTTAAGGCAAAGGCAAAGTCACGTTCAAGCCGTGCTGGATTACAATTCCCAGTCGGTCGTATCCATCGTCTTCTCCGCAAAGGAAACTATGGTGAACGTGTTGGTGCCGGAGCTCCAGTATATTTAGCTGCCGTTATGGAATACTTGGCTGCTGAAGTTCTTGAATTGGCAGGAAATGCAGCTCGTGACAACAAGAAGACAAGAATCATCCCACGTCACTTGCAATTGGCCATCCGTAATGACGAAGAATTGAACAAACTTCTATCCGGAGTCACAATCGCTCAAGGTGGTGTCTTACCAAACATCCAAGCCGTCTTGTTGCCAAAGAAGACAGAATCAAAGAAAGCATAAATTCATCATTGAACATTCAAACATCCTATAAACCGTCCTTTTTAGGACGACAAATTTAAATTTTTAAAGAAAAACAAATTTTAAATTCATAATCTGAAATTATTTTCATTTTTAGGGTCTTTATTAAATAAAATTAATTTAGAAATAAATATTATTACCATGACTAGGTCCAAGCGTACAAATAACATGATTTTTGGATCCATTTAAAAAATAAGAAACTTTTTTGTTAGTAATAAATATGGCTGCAAATATTAGAAATTTTATGTTTGCCTGATAACTTACAGAACATTTTTCTTTAAAATATACCTTATAATAATTATTTAATGTCTGATTTTGGAAATTATGTTTTTGGTCTTTTTAGGGAAATACTTTTTATTAGAATATTTCAAAGAAAGACTAAATTCATGGCTTCGAAAAATCAGAAAATAACATTAATTCGTGTATTTTATAACGTATTTCCACAAAATTTATCTATAAATTTCCATAATATTTATTACGACTTAAAAGCAATTATATATGAAACTGTATAGAAACTGTTAAAATTGACAACAAACGTTGGAAAGAAGACAATTTTTGCATTTAATTCATGTTTTCAAAGCACAAACATCAAGAAATAGTTATGGGATGAGAATGGATGACTAAAATATATGAAAGGCGATTATTTTAGGTAATAGGTTCAAAAACTTTTATTGACTAAACAGGAACTGAGAGAAATAAGTAAAAATGATTTTCTTCATAAATTAAAATTGCGGTCTTGAAAAAGACCATTTGATGTAAGTTGTTGATGATGATGGAGAAATAAATTTAACCTCCGAAACCGTAGAGAGTACGTCCTTGGCGTTTCAATGCATAGACGACGTCCATAGCTGTGACTGTCTTTCTCTTGGCGTGTTCAGTATATGTGACTGCATCACGGATGACATTTTCCAAGAAAACTTTCAAGACACCACGGGTTTCTTCGTAGATCAAGCCCGAGATACGCTTGACACCACCACGACGAGCTAAACGACGGATAGCTGGCTTTGTGATTCCTTGGATATTATCACGAAGAACTTTACGATGACGCTTTGCACCTCCTTTTCCTAAACCTTTGCCTCCTTTACCACGTCCAGTCATTTTGTATTTTCAATTTATTTTTTACTTCTTTACACGAGAAACAGTAAAACTTGAATGATGTCGATACATGAAATTCCCTCTCTTTATATACATTCTCTCACCTTCCCCTTACTCACAATTTTTACAGCATTTTCTCTCATTTTAGGAACTTTGATTAATTTAATATACCTAAATCTTTATTTCAGAAATAGAACGAAACTTTTTGAAGCTATTTTCAAACATTTAATTAACTAAATTAAAATATATTTAACAAAATCATCAAAATTTTCTCATTTCCCCTGAATTTGTCTCTCCCCACCACGCAAACACATATTCGCGCCATAAGAATCATATATAAAGGGAACACATTTGTCGCTCTCACATCATTTCTCGTTTGTATTTCAAATCGAACAGTTAAAACTACAAAACTAAAATGGCTCGTACAAAGCAAACCGCTCGTAAATCAACTGGTGGAAAGGCACCACGTAAACAATTGGCAACAAAAGCTGCCCGTAAATCAGCACCAGCAACCGGAGGAGTTAAGAAGCCACATCGTTATCGTCCAGGTACAGTCGCTCTTCGTGAAATCCGTCGTTATCAGAAATCGACTGAATTGTTGATTCGCAAATTGCCATTCCAACGTCTTGTTCGTGAAATCGCTCAAGATTTCAAGACTGACTTGCGTTTCCAGTCATCAGCAGTCATGGCTTTACAAGAAGCATCTGAAGCTTATCTCGTCGGATTATTCGAAGATACAAACTTGTGCGCCATCCATGCCAAGCGTGTCACAATCATGCCAAAGGACATCCAACTTGCTCGTCGTATCCGTGGTGAACGTGCTTAAATTACTTCATCATCAAACATTCATTTATCATTTGAACGGTCTTTTTCAAGACCACCAAAAATATTAATATGAAAAGAAGAAAGTTTTTAGTCAATTTTATGATCTCTGCCTTACTTTTTCGTAGCATTATTGAATTCCAGTGCCTTAAATCTAGCTTCTTAAACTCTCTAATAAAATAAAATGACACCGTGATGGCATCCAAGATGGCGTCATTTTTAATATTTTAAAGTGAAAATAAAATATTTAAAAATTCCTTAACACATTTTAGGTTTGGAAGTACAAATTGTGTATATCAAAAAATGACATAAATGATTTTTTATGGGAACAAAGTGTACTAGATGAGAAAGGTACAAAAATGAAGTTAAAAATTCATGATATGACGTGTATAAAGTTCAGAAAGTTATTTATTAAGATACTTAGAGGTAAATGCATGAATATCACAGAATCTTTAATTTATTTATTTTAAAAAATATAGTTGAGCTAAAATTATAATCAAAAATTAATTTTTCTTTTTCTAATGAGATTTTGTAGTCCTGAAAAGGACTATTTTGAGGTTTCTTGCTGAATATCAGCTATGAAAATATTAATCGTGTTTAATTTAAGCTTTCTTTGCTGCTGGCTTCTTGGCAACTTTTGGTTTTGCTGCTGGCTTCTTTGCTTTTGGTGCTGCAGCCTTCTTGGGACTGGCAGCTTTTGCTTTTGGAGCTGCTTTCGGTTTTGGTGCAGCTTTAGGCTTTGCTGCGACCTTTTTGGGTGCTGGTTTAGCTGCTGCTGGTTTTTTTGTGGTCTTTGCTACTGGTTTCTTGATTTTTGTGGCTGCAGCAACTTTTGGTTTCTTGGCAATTGTCTTCTTGACTTTCTTCTCGCCAGCCTTCTTTGGCTTAACAACAGCCTTCTTTGGTTTCTTCTCTGTTGCCTTAGGCTTCTTTACAACCTTTTCTTTCTTGGCTGCAGCTGGTAATTTGAACGATCCTGATGCTCCTTTACCTTTTGTTTGTAATAATTGTCCCTTTTCAACAGATGATTTCAAGAATTTCTTGATGAATGGTGACAATTTATCAACATCAACTTTGTATTGAGCAACAAGGAATTTCTTGATGGCCTGGACTGATGAACCACCTCGTTCCTTTAATGTCTTGACGGCATTGATAACCATATCACTGACTGGTGGATGAGTTCTTGGTGCCTTTGGTTTTTTAGGCTTATCAGATTTTGGTTTCTTCTCCTTCTTTGCCTTTGCTGGAGATGCAACTGGTGATGGTGCGACTTCGACTGCTGGATCAGACATTTCTGATTTATTTAATTTTTATTTCTCTTAACTTGCTTGTGTAAAAATAATTTTCGAATTGAAAATATTATGAGAAACAGAGAAATGCGAGGGTCCCTCAACTACGATATGTGAATGGAAACGAAGCCTCGCGCTCAATTTTTGTTGGAAAATTTTCCCTCGTAAACTTCTGCGTCGCTCGAGAAATTCGTTAATTATTTCATTAACTTTCAATGAGTGACTCAAAATCTTTTTTGAATCTTATTTTACAATGAAAAGTCTCTCAAATAATGATTTTGAAATTTCTTAATTAAATTAACAAAGGCAAGAAAAATGCAGTTAAAGTCAAAATTTATGAGAAATTTCGGAAATTTCTTTAATTAATCTTCGATAACTTTTGAACCGAATCAGCTATTTTTATGAAATTTTTACTCAATGAAAGTTTATTTATTGTAGATTCATAAAATTTAGTCAAAAATCTCAAAATATTAATTAACTTAAGTACGGGCAGGTACCAATCGAAATAATGTTGGACACTCTGTGCTTAAAAAATTATGTGATAAAATTTAATGAATTTAACTTTAACTTATCCATGTCCCATGAAATTTATTTAGATATAAAATTGTGAAGAATTGTCAATTTAATAAAATTAAATTAAATTTTGACAAATTCACACTTCCAATCTAAGTTAAATTAATTTATAAATTTCTTCATACAAAATTCAATGAATGATCAGACAACGGGAAATAAATGAAAGAAATTTTTTGTATAGTCATACTGTGTCCAAATTTTATATTGGTAGGAAATTTAATTTCATTCTTTTTAGTTAATTTAACTATTTTTCTTAAAATTATGTATTGTCTGAAATTTTGTAAGCCGAGGAAAACTTAACTAAGCAAAATGCGTCATCATAAATATCGAGCCATATCAAGAATAAGGCCTGGGATAAGAAAAATTGTCTCGTTTAAGAATTTTAAGTGTAGAAAAGTTAATAATAAGAATGAGAGTTGGAAATATATTTTATTTGAAATTTTTAACTTATTTTATTAATTTCACATAATTAATTATAATTTTATTAGATATTTTTAAATAATTCAGAAATTTACAGATTAATTCACAGTCAATTTTATTTTAAACATTTTATTTAGTACCTAGAATAATGGAATATGTAGCTCAGTCTCATTTGATTAAAATTATTTTCTTTTTCATAAAATATTTTGCGGTCTTGAAAAAGACCATTTGGGATTTGCGATGCAGCATAGAAAGCAATTTACTTGGATGATGTGTATTTGGTGACGGCTTTTGTTCCTTCTGAGACAGCGTGCTTGGCCAATTCACCAGGCAAGAGTAAACGAACAGCAGTTTGGATCTCGCGACTTGTGATTGTTGAACGTTTGTTGTAGTGAGCCAATCGTGAGGCTTCAGCAGCAATACGTTCGAAGATGTCATTGACGAAACTGTTCATGATGCTCATGGCTTTTGATGAAACACCAGTGTCTGGGTGAACTTGTTTCAAGACTTTGAAGATGTAGATTGCGTATGATTCTTTACGCTTATGACGCCTCTTCTTCTTGTCATCCTTTGAGATAGCTTTTTGTGCCTTTCCTGCTTTCTTTGCAGCTTTTCCGCTTGTTTTTGGTGGTGCCATTTTTTAGTTGATGTGTTTTTTGAATAAAATTCAGAATACAACTGATGCCGCTTCACACTTTTTCCTCTCTTTATATACATTTTCTCTCCCCATGTAGCATAAGCCACGCCTCTCATTTTTCTCGCTCTCATTTTTTGTATAAATACCTGCACATTTGTGAATAACCAACTCAGTATCGAATCATCTTTGGTTCTTAAACTTTCTCAAATTAAAATAAATCAAATAATCATATTGAAAAATGTCAGGCCGTGGTAAAGGAGGCAAAGTTAAGGCAAAGGCAAAGTCACGTTCAAGCCGTGCTGGATTACAATTCCCAGTCGGTCGTATCCATCGTCTTCTCCGCAAAGGAAACTATGGTGAACGTGTTGGTGCTGGAGCTCCAGTTTATTTAGCTGCCGTTATGGAATACTTGGCTGCTGAAGTTCTTGAATTGGCAGGAAATGCAGCTCGTGACAACAAGAAGACAAGAATCATCCCACGTCACTTGCAATTGGCCATCCGTAATGACGAAGAATTGAACAAACTTCTATCCGGAGTCACAATCGCTCAAGGTGGTGTCTTACCAAACATCCAAGCCGTCTTGTTGCCAAAGAAGACAGAATCAAAGAAAGCATAAATTCATCATTGAACATTCAAACATCCTATAAACCATCCTTTTTAGGACGACAAATTTAAATTTTTAAAGAAAAACAAATTTTAAATTCATAATCTGAAATTATTTTCATTTTTAGGGTTTTTATTAAATAAAATTAATTTAGAAATAAATATTATTACCATGACTAGGTCCAAGCGTACAAATAACATGATTTTTGGATCCATTTAAAAAATAAGAAACTTTTTTTGCTAATAATAAATATGGCTGCAAATATTAGAAATTTCATGTTTGCCTGATAACTTACAGAGCATTTTTCTTAAAAATATACCTTATAATAATTATTTAATGTCTGATTTTGGAAATTATGTTTTTGGTCTTTTTAGGGAAATACTTTTTATGAGAATATTTCAAAGAAAGACTAAATTCATGGCTTCGAAAAATCAGAAAATAACATTAATTCGTGTATTTTATAACGTATTTCCACAAAATTTATCTATAAATTTCCATAATATTTATTACGACTTAAAAGAAATTATATATGAAACTGTATAGAAACTGTTAAAATTGACAACAAACGTTGGAAAGAAGACAATTTTTGCATTTAATTCATGTTTTCAAAGCACAAACATCAAGAAATAGTTATGGGATGAGAATGGATGACTAAAATATATGAAAGGCGATTATTTTAGGTAATAGGTTCAAAAACTTTTATTGACTAAACAGGAACTGAGAGAAATAAGTAAAAATGATTTTCTTCATAAATTAAAATTGCGGTCTTGAAAAAGACCATTTGATGTAAGTTGTTGATGATGATGGAGAAATAAATTTAACCTCCGAAACCGTAGAGAGTACGTCCTTGGCGTTTCAATGCATAGACGACGTCCATAGCTGTGACTGTCTTTCTCTTGGCGTGTTCAGTATATGTGACTGCATCACGGATGACATTTTCCAAGAAAACTTTCAAGACACCACGGGTTTCTTCGTAGATCAAGCCTGAGATACGCTTGACACCACCACGACGAGCTAAACGACGGATAGCTGGCTTTGTGATTCCTTGGATGTTATCACGAAGAACTTTACGATGACGCTTTGCACCTCCTTTTCCTAAACCTTTGCCTCCTTTACCACGTCCAGTCATTTTGTATTTTCAATTTATTTTTTACTTCTTTACACGAGAAACAGTAAAACTTGAATGATGTCGATACATGAAATTCCCTCTCTTTATATACATTCTCTCACCTTCCCCTTACTCACAATTTTTACAGCATTTTCTCTCATTTTAGGAACTTTCATTAATTTAATATACCTAAATCTTTATTTCAGAAATAGAACGAAACTTTTTGAAGCTATTTCCAAACATTTAATTAACTAAATTAAAATATATTCAACAAAATCATCGAAATTTTCTCATTTCCCCTGAATTTGTCTCTCCCCACCACACAAACACATATTTGCGCCATAAGAATCATATATAAAGGGAACACATTTGTCGCTCTCACATCATTTCTCGTTTGTATTTCAAATCGAACAGTTAAAACTACAAAACTAAAATGGCTCGTACAAAGCAAACCGCTCGTAAATCAACTGGTGGAAAGGCACCACGTAAACAATTGGCAACAAAAGCTGCCCGTAAATCAGCACCAGCAACCGGAGGAGTTAAGAAGCCACATCGTTATCGTCCAGGTACAGTCGCTCTTCGTGAAATCCGTCGTTATCAGAAATCGACTGAATTGTTGATTCGCAAATTGCCATTCCAACGTCTTGTTCGTGAAATCGCTCAAGATTTCAAGACTGACTTGCGTTTCCAGTCATCAGCAGTCATGGCTTTACAAGAAGCATCTGAAGCTTATCTCGTCGGATTATTCGAAGATACAAACTTGTGCGCCATCCATGCCAAGCGTGTCACAATCATGCCAAAGGACATCCAGCTTGCTCGTCGTATCCGTGGTGAACGTGCTTAAATTATTTTACTATCATCAAGCATTCATTTATCATTTGAACGGTCTTTTTCAAGACCACCAAAAATATTAATATGAAAAGAAGAAAGTTTTTAGTCAATTTTATGATCTCTGCCTTACTTTTTCGTAGCATTATTGAATTCCAGTGCCTTAAATCTAGCTTCTTAAAGTATTTTAAAGTGAAAATAAAATATTTAAAAATTCCTTAACACATTTTAGGTTTGGAAGTACAAATTGTGTATATCAAAAAATGACATAAATGATTTTTTATGGGAACAAAGTGTACTAGATGAGAAAGGTACAAAAATGAAGTTAAAAATTCATGATATGACGTGTATAAAGTTCAGAAAGTTATTTATTAAGATACTTAGAGGTAAATGCATGAATATCACAGAATCTTTAATTTATTTATTTTAAAAAATATAGTTGAGCTAAAATTATAATCAAAAATTAATTTTTCTTTTTCTAATGAGATTTTGTAGTCCTGAAAAGAACTATTTTGAGGTTTCTTGCTGAATATCAGCTATGAAAATATTAATCGTGTTTAATTTAAGCTTTCTTTGCTGCTGGCTTCTTGGCAACTTTTGGTTTTGCTGCTGGCTTCTTTGCTTTTGGTGCTGCAGCCTTCTTGGGACTGGCAGCTTTTGCTTTTGGAGCTGCTTTTGGTTTTGGTGCAGCTTTAGGCTTTGCTGCGACCTTTTTGGGTGCTGGTTTAGCTGCTGCTGGTTTTTTTGTGGTCTTTGCTACTGGTTTCTTGATTTTTGTGGCTGCAGCAACTTTTGGTTTCTTGGCAATTGTCTTCTTGACTTTCTTCTCGCCAACCTTCTTTGGCTTAACAACAGCCTTCTTTGGTTTCTTCTCTGTTGCCTTAGGCTTCTTTACAACCTTTTCTTTCTTGGCTGCAGCTGGTAATTTGAACGATCCTGATGCTCCTTTACCTTTTGTTTGTAATAATTGTCCCTTTTCAACAGATGATTTCAAGAATTTCTTGATGAATGGTGACAATTTATCAACATCAACTTTGTATTGAGCAACAAGGAATTTCTTGATGGCCTGGACTGATGAACCACCTCGTTCCTTTAATGTCTTGACGGCATTGATAACCATATCACTGACTGGTGGATGAGTTCTTGGTGCCTTTGGTTTTTTAGGCTTATCAGATTTTGGTTTCTTCTCCTTCTTTGCCTTTGCTGGAGATGCAACTGGTGATGGTGCGACTTCGACTGCTGGATCAGACATTTTTGATTTATTTAATTTTTATTTCTCTTAACTTGCTTGTGTAAAAATAATTTTCGAATTGAAAATATTATGAGAAACAGAGAAATGCGAGGGTCCCTCAACTACGATATGTGAATGGAAACGAAGCCTCGCGCTCAATTTTTGTTGGAAAATTTTCCCTCGTAAACTTCTGCGTCGCTCTAGAAATTCGTTAATTATTTCATTAACTTTCAATGAGTGACTCAAAATCTTTTTTGAATCTTATTTTACAATGAAAAGTCTCTCAAATGATGATTTTGAAATTTCTTAATTAAATTAACAAAGGCAAGAAAAATGCAGTTAAAGTCAAAATTTATGAGAAATTTCGGAAATTTCTTTAATTAATCTTCGATAACTTTTGAACCGAATCAGCTATTTTTATGAAATTTTTACTCAATGAAAGTTTATTTATTGTAGATTCATAAAATTTAGTCAAAAATCTCAAAATATTAATTAACTTAAGTACGGGCAAGTGCCAATCGAAATAATGTTGGACACTCTGTGCTTAAAAAATTATGTGATAAAATTTAATGAATTTAACTTTAACTTATCCATGTCCCATGAAATTTATTTAGATATAAAATTGTGAAGAATTGTCAATTTAATAAAATTAAATTAAATTTTGACAAATTCACACTTCCAATCTAAGTTAAATTAATTTATAAATTTCTTCATACAAAATTCAATGAATGATCAGACAACGGGAAATAAATGAAAGAAATTTTTTGTATAGTCATACTGTGTCCAAATTTTATATTGGTAGGAAATTTAATTTCATTCTTTTTAGTTAATTTAACTATTTTTCTTAAAATTATGTATTGTCTGAAATTTTGTAAGCCGAGAAAAACTTAACTAAGCAAAATGCGTCATCATAAATATCGAGCCATATCAAGAATAAGGCCTGGGATAAGAAAAATTGTCTCGTTTAAGAATTTTAAGTGTAGAAAAGTTAATAATAAGAATGAGAGTTGGAAATATATTTTATTTGAAATTTTTAACTTATTTTATTAATTTCACATAATTAATTATAATTTTATTAGATATTTTTAAATAATTCAGAAATTTACAGATTAATTCACAGTCAATTTTATTTTAAACATTTTATTTAGTACCTAGAATAATGGAATATGTAGCTCAGTCTCATTTGATTAAAATTATTTTCTTTTTCATAAAATATTTTGCGGTCTTGAAAAAGACCATTTGGGATTTGCGATGCAGCATAGAAAGCAATTTACTTGGATGATGTGTATTTGGTGACGGCTTTTGTTCCTTCTGAGACAGCGTGCTTGGCCAATTCACCAGGCAAGAGTAAACGAACAGCAGTTTGGATCTCGCGACTTGTGATTGTTGAACGTTTGTTGTAGTGAGCCAATCGTGAGGCTTCAGCAGCAATACGTTCGAAGATGTCATTGACGAAACTGTTCATGATGCTCATGGCTTTTGATGAAACACCAGTGTCTGGGTGAACTTGTTTCAAGACTTTGAAGATGTAGATTGCGTATGATTCTTTACGCTTATGACGTCTCTTCTTCTTGTCATCCTTTGAGATAGCTTTTTGTGCCTTTCCGGCTTTCTTTGCAGCTTTTCCGCTTGTTTTTGGTGGTGCCATTTTTTAGTCGATGTGTTTTTTGAATAAAATTCAGAATACAACTGATGCCTCTTCACACTTTTCCCTCTCTTTATATACATTTTCTCTCCCCATGTAGCATAAGCCACGCCTCTCATTTTTCACGCTCTCAATTTTTGTATAAATACCTGCACATTTGTGAATATTCAACTCAGTATCGAATCATCTTTGGTTCTTAAACTTTCTCAAATTAAAATAAATCAAATAATCATATTGAAAAATGTCAGGCCGTGGTAAAGGAGGCAAAGTTAAGGCAAAGGCAAAGTCACGTTCAAGCCGTGCTGGATTACAATTCCCAGTCGGTCGTATCCATCGTCTTCTCCGCAAAGGAAACTATGGTGAACGTGTTGGTGCCGGAGCTCCAGTATATTTAGCTGCCGTTATGGAATACTTGGCTGCTGAAGTTCTTGAATTGGCAGGAAATGCAGCTCGTGACAACAAGAAGACAAGAATCATCCCACGTCACTTGCAATTGGCCATCCGTAATGACGAAGAATTGAACAAACTTCTATCCGGAGTCACAATCGCTCAAGGTGGTGTCTTACCAAACATCCAAGCCGTCTTGTTGCCAAAGAAGACAGAATCAAAGAAAGCATAAATTCATCATTGAACATTCAAACATCCTATAAACCGTCCTTTTTAGGACGACAAATTTAAATTTTTAAAGAAAAACAAATTTTAAATTCATAATCTGAAATTATTTTCATTTTTAGGGTCTTTATTAAATAAAATTAATTTAGAAATAAATATTATTACCATGACTAGGTCCAAGCGTACAAATAACATGATTTTTGGATCCATTTAAAAAATAAGAAACTTTTTTGTTAGTAATAAATATGGCTGCAAATATTAGAAATTTCATGTTTGTCTGATAACTTACAGAGCATTTTTCTTAAAAATATACCTTATAATAATTATTTAATGTCTGATTTTGGAAATTATGTTTTTGGTCTTTTTTAGGGAAATACTTTTTATGAGAATATTTCAAAGAAAGACTAAATTCATGGCTTCGAAAAATCAGAAAATAACATTAATTCGTGTATTTTATAACGTATTTCCACAAAATTTATCTATAAATTTCCATAATATTTATTACGACTTAAAAGCAATTATAAATGAAAATACTATTTTAGAAACTGTTAAAATTGACAACAAACGTTGGAAAGAAGACAATTTTTGCATTGAATTCATGTTTTCAAAGCACAAACATCAAGAAATAGTTATGGGATGAAAATGGATGACTAAAATATATGAAAGGCGATTTTTTTTTATTATTTTAGGTAATAGGTTCAAAAACTTTTATTGACTAAACAGGAACTGAGAGAAATAAGTAAAAATGATTTTCTTCATAAATTAAAATTGGGTCTTGAAAAAGACCATTTGATGTAAGTTGTTGATGATGATGGAGAAATAAATTTAACCTCCGAAACCGTAGAGAGTACGTCCTTGGCGTTTCAATGCATAGACGACGTCCATAGCTGTGACTGTCTTTCTCTTGGCGTGTTCAGTATATGTGACTGCATCACGGATGACATTTTCCAAGAAAACTTTCAAGACACCACGGGTTTCTTCGTAGATCAAGCCTGAGATACGCTTGACACCACCACGACGAGCTAAACGACGGATAGCTGGCTTTGTGATTCCTTGGATGTTATCACGAAGAACTTTACGATGACGCTTTGCACCTCCTTTTCCTAAACCTTTGCCTCCTTTACCACGTCCAGTCATTTTGTATTTTCAATTTATTTTTTACTTCTTTACACGAGAAACAGTAAAACTTGAATGATGTCGATACATGAAATTCCCTCTCTTTATATACATTCTCTCACCTTCCCCTTACTCACAATTTTTACAGCATTTTCTCTCATTTTAGGAACTTTCATTAATTTAATATACCTAAATCTTTATTTCAGAAATAGAACGAAACTTTTTGAAGCTATTTCCAAACATTTAATTAACTAAATTAAAATATATTCAACAAAATCATCGAAATTTTCTCATTTCCCCTGAATTTGTCTCTCCCCACCACACAAACACATATTTGCGCCATAAGAATCATATATAAAGGGAACACATTTGTCGCTCTCACATCATTTCTCGTTTGTATTTCAAATCGAACAGTTAAAACTACAAAACTAAAATGGCTCGTACAAAGCAAACCGCTCGTAAATCAACTGGTGGAAAGGCACCACGTAAACAATTGGCAACAAAAGCTGCCCGTAAATCAGCACCAGCAACCGGAGGAGTTAAGAAGCCACATCGTTATCGTCCAGGTACAGTCGCTCTTCGTGAAATCCGTCGTTATCAGAAATCGACTGAATTGTTGATTCGCAAATTGCCATTCCAACGTCTTGTTCGTGAAATCGCTCAAGATTTCAAGACTGACTTGCGTTTCCAGTCATCAGCAGTCATGGCTTTACAAGAAGCATCTGAAGCTTATCTCGTCGGATTATTCGAAGATACAAACTTGTGCGCCATCCATGCCAAGCGTGTCACAATCATGCCAAAGGACATCCAGCTTGCTCGTCGTATCCGTGGTGAACGTGCTTAAATTATTTTACTATCATCAAGCATTCATTTATCATTTGAACGGTCTTTTTCAAGACCACCAAAAATATTAATATGAAAAGAAGAAAGTTTTTGGTCAATTTTATGATCTCTGCCTTACTTTTTCGTAGCATTATTGAATTCCAGTGCCTTAAATCTAGCTTCTTAAACTCTCTAATAAAATAAAATGACACCGTGATGGCATCCAAGATGGCGTCATTTTTAATATTTTAAAGTGAAAATAAAATATTTAAAAATTCCTTAACACATTTTAGGTTTGGAAGTACAAATTGTGTATATCAAAAAATGACATAAATGATTTTTTATGGGAACAAAGTGTACTAGATGAGAAAGGTACAAAAATGAAGTTAAAAATTCATGATATGACGTGTATAAAGTTCAGAAAGTTATTTATTAAGATACTTAGAGGTAAATGCATGAATATCACAGAATCTTTAATTTATTTATTTTAAAAAATATAGTTGAGCTAAAAGTTATAATCAAAAATTACTTTTTCTTTTTCTAATCAGATTTTGTAGTCCTGAAAAGGACTATTTTGAGGTTTCTTGCTGAATATCAGCTATGAAAATATTAATGGCTTCTTGGGAACTTTTGGTTTTGCTGCTGGTTTCTTTGCTTTTGGTGCTGCAGCCTTCTTGGGACTGGCAGCTTTTGCTTTTGGAGCTGCTTTTGGTTTTGGTGCAGCTTTAGGCTTTGCTGCGACCTTTTTGGGTGCTGGTTTAGCTGCTGCTGGTTTTTTTGTGGTCTTTGCTACTGGTTTCTTGATTTTTGTGGCTGCAGCAACTTTTGGTTTCTTGGCAATTGTCTTCTTGACTTTCTTCTCGCCAGCCTTCTTTGGCTTAGCAACAGCCTTCTTTGGTTTCTTCTCTGCTACCTTAGGCTTCTTTACAACCTTTTCTTTTTTGGCTGCAGCTGGCAATTTGAATGATCCTGATGCTCCTTTGCCTTTTGTTTGCAATAATTGTCCCTTTTCAACAGATGATTTCAAGAATTTCTTGATGAATGGTGACAATTTATCAACATCAACTTTGTATTGAGCAACAAGGAATTTCTTGATGGCCTGGACTGATGAACCACCTCGTTCCTTTAATGTCTTGACGGCATTGATAACCATATCACTGACTGGTGGATGAGTTCTTGGTGCCTTTGGTTTTTTAGGCTTATCAGATTTTGGTTTCTTCTCCTTCTTTGCCTTTGCTGGAGATGCAACTGGTGCTGGTGCGACTTCGACTGCTGGATCAGACATTTTTGATTTATTTAATTTTTATTTCTCTTAACTTGCTTGTGTAAAAATAATTTTCGAATTGAAAATATTATGAGAAACAAAGAAATGCGAGGGTACCTCAACTACGATATGTGAATGGAAACGAAGCCTCGCGCTCAATTTTTGTTGGAAAATTTTCCCTCGTAAACTTCTGCGTCGCTCTAGAAATTCGTTAATTATTTCATTAACTTTCACTGAGTGACTCAAAATCTTTTTAGAATCTTATTTTACAATGAAAAGTCTCTCAAATAATGATTTTGAATTTTCTTAATTAAATTAATAAAGGCAAGAAAAATTCAGTTAAAGTCAAAATTTATGAAAAATCTCGGAAATTTCTTTAATTAATCTTCAATAACTTTTGAACCGAATCAGCTATTTTTATGAAATTTTTACTCAATGGAAGTTTATTTATTGTAGATTCATAAAATTAAGTCAAAAATCTCAAAATATTAATTAACTTAAGTACGGGCAGGTGCCAATCGAAATAATGTTGGACACTCTGTGCTTAAAAAATTATGCGATAAAATTTAATGAATTTAACTTTAACTTATCCATGTCCCATGAAATTTATTTAGATATAAAATTGTGAAGAATTGTCAATTTAATAAAATTAAATTAAATTTTGACAAATTCACACTTCCAATCTAAGTTAAATTAATTTATAAATTTCTTCATACAAAATTCAATGAATGATCAGACAACGGGAAATAAATGAAAGAAATTTTTTGTATAGTCATACTGTGTCCAAATTTTATATTGGTAGGAAATTTAATTTCATTCTTTTTAGTTAATTTAACTATTTTTCTTAAAATTATGTATTGTCTGAAATTTTGTAAGCCTAGGAAAACTTAACTATGCAAAATGCGTCATCATAAATATCGAGCCATATCAAGAATAAGGCCTGGGATAAGAAAAATTGTCTCGTTTAAGAATTTTAAGTGTAGAAAAGTTAATAATAAGAATGAGAGTTGAAAATATATTTTATTTGAAATTTTTAACTTATTTTATTAATTTTACATAATTAATTATAATTTTATTAGATGTTTTTAAATAATTCAGAAATTTACAGATTAATTAACAGTCAATTTTATTTTAAACATTTTATTTAGTACCTAGAATAATGGAATATGTAGCTCAGTATCATTTGATTAAAATTATTTTCTTTTTCATAAAATATTTTGCGGTCTTGAAAAAGACCATTTGGGATTTGCGATGCAGCATAGAAAGCAATTTACTTGGATGATGTGTATTTGGTGACGGCTTTTGTTCCTTCTGAGACAGCGTGCTTGGCCAATTCACCAGGCAAGAGTAAACGAACAGCAGTTTGGATCTCGCGACTTGTGATTGTTGAACGTTTGTTGTAGTGAGCCAATCGTGAGGCTTCAGCAGCAATACGTTCGAAGATGTCATTGACGAAACTGTTCATGATGCTCATGGCTTTTGATGAAACACCAGTGTCTGGGTGAACTTGTTTCAAGACTTTGAAGATGTAGATTGCGTATGATTCTTTACGCTTATGACGTCTCTTCTTCTTGTCATCCTTTGAGATAGCTTTTTGTGCCTTTCCGGCTTTCTTTGCAGCTTTTCCGCTTGTTTTTGGTGGTGCCATTTTTTAGTCGATGTGTTTTTTGAATAAAATTCAGAATACAACTGATGCCTCTTCACACTTTTTCCTCTCTTTATATACATTTTCTCTCCCCATGTATCATAAGCCACGCCTCTCATTTTTCCCGCTCTCAATTTTTGTATAAATACCTGCACATTTGTGAATATCCAACTCAGTATCGAATCAGCTTTGGTTCTTAAACTTTCTCAAATTAAAATAAAATCAAATAATCATATTGA
Organism: Chironomus tentans; assembly: GCA_963573255.1. NCBI lineage: Eukaryota > Metazoa > Arthropoda > Insecta > Diptera > Chironomidae > Chironomus > Chironomus tentans. The sequence goes on along the minus strand of OY754302.1, from coordinate 37,656,075 downwards.
AAAATGTCAGGCCGTGGTAAAGGAGGCAAAGTTAAGGCAAAGGCAAAGTCACGTTCAAGCCGTGCTGGATTACAATTCCCAGTCGGTCGTATCCATCGTCTTCTCCGCAAAGGAAACTATGGTGAACGTGTTGGTGCTGGAGCTCCAGTTTATTTAGCTGCCGTTATGGAATACTTGGCTGCTGAAGTTCTTGAATTGGCAGGAAATGCAGCTCGTGACAACAAGAAGACAAGAATCATCCCACGTCACTTGCAATTGGCCATCCGTAATGACGAAGAATTGAACAAACTTCTATCCGGAGTCACAATCGCTCAAGGTGGTGTCTTACCAAACATCCAAGCCGTCTTGTTGCCAAAGAAGACAGAATCAAAGAAAGCATAAATTCATCATTGAACATTCAAACATCCTATAAACCGTCCTTTTTAGGACGACAAATTTAAATTTTTAAAGAAAAACAAATTTTAAATTCATAATCTGAAATTATTTTCATTTTTAGGGTTTTTATTAAATAAAATTAATTTAGAAATAAATATTATTACCATGACTAGGTCCAAGCGTACAAATCATGATTTTTGGATCCATTTAAAAAATAAGAAACTTTTTTGTTAGTAATAAATATGGCTGCAAATATTAGAAATTTTATGTTTGCCTGATAACTTACAGAGCATTTTTCTTAAAAATATACCTTATAATAATTATTTAATGCCTGATTTTGGAAATTATGTTTTTGGTCTTTTTAGGGAAATACTTTTTATGAGAATATTTCAAAGAAAGACTAAATTCATGGCTTCGAAAAATCAGAAAATAACATTAATTCGTGTATTTTATAACGTATTTTCACAAAATTTATATATAAATTTCCATAATATTTATTACGACTTAAAAGCAATTATATATGAAAATATTTTAGAAACTGTTAAAATTGACAACAAACGTTGAAAGGAAGATACTTTTTGCATTTAATTCATGTTTTCAAAGCACAAACATCAAGAAATAGCTATGGGATGAAAATGGATGACAAAAATATATGAAAGGCGATTTTTTTTTATTATTTTAGGTAATAGGTTCAAAAATTTTTATTGACTAAATAGGAACTGAGAGAAATAAGTAAAAATGATTTTCTTCATAAATTAAAATTGCGGTCTTGAAAAAGACCATTTGATGTAGGTTGTTGATGATGATGGAAAAATAAGAAATTTAACCTCCGAAACCGTAGAGAGTACGTCCTTGGCGTTTCAATGCATAGACGACGTCCATAGCTGTGACTGTCTTTCTCTTGGCGTGTTCAGTATATGTGACTGCATCACGGATGACATTTTCCAAGAAAACTTTCAAAACACCACGGGTTTCTTCGTAGATCAAGCCTGAGATACGCTTGACACCACCACGACGAGCTAAACGACGGATAGCTGGCTTTGTGATTCCTTGGATGTTATCACGAAGAACTTTACGATGACGCTTTGCACCTCCTTTTCCTAAACCTTTGCCTCCTTTACCACGTCCAGTCATTTTGTATTTTCAATTTATTTTTTACTTCTTTACACGAGAAACAGTAAAACTTGAATGATGTCGATACATGAAATTCCCTCTCTTTATATACATTCTCTCACCTTCCCCTTACTCACAATTTTTACAGCATTTTCTCTCATTTTAGGAACTTTCATTAATTTAATATACCTAAATCTTTATTTCAGAAATAGAACGAAACTTTTTGAAGCTATTTTCAAACATTTAATTAACTAAATTAAAATATATTCAACAAACCATCGAAATTTTCTCATTTCCCCTGAATTTGTCTCTCCCCACCACACAAACACATATTCGCGCCATAAGAATCATATATAAAGGGAACACATTTGTCGCTCTCGCATCATTTCTCGTTTGTATTTCAAATCGAACAGTTAAAACTACAAAACTAAAATGGCTCGTACAAAGCAAACCGCTCGTAAATCAACTGGTGGAAAGGCACCACGTAAACAATTGGCAACAAAAGCTGCCCGTAAATCAGCACCAGCAACCGGAGGAGTTAAGAAGCCACATCGTTATCGTCCAGGTACAGTCGCTCTTCGTGAAATCCGTCGTTATCAGAAATCGACTGAATTGTTGATCCGCAAATTGCCATTCCAACGTCTTGTTCGTGAAATCGCTCAAGATTTCAAGACTGACTTGCGTTTCCAGTCATCAGCAGTCATGGCTTTACAAGAAGCATCTGAAGCTTATCTCGTCGGATTATTCGAAGACACAAACTTGTGCGCTATCCATGCCAAGCGTGTCACAATCATGCCAAAGGACATCCAACTTGCTCGTCGTATCCGTGGTGAACGTGCTTAAATTACTTCATCATCAAACATTCATTTATCATTTGAACGGTCTTTTTCAAGACCACCAAAAATATTAATATGAAAAGAAGAAAGTTTTTAGTCAATTTTATGATCTCTGCCTTACTTTTTCGTAGCATTATTGAATTCCAGTGCCTTAAATCTAGCTTCTTAAACTCTCTAATAAAATAAAATGACACCGTGATGGCATCCAAGATGGCGTCATTTTTAGTATTTTAAGATGAAAAAAAATTAAATAATTCTTTAACACATTTTAGGTTTGGAAGTACAAATTGTGTATATCAAAAAATGACATATTTTTCAATTTCAACATCCAAGCAACCTTTTAATAATTGTAATTTCTAAATTTATATAAATGATTTTTTTATGAGAATAAAGTGTACTAGATGAGAAAGGTACAAAAATGAAGTTAATAATTCATGATATGACGTGTATAAAGTTCAGAAAGTTATTTCTTAAAGATATTTAAAGGTAAATGCATGAATATCACAGAGTCTTTATTTGTTTAAAAAAATATATAGTTGAGCTAAAATTATAATCAAAAATTAATTTTTCTTTTTCGAATGAGATTTTGTAGTCCTGAAAAGGACTATTTTGAGGTTGATTGCTGAATATCAGCTATGAAAATATTAATCATGTTTAATTTAAGCTTTCTTTGCTGCTGGCTTCTTGGCAGCTTTTGGTTTTGCTGCTGGTTTCTTTGCTTTTGGTGCTGCGGCCTTCTTGGGACTGGCAGCTTTTGCTTTTGGAGCAGCTTTAGGTTTTGGTGCGACCTTTTTGGGTGCTGGTTTAGCTGCTGCTGGCTTTTTTGTGGTCTTTGCAACTGGCTTCTTGATTTTTGTGGCTGCAGCAACTTTTGGTTGCTTAGCAATTGTCTTCTTGACTTTCTTCTCGCCAGCCTTCTTTGGCTTTGCAACAGCCTTCTTTGGTTTCTTCTCTGCTACCTTAGGCTTCTTTACAACCTTTTCTTTTTTGGCTGCAGCTGGCAATTTGAATGATCCTGATGCTCCTTTGCCTTTTGTTTGCACTAATTGTCCCTTTTCAACAGATGATTTCAAGAATTTCTTGATGAATGGTGACAATTTATCAACATCAACTTTGTATTGAGCAACAAGGAATTTCTTGATGGCCTGGACTGATGAACCACCTCGTTCCTTTAATGTTTTGACGGCATTGATAACCATATCACTGACTGGTGGATGAGTTCTTGGTGCCTTTGGTTTTTTAGGCTTATCAGATTTTGGTTTCTTCTCCTTCTTTGCCTTTGCTGGAGATGCAACTGGTGCTGGTGCGACTTCGACTGCTGGATCAGACATTTTTGATTTATTTAATTTTTATTTCTCTTAACTTGCTTGTGTAAAAATAATTTTCGAATTGAAAATATTATGAGAAACAGAGAAATGCGAGGGTCCCTCAACTACGATATGTGAATGGAAACGAAGCCTCGCGCTCAATTTTTGTTGGGAAATTTTCCCTCGTAAACTTCTGCGTCGCTCTAGAAATTCGTTAATTATTTCATTAACTTTCAATGAGTGACTCAAAATCTTTTTGGAATCTTATTTTACAATGAAAAGTCTCTCAAATAATGATTTTGAATTTTCTTAATTAAATCAACAAAGGCAAGAAAAATTCAGTTAAAGTCAAAATTTATGAAAAATCTCGGAAATTTCTTTAATTAATCTTCGATAACTTTTGAACCGAATCAGCTATTTTTATGAAATTTTTACTCAATGGAAGTTTATTTATTGTAGATTCATAAAATTAAGTCAAAAATCTCAAAATATTAATTAACTTAAGTACGGGCAAGTGCCAATCGAAATAATGTTGGACACTCTATGCTTAAAAAATTATGCGATAAAATTTAATGAATTTAACTTTAACTTATCCATGTCCCATGAAATTTATTTAGATATAAAATTGCGTAGAATTGTCAATTTAATAAAATTAAATTAAATTTTGACAAATTCACACTTCCAATCTAACTTAAATTAATTTATAAATTTCTTCATACAAAATTCAATGAATGATCAGACAACGGGAAATAAATGAAAGAATTTTATTGTACAGTCATACTGTGTCCAAATTTTATATTGGTAGGAAATTCTTCAAACATTCTTTTTAGTTAATTTAACTATTTTTCTTAAAATTATGTATTGTCTGAAATTTTGTAAGCCTAGGAAAACTTAACTAAACAAAATGAGTCATCAGAAATATCAACAACAAAGGATATGACCTCGTTTAAGAATCTTAAGTATAAAAAAGTTAGTTATAAGATTCAGAAATATTTAATAAAAATATTTTTATTATAATCATTTCAATAAAATTAACAAAGTAACTTTAGCTTTTTAAAATATTTTACAAAAACTCAGACATATTCAAATTAAATGAGTTTGCCTGTGAAAGGAAGAAGTCATTGCTAAAAATATTTTCAATTGAAGAAAAAGAAATTTAAATTTAATGATCAAGAAGATCTTCAAAAAATATTATTTTTTATTTGAATTTTCATATTCATAACTTAATATCCCTCATCTGAGCATTCAATTTGATAGTTACGATACTTTGTGAGCAAGATTTCTTTTGCCTTTTCATGATCAGCCTTGCCATAACCCTAGTAAAAATAGTGGAGAATAATAAAATTGTATTATTAAATTTACATATAAATAAATACAATCCGCTAACCTGAGAATATCCATAAACTTTAATTCTCTTTTCATTTGGTTTATGTTCTATGCGACCTCCTCCAAGACATTCGCAATCTAATCCCAATGAGCGAATAGATCCACTGACCTCCTCATATATGTCAGCTATTTGAAGAGGGACATTAAAGTGACATACATTATTATTCTATATGCTTCCTAGTTAATAGTTTCCAGACCAGGAGACAAAAAGTCATAATTAACAATATTTAAACCTTCCAGGAGAGCACTTAGGGGTCATTCACTTATTACGTTTATCCTTTTAGAGGAATGGATTTTGTAACAGGCAAACTGAAGAAATTTTTTTCGTTCAAAATTAGTAACGAGGAGGCTGTTCTGCTTAACATAATAAATGAATGACTCCTTATCCAGAAGAAGCAATTATATCATTTTCAAAAACTTTTGAAGCATGACATACGGGAACTGAGTTTCGCAACTTGGGTCTATTCATTCTATCTAATTAAACTGTACTGTATTTTGACCTTTCAGATCTTACAAATTCTTGAATTTTTAATGTTTTTATTTTGACTTTTTGAATGAAATTTTTATATTAGGCTTCTATTCTAGCTCATAATTCTTACCATGCCATTCAGCTCGTAGAAATCCCCTGTAAATAGTTTTAATTAAGCTGTATGTCTTTTTACTAAGCATATTTATAATTACCGAACAATAGATTTTTGTGATTCCTTGCCATTTGAATCTTCTTTTCCATAAACATTAATTAATACATATTTAAAGATTCCTGCATCAATGTCTACTAAAGGTACAGCCTCTAATCGTGCATCAATACTCATTTTAATTAAACTCGAAAAATTTCTGACTGAAGAACAAAATAATTTTTTAGTAAACATTCGGCGTCTAGGGCACTGTTTTAATAATAAACCACGAATATTCAGGCATAAAAGAAAAATTTCTTTCTGGATTTTACTTCTTTATATGCAAAGATTTATATTTATTAATTCTTAAAAATTAATTATAATGAGAATAGATTGGAGCTTTATTTCTGCATCTGTTGTTTTAATTGCTCATTGAAATCATCTAAGTTATCCAGATTATCATCATCCCAGTTATCTTCCCATACTGTAAGTGCTTCTTCGTCATCTCCTTCTGTTTCTACCCAATCTGCAAAGATCACAATTTAAATATAATTAATTAATAATTATTAGTCATTCATCTAAAAAGTTGTTTGTCATTGTCCAAAAAGTAAATATTTAATTTTACACGATTCTTTACCTTCTGCTGGAAACTCTTCAAATTCATCGTCTTCCTCTAACAATCCAAGATCGATTTTTGCCTTATCAGCCATCTCTTTTGTTTAATTAGTGTATAAATAATGAGAATAAACTTTCAAAGATTTTCAGAACCTCAGACAGTGTCCACGAAAAAATTACTGTGCATTATTGACTTGGAATAGTCAGGGGTCATTCGTAATTTACGTCACGCAAAAAATGACTTTTTCGAACCCCTCTTGCACTGTCATAAAATCTCTAACTCTCTAACCCTGACGTAATTTGCGAATGACCCCACATATATACATCTAAAGTTGTAAACATCACAAGTCACATTTTAAATCGTTAATAAAAATCATTAATTAAACGGGATATACGTGATGTCTAAGAAGGACAATAAACCAGATATTAATGGCGAGAGCCTTAATATGCAGCGATTATCAAAAACATTCTCGAAAACACCAGATTTGCTGCTAACCAGCAGTAAAAATAATCAGCGGTCACAAACGAGCAAAAAAAATAATTATGCACCAAATCTGAACGTAATTCGTAATAAGAATCTGTAAGTTAATTAGCATAGAATTAATTGCAATAAAGCCTTAAATAATCAATTGTTTTAGGGATGTGAAATCAGGCGAGAAGGAACCAAAAAAGGAGCAAAATAATCGTGGGCGAAATCAAAGAGGAAAGGATGGACGCAATAATAGCAAGCGAGTCAATCCTAATTTAGTCCAAACAATAGGATTTTTGTCGGAAGGAATAAGCGATGTAGCATATCAAAGAAAAGGTAATTAAAGTGATTTAATACAAATTTTTGTAACTGTATCTATTTCATTACTTAGAGTATGCTGGAAGTTATTCGAAAGATGCGAGCACTGAAGTCATTCAAAAACCGCGTCTTAATAAACGGGAAGTAAAGCACAATAAAGAGGATTTGGAGAAGGAGCAAAAGATTTTAAGTAACCTACTCGAAGAAGATGAAATGGATGATGATGAAATCAAGTTGGCGACTGATGAGATTGTGCCTGTTAAAATTAATCGTAAGTGTACATATCTTTATTTCCGTAGATTATATTGATTCTAAACTAGCATTTGTATGTTGTATTAGATGTAACCAGTAACAGTTTTAAATATGAGGATGTTAAAATTAAATTAGAAGCTGTTGATGGTAAGTTTGTAGTTGTAGCATCAAGTTGTAATATATGAGAGTGCATTAGAAGATATTTAATCTTCCAATAATATAAATTTCCTTTTTAGTTAAAAATGAATGCATTGATCCAGAAAATATGAATGGAATTGGAAGTGTAAAAGTGGAACCTGGGCTTGAGCCAAAAACGGAATATTACCATCGAATGGATAGACTATTTCGTCCAGATCCTAATGAGGTTGTTCTATTTCAACTGCCTGATACTTTACCTCAGAAATTGCCAGACGAAGAAGAAGGAATTAAAACAAACGTTGAAGACGATGCAACAAAATTGAAGCCAGAGCCAAAATTAAGCTCGCTGGAACATTTTAGTGAAGGATTGATCGGAAAGTTAATACGTTATAGATCAGGAAAAACTAAGTTAATGATTGGGGATTATTTGTATGATGTTGAAACTGCAATTTCAACTAACTTCCAACAAAACGCCGTCTCAATCAGCTCCAATCCACAGGAACGTAGTGCTAATATGTACAGTATTGGAGAAATTCATTCTAAATACAACATCATACCAGACTGGAACTGGCTTTTCGATAAACTAGCTACGTCATAAATATTAATTAATTAATTGTGATAATTTCTCAAATAAACTAAGCCTTTATTGAATTCCTGACTAAATTATTTTTGTTAAGCATTTAATTATTACTTTTAGTGTCTTCTACAATATCTGATCGTTTTCCATTAATGTCAATTGAAAAATTATAATCCATTGGATTAGCCAGCGCAATTTCAATAGCTCGATCAATAGTTTCACGAGTAATAAACGTTTCAGCCTTATCCTTTTCAATTTTGACTTTGTCCTCAACTTGCTGTAAGATCACTTCCTCTCGTTGCTTTCTTCTTTCGAGATTTAACAGGATTTCTTCTCGTCTCTTTTCATTTTCTTCTTTGATTCGCACAGTCCGTACTTTAGCAGTTTCCTGATTCCATTGCTCATTTAATGCAAGACATCTCTGGAACTCAGCCTCCTCGTCTGCTGGAGTCTCCTGTAACTCAAACATTTTCTTTCTTTCTTCAACTTCATTGATCAGATATCGTCTGATTGAGTTTACTTGAGTCCTAAAAATAAAATACAGTTAATTAGTTGACTTTTAATGCACAATAACATGCTGATTAACTTACCTATAATTATTATTCAATCTTTGCCATTCAATTTTCTCATCATTTGGCAAAACATGCCTTTCTGGAACTTTGAAGACTTTACTTGGAGCAGTCGGTAGCCATCGTGGCTTTCTTCGCCATCTCACACTCTGCAATCCAGCAAAACTTTGATTAATGTTAAGATAATTAACATTACAAAACTTTTGATAATTTCGAAGCATGTTTTGATCTGAAAATTGTTTTGTTTACAAATAAAAGTGCGGGTAATTTTGAAAATTTAAAAAAAAAATCCGTTAATTTGCTGGAAGTTATTAACAACTTATTTTATTTCTTCATTATTATATAAGCTACAAAGGTTCAAAAAGGTAATAAAAATATTGGTCTATATTTTGATGAATTCAATGTTTTCGTGTAATTCCATTTCTTCAAGAATCAAGCCACGTCTAGTGACATCAAGTTTATGATATTTGACGGTTTTTAGTGTTCGGCTATTGAGCAGTGCGTGTAAGATCTCTGAATTTATGTATCCAATTTCAATAGTTTGAAGATTTTGCAGCTTTTGTATGAAATCAACTATATGTGGGCCATATCCTAATTCACGAATATCATACGAACAGACTTTAAGCTTCACATTTTTTATAGTTGCATTGAATGGATAGTTAGGAAAGTCGAATATACGTCTACGACATTCAGTGATTAAAGTATGTAGCTGAGGAAAGTTTGACATTAATAATGTCACACAATCTGTTGACAATTCACATTCTGTAACCTTTAATGTTGATTTATGAGCACTCAAAAAATCCAATAATACATCTAAACCTAAATATGTTGGAGGTTTAAAGACATCGAGCTTAAATTTTATATTATCAGAATTTAATCCTTCAAAAACCCATCTGTGTTTGATGTTCAACACTTTTAAGCTGTCATTCTCCATCAAGAATCTCCTCAAATATTTACATGATTTTTCATCGATGGACCAACAGTTTATTTCCAGATTTTCTAGTCCTTTTCCTTTTGTAAGCAGTCCATTTGCAGCTATATAATTTAAACAATAAAAATTCAACTCCTTTATTTTCGGCAGATCCACTTTGATTATAAAATCAGTCGATGTTTTAAGTGAAATAAGCGTTTCAGCAAATTTAGTGACGACATCACGCATCAAACGTAAATATTTTGTATTCTTCTTGACATCATTGTAACGATCAATAATTTCCAGATTTTGATAAATTCGAGTGCTGCCCAAAATACTCTCAAAAAATTCTAGATTTGCATGACTATTCATCGGTTTTAAGCATAACTTTTCCATACACGATTTTGTCCTTCCAATTAATGTGTACCAATACTTTGTCACCAACGATGCTTCCTTTATATCACGCACTTTTAAATAAGACAGGATTTCGTCGCAGATTTCTTCAGGCAATATCATGAAAGGATCAATTTTTTGAGCAGTTTTCTTCTGAAAGTTGAAAAAATTGCCAATATGTAGTTTTGTGAGTTTAATTGATTATGAATACATACCTTCATGTTTAATGATTGATATTAACTTAATTATAGCGCTGATTTTAAGCTAATTCACTAGTTTTTGATAAGTTTTATTTTGTTGATAAATGTGTTTTTACACTACAAAAAACCGTTATGAATCAAATTTGAATAGGGGTGCAACTTCATGTCAATGGTTATTTTATTTCTTTATTCAAATTCTATAGAACCGTTACGAAACCACACAATTTCAATTTTTAAAACACAAATTATATTTTTATTTTACCACGTTTTTTAATCAAAATTATATGAAGTTGTTGTATAGAATTTTTCCACAGTATTTAATTTTATAAGTAGTTAATTTTTTATAAATTCTGTAAATTAACATTTTGCAGACACGTTTGCTACTCAAAAAAAGATAAAAATCCTGCAAAATAATTTCAGATTATGAATTTAAAATTTGTTTTTCTTTAAAAATTTAAATTTGTCGTCCTAAAAAGGACGGTTTATAGGATGTTTGAATGTTCAATGATGAATTTATGCTTTCTTTGATTCTGTCTTCTTTGGCAACAAGACGGCTTGGATGTTTGGTAAGACACCACCTTGAGCGATTGTGACTCCGGATAGAAGTTTGTTCAATTCTTCGTCATTACGGATGGCCAATTGCAAGTGACGTGGGATGATTCTTGTCTTCTTGTTGTCACGAGCTGCATTTCCTGCCAATTCAAGAACTTCAGCAGCCAAGTATTCCATAACGGCAGCTAAATATACTGGAGCTCCGGCACCAACACGTTCACCATAGTTTCCTTTGCGGAGAAGACGATGGATACGACCGACTGGGAATTGTAATCCAGCACGGCTTGAACGTGACTTTGCCTTTGCCTTAACTTTGCCTCCTTTACCACGGCCTGACATTTTTCAATATGATTATTTGATTTATTTTAATTTGAGAAAGTTTAAGAACCAAAGATGATTCGATACTGAGTTGAATATTCACAAATGTGCAGGTATTTATACAAAAATTGAGAGCGTGAAAAATGAGAGGCGTGGCTTATGCTACATGGGGAGAGAAAATGTATATAAAGAGAGGGAAAAGTGTGAAGAGGCATCAGTTGTATTCTGAATTTTATTCAAAAAACACATCGACTAAAAAATGGCACCACCAAAAACAAGCGGAAAAGCTGCAAAGAAAGCCGGAAAGGCACAAAAAGCTATCTCAAAGGATGACAAGAAGAAGAGACGTCATAAGCGTAAAGAATCATACGCAATCTACATCTTCAAAGTCTTGAAACAAGTTCACCCAGACACTGGTGTTTCATCAAAAGCCATGAGCATCATGAACAGTTTCGTCAATGACATCTTCGAACGTATTGCTGCTGAAGCCTCACGATTGGCTCACTACAACAAACGTTCAACAATCACAAGTCGCGAGATCCAAACTGCTGTTCGTTTACTCTTGCCTGGTGAATTGGCCAAGCACGCTGTCTCAGAAGGAACAAAAGCCGTCACCAAATACACATCATCCAAGTAAATTGCTTTCTATGCTGCATCGCAAATCCCAAATGGTCTTTTTCAAGACCGCAAAATATTTTATGAAAAAGAAAATAATTTTAATCAAATGAGACTGAGCTACATATTCCATTATTCTAGGTACTAAATAAAATGTTTAAAATAAAATTGACTGTTAATTAATCTGTAAATTTCTGAATTATTTAAAAATATCTAATAAAATTATAATTAATTATGTGAAATTAATAAAATAAGTTAAAAATTTCAAATAAAATATATTTCCAACTCTCATTCTTATTATTAACTTTTCTACACTTAAAATTCTTAAACGAGACAATTTTTCTTATCCCAGGCCTTATTCTTGATATGGCTCGATATTTATGATGACGCATTTTGCATAGTTAAGTTTTCCTAGGTTTACAAAATTTCAGACAATACATAATTTTAAGAAAAATAGTTAAATTAACTAAAAAGAATGAAATTAAATTTCCTACCAATATAAAATTTGGACACAGTATGACTGTACAAAAAATTTCTTTCATTTATTTCCCGTTGTCTGATCATTCATTGAATTTTGTATGAAGAAATTTATAAATTAATTTAACTTAGATTGGAAGTGTGAATTTGTCAAAATTTAATTTAATTTTATTAAATTGACAATTCTTCACAATTTTATATCTAAATAAATTTCATGGGACATGGATAAGTTAAAGTTAAATTCATTAAATTTTATCGCATAATTTTTTAAGCACAGAGTGTCCAACATTATTTCGATTGGTACCTGCCCGTACTTAAGTTAATTAATATTTTGAGATTTTTGACTTAATTTTATGAATCTACAATAAATAAACTTTCATTGAGTAAAAAATTTCATAAAAATAGCTGATTCGGTTCAAAAGTTATCGAAGATTAATTAAAGAAATTTCCGAAATTTCTCATAAATTTTGACTTTAACTGAATTTTTCTTGCCTTTATTAATTTAATTAAGAAAATTCAAAATCATTATTTGAGAGACTTTTCATTGTAAAATAAGATTCAAAAAAGATTTTGAGTCACTCATTGAAAGTTAATGAAATAATTAACGAATTTCTAGAGCGACGCAGAAGTTTACGAGGGAAAATTTTCCAACAAAAATTGAGCGCGAGGCTTCGTTTCCATTCACATATCGTAGTTGAGGGACCCTCGCATTTCTCTGTTTCTCATAATATTTTCAATTCGAAAATTATTTTTACACAAGCAAGTTAAGAGAAATAAAAATTAAATAAATCAAAAATGTCTGATCCAGCAGTCGAAGTCCCACCATCACCAGTTGTATCTCCAGCAAAGGCAAAGAAGGAGAAGAAACCAAAATCTGATAAGCCTAAAAAACCAAAGGCACCAAGAACTCATCCACCAGTCAGTGATATGGTTATCAATGCCGTCAAGACATTAAAGGAACGAGGTGGTTCATCAGTTCAGGCCATCAAGAAATTCCTTGTTGCTCAATACAAAGTTGATGTTGATAAATTGTCACCATTCATCAAGAAATTCTTAAAATCATCTGTTGAAAAGGGACAGTTAGTGCAAACAAAAGGCAAAGGAGCATCAGGATCATTCAAATTGCCAGCTCCAATCAAAAAAGAAAAGGTTGTAAAGAAGCCTAAGGTAACAGAGAAGAAACCAAAGAAGGCTGTTGCTAAGCCAAAGAAAGCTGGTGAAAAGAAAGTCAAGAAGACAATTGCTAAGAAACCAAAAGTTGCTGCAGCCACAAAGATCAAGAAACCAGTTGCAAAGACCACAAAAAAACCAGCAGCAGCTAAACCAGCACCCAAAAAGGTCGCAGCAAAGCCTAAAGCTGCACCAAAAGCAAAAGCTGCCAGTCCCAAGAAGGCCGCAGCACCAAAAGCAAAGAAACCAGCAGCAAAACCAAAAGCTGCCAAGAAGCCAGCAGCAAAGAAAGCTTAAATTAGACATGATTAATATTTTATTAGCTGATATTCAGCAATCAACCTCAAAATAGTCCTTTTCAGGACTACAAAATCTCATTAGAAAAAGAAAATTAATTTTTGATTATAACTTTTAGCTCAACTATATTTTTTAAAATAAATAAATTAAAGATTCTGTGATATTCATGCATTTACCTCTAAGTATCTTAATAAATAACTTTCTGAACTTTATACACGTCATATCATGAATTATTAACTTCATTTTTGTACCTTTCTCATCTAGTACACTTTGTTCCCATAAAAAATCATTTATGTCATTTTTCGATATACACAATTTGTACTTCCAAACCTCAAATGTGTTAAGGAATTTTTTAATTTTTTTTTTCATTTTAAAATACTAAAAATGTTTTTTATTTTATTAGAGAGTTTAAGAAGCTAGATTTAAAGTACTGAAATTCAATAATGCTACGAAGAAGTAAGGCAGAGATCATAAAATTGACTAAAAATTTTCTTCTTTTCATATTAATATTTTTGGTGGTCTTGAAAAAGACCGTTCAAATGATAAATGAATGCTTGATGATAGTAAAGTAATTTAAGCACGTTCTCCACGGATACGGCGAGCAAGTTGGATGTCCTTTGGCATGATTGTGACACGCTTGGCATGGATGGCGCACAAGTTTGTATCTTCGAATAATCCGACGAGATAAGCTTCAGATGCTTCTTGTAAAGCCATGACTGCTGATGACTGGAAACGCAAGTCAGTCTTGAAATCTTGAGCAATTTCACGAACAAGACGTTGGAATGGCAATTTGCGGATCAACAATTCAGTCGATTTCTGATAACGACGGATTTCACGAAGAGCGACTGTACCTGGACGATAACGATGTGGCTTCTTAACTCCTCCGGTTGCTGGTGCTGATTTACGGGCAGCTTTTGTTGCCAATTGTTTACGTGGTGCCTTTCCACCAGTTGATTTACGAGCGGTTTGCTTTGTACGAGCCATTTTAGTTTTGTTTTAACTGTTCGATTTGAAATACAAATGAGAAATGATGCGAGAGCGACAAATGTGTTCCCTTTATATATGATTCTTATGGCGCGAATATGTGTTTGTGTGGTGGGGAGAGACAAATTCAGGGGAAATGAGAAAATTTCGATGATTTTGTTAAATATCTTTTAATTTAGTTAATTAAATGTTTGGAAATAGCTTCAAAAAGTTTCGTTCTATTTCTGAAATAAAGATTTAGGTATAATAAATTAATCAAAGTTCCTAAAATGAGAGAAAATGCTGTAAAAATTGTGAGTAAGGGGAAGGTGAGAGAATGTATATAAAGAGAGTGAATTTTATGTATCGACATCATTCAAGTTTTACTGTTTCTCGTGTAAAGAAGTAAAAAATAAATTGAAAATACAAAATGACTGGACGTGGTAAAGGAGGCAAAGGTTTAGGAAAAGGAGGTGCAAAGCGTCATCGTAAAGTTCTTCGTGATAACATCCAAGGAATCACAAAGCCAGCTATCCGTCGTTTAGCTCGTCGTGGTGGTGTCAAGCGTATCTCAGGCTTGATCTACGAAGAAACCCGTGGTGTCTTGAAAGTTTTCTTGGAAAATGTCATCCGTGATGCAGTCACATATACTGAACACGCCAAGAGAAAGACAGTCACAGCTATGGACGTCGTCTATGCATTGAAACGCCAAGGACGTACTCTCTACGGTTTCGGAGGTTAAATTTCTTATTTCTCCATCATCATCAACAACTTACATCAAATGGTCTTTTTCAAGACCGCAATTTTAATTTATAAAGAAAATCATTTTTACTTATTTCTCTCAGTTCCTGTTTAGTCAATAAAAGTATTTTAACCTATTACCTAAAATAATAAAAAAAATTCGCCTTTCATATATTTTTGTCATCCATTTTCATCCCATAACTATTTCTTGATGTTTGCGCTTTGTAAATATCTTCTTTACAACTTTTGTTGTCAATATGAATATTTTCTAAAATAGCAATTTCGTAAATATAAATTTCTAAACTTCTATAATAAATTCAAATATTGTATCTCGCAATAAATATTTCTGTTGTTTTAGATTTTTGAAAATTACTTGATTTAATTTAGTTAAGTCAAATATTTCCTTAAATATACTAAAAATGTGACATTCAGTTCAAAATTCTGAATTGCTCTATTAACAGTTCAAATTTAGAACCAAAACTAAGTGACAAAAAGACTTCAAGTCTGGTTCCTTAAAAACCAACCTCAAGTACATGAATTTAAAAATTTTTTTTGTACATACTTAATATACAGAAATAAAAATTAATTATTTAATAAAAAAAACTAAAAATGTGAAAATGATTTTCAAAATTCAGTTAAATTTATAAATTATGTAAGTTATCAGGCAAACATGAAAATTCTCTTATTTACCATAATAATTTTATTTAAAAAACCCTTAAAAAATGGAAATAGTTTCAGATTTTTAACTAACTTTAGGGTTTATAAAATATTTTTAAATAATTCAAAAATTTACAGATTAATTCACAGTCAATTTTATTTTAAACATTTTATTTAGGACCTAGAATAATGGAATATGTAGCTCAGTCTTATTTGATTAAAATTATTTTCTTTTTCATAAA
This sequence comes from Chironomus tentans, assembly GCA_963573255.1. Lineage (NCBI taxonomy): Eukaryota > Metazoa > Arthropoda > Insecta > Diptera > Chironomidae > Chironomus > Chironomus tentans. Next base: position 37,639,971 of record OY754302.1, on the reverse strand, counting down.
ATATTTTGCGGTCTTGAAAAAGACCATTTGGGATTTGCGATGCAGCATAGAAAGCAATTTACTTGGATGATGTGTATTTGGTGACGGCTTTTGTTCCTTCTGAGACAGCGTGCTTGGCCAATTCACCAGGCAAGAGTAAACGAACAGCAGTTTGGATCTCGCGACTTGTGATTGTTGAACGTTTGTTGTAGTGAGCCAATCGTGAGGCTTCAGCAGCAATACGTTCGAAGATGTCATTGACGAAACTGTTCATGATGCTCATGGCTTTTGATGAAACACCAGTGTCTGGGTGAACTTGTTTCAAGACTTTGAAGATGTAGATTGCGTATGATTCTTTACGCTTATGACGTCTCTTCTTCTTGTCATCCTTTGAGATAGCTTTTTGTGCCTTTCCGGCTTTCTTTGCAGCTTTTCCGCTTGTTTTTGGTGGTGCCATTTTTTAGTCGATGTGTTTTTTGAATAAAATTCAGAATACAACTGATGACTCTTCACACTTTTCCCTCTCTTTATATACATTTTCTCTCCCCATGTAGCACAAGCCACGCCTATCATTTTTCCCGCTCTCAATTTTTGTACAAATACCTGCACATTTGTGAATATCCAACTCAGTATCGAATCAGCTTTGGTTCTTAAACTTTCTCAAATTAAAATAAATCAAATAATCATATTGAAAAATGTCAGGCCGTGGTAAAGGAGGCAAAGTTAAGGCAAAGGCAAAGTCACGTTCAAGCCGTGCTGGATTACAATTCCCAGTCGGTCGTATCCATCGTCTTCTTCGCAAAGGAAACTATGGTGAACGTGTTGGTGCTGGAGCTCCAGTTTATTTAGCTGCCGTTATGGAATACTTGGCTGCTGAAGTTCTTGAATTGGCAGGAAATGCAGCTCGTGACAACAAGAAGACAAGAATCATCCCACGTCACTTGCAATTGGCCATCCGTAATGACGAAGAATTGAACAAACTTCTATCCGGAGTCACAATCGCTCAAGGTGGTGTCTTACCAAACATCCAAGCCGTCTTGTTGCCAAAGAAGACAGAATCAAAGAAAGCATAAATTCATCATTGAACATTCAAACATCCTATAAACCGTCCTTTTTAGGACGACAAATTTAAATTTTTAAAGAAAAACAAATTTTTATTTTGAGATTTCTCATAGTAAGCATTGACATTTAAAATTTATAGTTTGTTTACGAATCAAAATAATTTTTAAAAGATGAAGAAGTCATCGAATTTTAAGGTGTTCTGGATGATAAGATGTCTGGAGTGTATCGCTAGTTTAGGCTGCTTTGTAGCACATATGTTCAGCGTGTTTCAAATAAAAGAGTCTTATCCACACGATGTTCTGTTTTGTGGAACGTTTACAAGCTTCATTTTGGTCTCGGTCCTTGCAATAACATATCAGTCAATAGGAGTATTTAATTACTACATCGAAGGAGCTACTGCATTAATTGGATTTGTACTATTCATCACATCATCAATTTGGACGATGGTTCTAGTTGAAATAGACGAGCATCTTCCGTGGTTATCTGAAATGCAAGAATATGAGCATCCATTTTTCATCAATAATCGTGTCCAGAGTGTTGGAGCATTGATCACTGCATTTATATTTTTGTTGCACTTGATATTTACCATTGACTACTTGGTCAACAAATCAGAAAAAGGAAAGACTGAAGGTGAAGGTGATTCAAGAATTAGTATATATTACCGAAATATACCAATTGACTTGGATCTGTACTTCTTTCCTCAACATATATGGAATAGCATTGTTAAAGCTGCAAAGAAAATGAAATTGAAATTTTGTAAGAAGTAATAAATTTAATGATCAAAATTTTTAAGTGTTGGAAATCTGGATTCATTTTATTATATTCACACCGTTATTCACGTGTGAATATTTTGTTTCTGCTCAGATTGAGAAATCAGTTTTTCGTATTTTGTGAGAAAAGGAAGTAAAACAGCCAAACAGTCAACAGAAAATCGCAAAATACACTTTCTGTAAGTAAACAAACAGACAAGTTAATGAACATGACAACTCAAAAACGAGACATCGTTGAGACTTCTAGTTTTTTGCATTCCATCCGTGCCGCCCTAAAGAAGAACTAATTAGATTTTGGGCATGGTAGGAACAGCCGTTGTTTCTAAAAAAGCAAAAAACCTTCTTTTCCATACAAAATGTGAAATTCAAAGGTTGCTATGATTTTTGAAAATTTCGACTTTATATGAAAATTATGTAATGGAGTTCAAGGAGAATCAAAATTGGAACTGAAACTTGAAGGAACTTGCTAAATTGAGCAAGTAGCTTAGGGTTCATTCACTTATGACGTCCATCAAAAAATGGGATTTTTACACAAATTTTAAATTCAAAAAAATTTCTTTAATATAAAGTGTCACAAAATCTCAGACCCCCCCTCTCCCCTAAATCATGGACGTCATAAGTGAATGACCCCTTATTCACAAGACATTAATACGACGTGATCGCCATATTTATATTTTTGGTTGAGGTCAAAGAGTTTGTTTGGAAATGAGATCTATTAATACAGTTCCTGATGTTATAAGTCAGCATTATTAAAATCAGAAGCGTAGCTAAAAAATTAAATTGATAATAAAAATAATTCATCCTCATGGCTATGCCCTTGATGAAAATCCTAAACAAATTTTATTGAAATAATTTAGTTGTTAATTTAAAAAAGCAGCAATCTACATAGGCTGGCTATTAGCTTGGATTTTCAGCGTATTTTTCTTTGTCCCTTCTTGGGGTCTTTTGAATTCATTGAGCATTTTTGGCAAATGTCGTGTACTATACTGTGACTCTTTTTTGTCTAAAAATATCACAAAGAACGTTCTATCAGACAAACAGCATACTTTGAACAACAAGTTACGATTTCATCCATTTCAACCTTCCATATAAAAATTTGACTTTGTTAATGAATGATCTGGATAAAAGTTTTGAAATTTTATAAGGATAAAATCGTGTCAACGCCTAGGTGTCAACATACTCACTGGAATAGGCATATTTTTTGTGTGTTAGGTAAAACTTTTAGTCAAATTGCTTTCTTTCATCACAAAATGTTGATCCTGTCCTCTATCATTCCCGAACAGTAATTAGATCTAAGTTGACATGGTGGCAACATGGTGATACTCCAACATATCGATTTATCCACCTGCATGGCTGCCGTCTAATTGCCAATGGTCACTTGGGATTCTAAAAAATATTTCAAAACAAAATTGACGGCAATTACTTTACTAAAATAAAAATAGTATGTGCAAAAAGTAGCACCAATTAATTTTTTTCCATGAGCACGCCAAAAACATCTTCATGTCCGCAGCAATAGCAAACCAACGCCACCATGAAATTAAATCAAATGAAATTTTTAAATTTATAAATTATAAATTTTAAGCTAATTCACATTCGTTTTGTGCTCTTCGTTGCGTACATCGTTCTCCTTATATGTCAAAATCGATGTTAATGTATTTGCCTGAACTTTGTTCTGGTGTGGTTCTACAATAATAATACATTTCATGAACAGCTTTGTGTACTTAACGACCACACGAAAATAAAAATTACTTTGTATTTGAAAGTTTTTCTGGACATTCGCAATAGACGAAGAATCGTGATTGAAAAATTTAGTTTCTGTGATTTCGCGGCAGTGAAAATATTTTTTTTATCTGGCTTGAAAAATAAATCGATTTATGCAAAAAGTAGTAATCAATAAGCTTGATTTTCATACTACATGAGTGGACATTCGTAACAGATTCAAGGTCTTTCCTCGAACTTTAATACAGTTTAATAGTTGCTGTGTGTGACACACATTTTATTTCTCTCCTTTAAACAGCAGTTTTTCATCTATTCTAGTTTTATCAATCGGAAGTGACGGTTCTATTGAAATCAAACAAAAGCTCTCCAGTAGTATTGAACTTGTTCTAAAAAAGCAACAAAAAAAAATTAGCAACAACAAAAACTGAGAATATTGAAAACATAAATATTGCACTAAAGCTGATCATCTGTTGCCGAAAAAAAACACGTTTGTGTATCTTCATCGGTCGTTCTTCTCTCGCCGTTCTCTTCATTTGCTACTGACATCATCAAAATAACAGCACGTTTGCTTGTCTGTGTCTCAATATTTTTTTTTCTCATTCCGAGTCAGACAAAGTTTTCAGATCAGTTTAAATTCGTGTCTCGTTGTGATGAGTGATCCACTAAAGATACTCACTGAGGATATAAATCCGTTAATTTTCCAACATTTTGATACACACGACATCAGACGAATAACATTGGTGTCAAAATTATGGAATCAAATTATCGGAAGTAGTCGACAATGTATGCGGAAAATAACGTTGCGTATAGATCGTCCTAGCTTGCAAGTGAATGCATTAAGGCAAAGTTCAAGGCATTATGAGAATTTTAAGATAGCGCCGCGCGGCTATTACGAGGAATTATCAGTAATTCTAAACTATTTTGATGTGAAAAATGTCTGGATTAATGATACAAGTGATAAGGAAGTTGAGCATAATGAGTATGTAAATTTTATGGGATCATTCGCTGACACAATTGAATACCTTCAAACGGGTGATATTTCGACTAAAAATGCAACACGAATGACCGCTATTAATTTTCCAAAATTAAGAAAGTTACACTGCTCATTCACGAACCGGTCAGCATTCTCAATCTTTTTGGGTGATAATAAAAATTTAGAAGCTGTGATTTTAAGCTCAGAACTTTATTCATGCGACGATGAATTTTTATATCATAATAATATAATTAGTGAGTTCCTGTCAAAAAATCAACAAATCAGGAATCTTTGGCTTCTTCATCTTGAAAAGTTGTTTGCGTATGATATTTCGTCGAAGGTCACACAGAAACTGAGACATATTACTTTTACGACTAATTTTCAAAATACACCGCGTCATGCAAAGCAGAATTTTATTAAATTTATTAAATCGCAGAGGTGTCTTGAGAGTCTTAACATGATGGGATGTCGCGATAAAAGTATTGTTGTGGAAATTTGGAATGGATTAGTGAAATTTAAGAAGCTGTTTGTGATTGACTGTAATTTCTATGAGGAACTGCATTCATATGATCTACGTGAAAATTCAAATGTTGAAGAAATAGATTTTTACTTATCATCGTCGCTTCATGCCTTTCTGTTTCTTCAATCAGCCCCAAACATCGTTTCTTATAAGATACGGCAACTGAGTAAACAACTATTGGAATTTTCTGTACAGAGCTTAAAGTGTTTGAGAGAAATAAAATTTCAAAGTATTGATGGCGATGCTGCAAAATATTTCAAAGAAATGATCAGATCTTGTGGAAGAAGACCCTTCAAAGTTAAGGAACTGGACTTTTTTGAATATCTTAATATCGAAAAGCAGTGAAAGCGTGGTAATGTGATATTTAAGGAAGAATATTTTATGAGTTCGATTAACATAGCGATGAATATACATATAAAGTTATAGTCGGTTAGTTTCTTGCCTTTTAAATCTCTAAGTTTTTCTTTTTATTTTCTTGGAACAAAAATAATTAAATATTAAGTGACCTTTTGCTGAGTTTCAAGCTGAGTGCAAAAAGTAATCCTGTAAAATTCATGACATCATCTGGGAATTTCAGAAATTTATTCCGAAAAATTGTCTCAATAATGGATCTTAATATCATAAACAAAAAGATTAAGTTGCTGTCTGGAGATCAGTTTTTATTCTTGATCTCTAACTGCGCAACTGCAAACATAAAAATAATGGATATTCGAATAGTAAGTGCCACAAAAAGATGTGGCATCAAGCTCCACATAAGATTTTTACAGAATCCGGTTCCACTAATTAATTTTGCTAGGGGTATGGCTTAGTGTAGCTCTAGTATACCCTAGTCCATACCCCTGGGGTTAGCCTAGTATATACCATAGGGCTACCCTAGGCTATTCCCCTAGGATAACCACTGGGTTATCATTGGTTATCACTTATTTTACATGATATCCGAATGCTTCGTTACATCAGACTTTAAAGCATGAATGATCCAGGATGTAAAAACATTTCCTTTTAAATTTAATCTGAAAATTAATCAAGCTTAAGTAATTCCGTTCAACTTTCATTTAATCAAAATCTTTTTTGTGTATTTCTCTCGACAATAATTTTTTTGCACTTTTTTTATTTAACTTCTGCCGTCCTCAATTTTCTTTTTCGTATTTATCTTGGCATCTTTATGAAAAGGAATGGAAAGAATGAACTTTCTTTCTTTACTGTTATAAAAAAATATTAAGTAGTCACAATTTGTGTCTTTTCTTTAAGTAAATTAGCTTTAAACTTAAGCAAAATAATATTTAAGTAACAAGTTGAAGTGAATTTTGTTTATTTTGGTGAATTAGTTACCGGGCAGTAAGCTAGGGATCTTTTTTTGTAGGTGTTGGCTAAGTTCAGACTTTCAAAAGGCTATATCCAAGAAACCAGCCTAAATTTTAATTTAGACGTAGAATTTGTTTCTAGTAAATCCGAGCTTAAAAGTCATCCAAAATTATATTCAATTTAAAGACAGCTCTTATATCAAAATATGTAATTATTGATGTCCTTTTACTCTACTTTGAAGTCCAAGTAATTTTTTAATCTAATTTGATTGCTAGTTTTTGCAATTATTAGTCAAACTATACAATATTACTGTCTGAGACTGAGTCATCTAAGAATATCAATAACAAAATCATCTAAAATGATCCATTGCTTACTGTCCACACAATTATCCTTCAAGTATTTTGTTTTCTCGTCGAAAAACATAATATAATAATAACGAAACTAGTTTATCACAAAATAAATATGGATAGCGTATTTTCATAGCATTGATCAGTGTTTCCATTGTCAAATTACAGTCCAGTGTGACGAAATTTGTAAAAAAATGAATCCTGAGCAGCATATTGCTGTATATTGTACTTGAGGCTATGAGTATTGCAATCTAGTGGATAAACAGTGGCAGGGTTGCACCTAGAAATTATTATAACTGGATTTTGACCCCAAACATAACAGATCAATCCCTGATTTACAAATGTAACTTCCAGCATCAATAAAGCACAATTTTTCTGCAATATGCTGCTCACTAAAATGATACTGAATACTTTAATCCTTAAGTATAAAAATTTTGTAGGAAAACTTCTTGAAAATTGCAAAAAAATCACTTTAAAAATTATTTTTAATAAAATTCTGAATTAAAACTACAAAATCATTTTTCAAAATTCTCAGCAATTTTCAAGAAGTCTGTATCTACACATTCATAACATATTCGTAATTCTACTGATGCAATGCATCCAAAGTTCTTAAAAGGAATACACTGTTAATGAACTATTATTGAAACAGAATAAATTATTAAATTGTATGTGATAGTGTATAAAAAAAAAAAAAATAATAATAAAGTTATAATGACGTAATTCGATTACAGTTCCTTTATATCACTTTTGAGATTTTTAATTAGTGGAGTTTTTTGTTTCTTATTTCAAATAACTTTTCTGCTTTTAATTCTTTACTTTTAGCGTCAATGATTCAACTAGTCTAATAGTGGCATAATTTTGATCACAAGACATGACACGTCTGGATGTTTGGAAGCCCTAAACAACTTCAGTTCCAGCCGGTGAATAATTCAATCCATTCGGATTGCGCCTTCGATGTTGATCAATTTGATTATCTTGTTCAATTTGCTCGCGCAACATTTCTAATTCTCTTATGCCTGATACTGATACTTCATACTTGTGCGTCATGAGACTTCGATAAAAATGAATTGCAAATGCTAAAAAGAAGAGAAAAGAACGTGTGATGAGTTATATAATAATCTTGTTTGTAAACAAGATAAAACTTGCCTATAAACACGACGAGTACTGGAACTAATACAATACACGCTGACCAAGCTGCCGCTTGCGATAAATCGTAAAACTTAACCCAACAAAGTATCGCAATTTCTATTAAGAATAGTACTAAACCTATAAGCGTTGAAAATGCCCATGCAATTTCAATGTACCTGGAATGAGAAGATGAAAAATTCAATTTTATAAAAAGATGAAAAACTCAACGGTCAGAGAATATTCAAAAAATTAACGGCCATAAAATATTCAAAAAATAACGGTCAAAAATAATTTTAAAAAAATAACAAAAATTTTTAAAACTGATTTTAAATTTAAATTAACGGACATAAAATAAAATCGAATAAATAAAATCGAGGAGCTGGTCCTGTAGGATGACAGCTTAGGATACATCTTAACTTACCAATGAAGCCTCTCGTGCGGTGACTCATGTACTAGTGATATACTATGTAGATTACATACAGTCTCTATGTTTGGTAAAATACAGGTACTTATCATTAATGCGAGCATGTGAACAGCTACGAGAAGTGTTGTACACACTGAAAACGCAATGAGCATCCCGAGCGGAACTTTTGTGTCATTATTTAATTGGACTTCCACCATTGCCACCTGAAAAAATAAAACATGTGAAATTTTATTGGGTCTATTCGAGTTCTATTTTTAATTTCCGCGATTTCACGATAAGAATAGATACATAATAACAGAAAAAAATTAATTCAAACCAGTTCCGATTGTTATTTTTTGGTTTGCATGCGGCGTAAATAAAATTTGAAATTCCATATCATCAAATTAATATTATACAACCATAAAACAGATTAGTTTGGGCGGGATATGCAAATTTTTAAGGAAACAACACCAAAAAATTAAATAATGAAATATGCGAAAATTTCACATGTGACATGATGCTGATTTCTGGCAGTAAACTTGAAAGAAATTCAAGGCAACAAAATAATTTTCTCAATCATCTTTCCGCCTTGCGAATGAACAAAACAGAAGAGATGAAGAAAAAGTCGAATGTCGTAAAATTTTTCTTTACATCTCATTAAAATTTAATTTAATTATGTTTTAAAGAAAAAAAATCTCTATTTAGCTCATTTCGTGTGTCTACGCTCATTCATCACTTTGGGGTATTTACTTGTCAGAAACTGTTTCTAAATTTGTAAAGAGCTAATCATTAACTGCTTATGTTGGGTGACCCTGTCATGTATATGATCATTTGATTATTTTTTGTCAGTTCTATTACCAGTTTACATAATACATGTCATGTCACGTCTACAGATAGTCATGTAAAATCTATCCATAAAGCTATTAAATTGTCGGTCGATCTGAATAACTGTTTACTCATGTGATAAAAGCAATTAATTTTTATGGATCATAATGTCATTTGGAGTCGTTCACAAAAAAAGGTTGAAAGGAAACGTTGTTTTTGATTCAGTCTTTAATTTGGACGCAAACTCTCGTTGATCTAATGATTTTTTCATCTAAGATCCTAACGATGGTCACAATCGCAGTGCCGCGAGCTTACCACAACACTGGAGCTCTATAAACATTATTACTCATTCGTCTTTAATAAAGAATAAGATCTAAAACAGTCCATCATTTGGGGGTAAACAGAGGAGGGTCAAATCTGTTTCAAGTAGGCACATAGCCAGGGGGGATTGGGACACATACTCTCGTTTCTTATGAGCCCAAACTTACTAGTAAACTATATTTGCATAATTTCCACTTCTGAATAGATGTTTTCACATAATAATTTAAGGATCTTTGAGAATCAATTGCGATTTACTTTATATTGCAGTCATTAGTCAGATTCACAACAAAAAAAATGCGCTAAAATCCAACTCATACACAAAATCATCACATATTTCTAATTTTCAAGATCACACAAGGAAAGGAAAATAAAAAGATTTAGGAAGTGAGTTTGCTTACCATTGCGAAACCAGACAGAAGGGCGGATGTTTTACTTGATGCTTTGAGTTTCGCTCGACTCAGCTGTAACTTCCTCCATGAGAGATAATTTGGTGTGTGAAATTCATCTGTTTGTGACATGGCTAGACCTGTGCTGAGTCCCGATCGTCGCTGATTAGATTGAGAATTGAAATTAGTCTGACGATTGAAAAATTTATTAAATAACAATAAATTGTCGTTCTCAAATTGATATTTTGCTTTGCGTTGTGCACTTGAAGATGAAATTGACTGTGGTGATCGTATTGACGGAATAATTCTTGCACTTGACGTTTGTGAAGCAACCGGTAAGAGATAATTATCGCGACTATTTTCTAGATTTTCATCTATTTCAATGAGCAAGCGATCTGTCGGCTTAATTAAATCGCTTGCGGCCGATGTGGATGAGGATGACACTGGTGTTTGTGATGAACTTGGTTGTTGTTGAATCAGTTTGTTTAAACACAAGTCAGACTCTGAGCGACTGAGAGGAAAATGCATCATCTTTCACTCTCGTCTGACTATTGACTAAATTAAGATTTTCTTCCTTTTGCTCTCAGATATTAAGCACTAGTTTTCACAGAAATAAATTTTATGTGTAGGCACGAGATTTTTTTGCCGATTGTAAATTAAAAAGTCAATTGCTCACAGCTACTGAGATCAACAGAATTTTTGAATGAATGAATAAATGAATTAAAATTTATTTAAAAATTCTCTTTTTAATTGCTTTAAATTTTTCCTTTGAATTCTGATTCAAATCACGCTCTCACTATTTTTTTGTGATGAATAATGCATATTTTCTTTCCTTAGCTGCATGTAAGCTTAAGTAGCGCTATGTTGCCAATATGGAGGTATCTACTGTAACATTGACCTCTAATTTATCGCAATTCTCTTTGAGTCACTTCTGACGACAACTTTTATTAATAAAAAAATATTAAAGCTTGTTGTTTTTTTCTTATAAGTTATTAGCATCAAGTGCGTTGTCGTTTACTGATTTATGTATTTACACTTGAGACTCAGATTTGAGATTCGCTAAAGTGGATTAGTTTGATTCGATACGATAGATTAAGATTCAATGCATTAATGCTTAAAGAAAATTTCATGACAGAAAAAAATTGGCATTGCTGACCTTATAGATCAAAAGCTGTGCGTTATTTAGCTAGAATTGGTTTAACAAGTGAGGATTTACATAAAAAAATATTGACTTGCAGTTTATGGTAGGATCTGAACCATTTACCCGAGCGGAACACTACGGAAAATCTCATTTTTCACCGTCAAACAACCTTCATGACGCAGTCAGGACACCCTCACGTCTCTGTGACGTCTTACCGTTAACACGTTGACATGGGGATGCCCTGACGACAACGTTGTTGTCGCTCGGGTTGGTTTCATGAATTATTGCCTGTACAATACTGAGGAAGACTATGAGCTTCATTACTTATACATATAACTCGAATAACCGACAATTCGTCCTGCCCAGTCTCATAAAAGCTGTGTCGGCGTCACATTAATTAGATAAAGAGATGCCATCTAGCCACTTCAGCTCACAAATTGCATCAAGAACAAGAATAAATTCCAGTTTATTCCATATCTGAACTTTTATAAAGCATTAAGAAGACATTCAGAAGGTCGCATTGTTTATTAGTTGTTTACATTGGAAAAGAAACAACACTGAAAGTGACTTTTCTTTTTTTTACCGGTGGAAATTTTCGGAAGATTCTTTAAAATGTGAAACATTTTTACTCACTAAGAAGAGAAAGTGGAAAGTTTTCCTCTCAGGTGAGATCCTTCTTCACTTATACAATCTAATTTTATCGCTATTTATTTGATGATTCACTGATTCGTATTACAACGCATTTGGTTTATGAAAAAAATGTGCTCGCATCCTGAGAAAGCTAGCTTTAATCAATAGATGATTCTTCAATTTTTACATTTAATGTACATTTTGCAAGATGATTTCTGGGATAAAATCTATACTGCCATCACATTATGCATGACATTATTTAGTGGTTATTATTATTATTGTTTTGTTAACTAAATAATTGTACATGCAGTTTATAACAATCGTATCATAATTAATAATTCTCAATGATTCAATGAATCCTTAACGAGAATTATGAGAATTTAACGTATTTTAATTATTCGAATACATGAAAATATAACGGAAGTTCAAAATTCAAATCAAAGTTCAAATTGCTATTGACGTGATGTAAACAAAGTGGTGAATATTTGAATATGTGAAATTATTACTTTCGTTGGATGCATCCTAATGACTTGGATCTTGGAAAACCTTGATTCCATGTCGACAGTTTACTTAGAATCAAGTGACAGCCATTTAAAAGTAGTGACAATATTAAAAATTGTGCTGATCAGGAACTTTTCATTATCCATCAATTATCTGGTCAGTTTAGTATTTTTTAACATTTCGACTAGTCTAATTGACAACTACTGTCTTTTTCACATAAATTTAGAGATACCATAGAGATTTTTTAGCCTTATGTACTGCACATTATACAAAGAAACCATTTTGAAGTCCTTCAAATTCAATTAAAATAATAATCCACTAATGCAAATCTTTTGAATCTCAAAGTTCAATTTCCTTCTAGAACTTGACTTAGGATTTTTTTAAAATCATTTTTGTGAGTTTATAGCAGGAATTTCATATTTATAAAGATGTAGGAAAATCCCTCAAATCAGCATTTCTATAAAGCACATGACTATTGTTTTTAAAAATTCTAAACTTTAAAAATATTTACATATCCATCACGACAAAACATTTAGATAGTTTGATAATATTATTTACACAAAACACATCCACTAACACTATGAAATGTTAGAATCAAGTTTTTTATCCACTACGAGAACAAGTCGTCAAGAAACTTCCACAACAAAAATGCGTTTACTTGTTCCAATATTTATCTAACAATTTTATTCAATTTTGATAATTAAAATAATTTCAGCAGCTGCGAATTACAATCACATTTCTTTTAATTCCACACAATTTGTCCTTGTTTAAATTAATTATTGTATGACTTATGTGCCACGTCGTATTATTGCCGAATGTTCAAACGTTTATATTGTTATGTATATTTCGCACATTTAAGTATGAAAATCCGAGATATTCAACTCAAATAATACAAAATAAATGAAGGAGAAATGAATAACATTTCAACAGACTGAAGCCTCACTTTAAACTGATACTTGACTCAATTTTGCCTGACAATGGCATGAACTCTCGCAAAAGTATACTAAATTGAATGAAAAAAATCGTTTCCCTGTGTGTGCGATTCCGACGAGCTGAGCAGGAAAAGAGTAAATAGTCATGCATGATTTTGAAAAATAGCGACACTAGAGAGCGAAAAAAAAGTCTTACTCAATAAAAAACATGTGCGTTAAATTTGTCATTTTATAAACTCTCTTGATCAACCCTTCCTGCAGCTCAATTCGCGCTTTCTTTATCAATGTATAAATATTAAGTGCTTCTTAATGGAATATTTACTTTTGTATTCACACTTTGAAATGCTTTTGTAGTGGTTGAAGTATTTAATTGAAAAACAATAAAAAAGTAACAAATTGAAAGCAATTTTCACATTTTTATAATGAAGCTATAAACTTATTAATTTACTTGTATGTAAATTAGATCTTAAAGGTGTCAAATAAAGTTTCAAGAAATAACAACATCAGATATTGTCAAGGACACATTGAGTCATTAACCTGAGTAACATTCATATCATGTGCAGTGGTTTTTTCCTCGACTCTGATGGCTTATTGACTTTTTTAATATAAAAATCCGGAATGGCTTATTGTTTTATTGGATAAAGAATATTTTCTCAGAATCTGAAATCTTGTGTAAATATTTCCTTAGAATGACATAACGATGGGATTTTTTGGTTACTGATAATTTCTTAAGTTGACTTTTGTCAAGCAAATAAGAATGAATTTTCCTAAAAACTTTATGATTTTTTTTCTGCGAATGTCTCGTATTTTCAAATGCTGTCCGGAATTTTTTTTATTTCTGAAAATGATTTGTTTTATGAATTATTTTCTCAAAAATTTCCGCAAATTTTGAAATTTCAGAAAAGTTTCCTATTTTGAAATATCTGATAATCAATTAGGTATGAAGAATCATTTATGTTTATTTCTGAATCTTAAATCGATTTATCAATAATTGACTTTAATCTAGGGGTGTAGCTAAAGGGAGGGGGTTTCAGCCCATTAGGGGTCATTCACTTATGACGTCCATGATTTAGTTGGGAGAAGGGGTTTGAGATTTTGTGACACTTTAAATTAAAGAAATTTTTTTGAGTTAAAATTTTGTGACAAGGGGGGGGGGGTTCTAAAAATCCCATTTTTTGATGGACGTCATAAGTGAATGACCCCTTAATAATAATTCAACTCAGTACAAAATTTTCTAACCAATAATATTTTTTTAAATTAATAAAAATCATTGAATTTGTCTTGAGTGGTCTTGTTTGTTTCAGAATCTAATAGATCATGCACATGATAATTTTAATTTTTAAATTATTTTCAATGCCTTAAAATTTGAAATTTTTCATGTGTCTGATCCTTGTTTTTGGAAGTTATTGATTTTGTTCTAGAACACCCTGTATTTGGATATTGCAAAATTTAATAAGTTCTAAAAGTATGTTGATCTTATCTTCTATTAGAACAAAACAAACAAGCAGTACGTAAACTTTCAATGCAAATAAGAGGAAAAAGTACGAAAAAGAGCTTCCAAAAGGCAGCAGACATAATTTTATCTAATTTTATGCTTGATTATGAAAATTAACTTCTTTAATCTCAAAGTAAGTTGCATAAACACGTACATTATTAACATACCCAGCAGACAAACAACCCACGTTAGAAAATATTTCAAAATCATCATTAAAAAAATTTGTAATCATATCCATTTCACACTTCATCCAAACAATCATCACTTTATTAACTGGATGTTTGTTAATTCTTGATGAGTTCATAAAAAATTTTGCTAATATCGACTGTGAGATGAAAAAAGTACGCATTTCGCTCTACTGACATAGTCTAGTCAATAAATATTGAGACAGTCACGAGATTAAGTACGTTTTAGCAAGTAATGAAGCCCGATCGAATTACGAATCTCAAATAGAGCAGAGAGACTTAATATTGTCTCAAAAAAAATTGTTGAAAATCGATCTTATGCTCAGAAGCTGTAAGCAACTATTTTTAGTTACAGCTCGACAATTATCTTATCTCACGCGAATGATGTTTAAATCACGTAATAGTTTCATGAAGATTGTGAGATTTATTTAATTAAATGCTGCCTTGCGCAAACAATTAAAGTCAATACGGGATTTCATGTAGATTGTCAACTGAGAACGTCAATTTATGATGAATTTAAAATTTAATATTTACCTTTTGTGAGGATATGCTGTTCCGGTTCGATTGCCAATTTGCAGATGTTGAAATTTGCGAACAATAAAACTGATGATGTGGATACTGATTTTTTTCACTATTTATAATATTGTTATTAATGCTATTAATTTGATTATTATTTGTTAATGTTAAACTTGATCCACTTGAACTTTTCGATGAATTATTGCTTAAACTTTTTTCACTTAACAAATTTGGATTGCTTTTCTTCAGTCTAGAATGATACGTTGTACCTAATGTTGTCGCTAACACTGTGTCTAATGATGTTGAGATTCCGGCTGCTGCAAATATTTTCTTGCCTCTCTCAGACATGTCGCCTGTAAGGATATTAATTGATTGAAATTCATTTTTACACTCAATGACTATTTTCTAAATGCTGGGATGAAAAAAGCCGTCTGTTTACGAAAATGTTCACATCACTACTGTTATGACAGCTAGGGGCTCTAGACGTGTCGACTGAATTTTTTTATATCTGCTAATTTGATGATTATTGTTAATAATTTTACATTAAGTATTTTTTTAATAATAAATTTTCAAATTTTTTTGCTTCCTTCAAAATAATTAGATTGCTGTGTTTTCACAAATTTATGTCATAATTTTCAAATTAAAGTTGAATTCCATTACAAAAATAAAATCGACTCGATTTTAGAATCTCTAATTTTTTGAGCAGTTCTAGTTCTCTCCGTTGCATACAGCGCCATTTTGTGTATCTGCTAGCTTCTAGTATTTAAGTTTTTAAAAATCGTTAGACTTTTTTAACTATTTTCTATAATTAATTCATTTTTTTTATTTTAATTATGTAAAATAATTTCTATATTTGGAATTGTAATTAATTATTTTAAATTACTTCAAATTAGTTCAAAAGTAATAAATGCATGAAATAATAGAGTTAATTTCACACTTCCTGATGAACTACTGGTAATTTGTGTTTCACTTTCTTCTTACTTGTTTTTACAATTTTATGTAGATTTTCATACTCAAATGAACTTTTATGACGTCATTCATGACGCTACAAGGTATATTTCTACATTGAAGCTCTTTATCGATAACAATCTTAAGTTATGGTGCTTAACACAGGAACTAATCGGACTAGGAAACATCTAAAAGCTTCAAACTAAAAGAAGTTGTGGTTATGAACTAAATCATATATTTTTGAGATAAATCAAATGAGTTTTGTGGTAGAATCACCAGAAAGTAGCTTCCTGGTCACAAGAATTGATTCTGAAATTTAATATTAGAAATATTATCTAGAGCTGGAAGTCGACATGAATTTGCCTCACAAAATTCATTTTTTTGTATGTTATCAAAATTATTTGGGATTATTATCTCGAAAAACTATAGCAAATTGAAAAAGATCACACTAGTGTGCCGTAGAAGATGCTCAGGTGTGCCGTGAAAATATTTTAAAAATTATAATAATATGTGTTTTTTCAGAAAATTATAGATTTTTACTAAAAAACCTGAACTAAAACATCCTAAACTCAAAACTAGAGCTTTATTTTTAGTATTTTGGACTAGTGCTAGGATTTTATTCTAATTTAATATAATTTTGAGCATATTTACTTATTTGGTGTGCCGTAAAAGTTTTTCTACCTAGAAATGGTGTGCCGCGAAAAATTTCTACAGTTAAAGTGTGCCGTGGCTCAAAAAAGTTTGAGAAACACTGATTCTAGAGGTGTATTTCGACCCCCAAAACACCCACCTGGCTACACCCCTGCAAATTAGTGTTCTACCTTTGCCTAGTGTCACACAGCTCTATATCCCACATAAAAATTGGACATCACAAGGGAATAACCCCCAAGAAAATAACTCAAATCATCAAATTTGAGCAAAAATAACAAAAAAACACAAATCCTCATCAAACATCCCTTAAAAATCTAGACTACTAGCTTCTTCTCTTTCTTTTCATTTAACATTCACAGTTTACTGCTGGTTGATCAAAACAACACCGGTAAAATACAATCGATTACTCAGTTTAACCATCAACATGCCAAGTTTGTCACGAATCAATTGAACAATGCTACTAAAATGAATGGTAAACAACTTGTATTGTCTTGGTCAAGAAACAATGAAAAAACCGGTATTAATTATTCAATATCAATTATCACATTATCATGAAAGAATCTCACGGAAATCAAAAATCCAGTTAAATGTAGAGTAATTCGAAAATTATAGTTGAATTAATATTCAGACAAAACTATGAAATTAAGTTACTATCTCGTGATTCGCATGCAACAAGGAATCAATTACAGCCATCATAATTAAAAAAATTAATTAAAAAAACCTAGCAAGTCACTTCCAAGAGAATTCCTAAGAATAAAGTTGTGTATTAATTATTAAATAAATTAATCCAACAATGTAGAAATTAAGGGTAACTTCATGATTATGATAATTAGCACGTGCTCGATAGCATCACGATTATTAAATTTCACAAAATCGCAGATACTCAATATCATCATTAGATTTGTAATATATTTTATTCAAATAAACAAATGCAATTGAATGAATCAATTTCAAGGACAACAAGTTGTGCATTTAGCAGCAATAAAACATCTTGACTCCCTCCAATAAGCACAAACATGCATTTCAACAATTAAAATCTTCGTAGAAAATAAAGTGTGCGGAAAAAAAGTTTTGCGGTCACAAAATTGAGAGGAATTTCTCACACGCCTACATATTTTTGCATTGGCATTGTCATTAAACTCATTTATTGGTCATTTTTAGTGAAATTACCTAGCAAATTATTTTCAATTTCAATGAAACCTTTATTTCCGTTTTCGGTTTTATGGTTCTGCTAATGAATTATAAACTTTACATGCGACTGCATTTTTTTTGGTTTCATAGTGCATTGAATTTGATTATCTCGCCACATGCCAATACCTTGTTAATGGGAATTATGTGCACCCTTCATCACACGTGAAATCATCTACAAAATAATATTTTACGTGGAAGATAACACGGCAGTGATGAGTTACATTGTTCAAATGCACGCAATCATTAGGTAAAAGTTATTATGACATTGCTGATATTTGACGTTATTTAATTTTTCACATGAGATACGGCATTTGAACATGAATTTTGTTGGAGAATAATAAGTTTATTTGTAACCTATCAGATCTATTTGATCATACTTGATGCTTAGTGAAGAAATTTTGTTGTTGATTTTCTTTAAGCTGACGTACGTCATACATATGTAAACTGCTAGGTTAGTATGTGTTTTTGAATTGAAATCGGTTAGTGACGTACTGGTTAAGATGCTTTCTTAACAGAAAATCGAAAGCACATACCGTCAAAAGGATTGAACAAATCCATCACGGTGTCGTCAAGATACCTCAATGTCGTTTTGACACTTTAAAATTTAAGCCGATTCCTGACAACTATATGTGTCTTTCGGGACAGTGATCACGGGTTTGAAACTCAGCATTGCAGCAATAAAGATTCGTTCACTTATTACGTTACGCAAAAAAATGAATTTTTAGAACCCCTACCCCCTCTTGTTACAAATTTTTCATGAAAAAAATTCTTTTGGTTGACTTCAGCTCTAAAAAAACGACTTCAAAGGATTTCTAAACTTTTTGTATGGAAAATTTTGGGGGTGGGTTAGGATTGTTAAGAATTTTTCATAAATTAAATTTAAAAAAATTATTTGTTTTCTGAGTTTCGAGAAAATTTTCAAGTTAGATATGATTTGCCCCCTGACTACGTGCCTGAATTTCATTCCCGTTTTTTTCTAGCTCATTAAACCAGCATATCACCAAAAAACTCCACACCCCACCCACCTTATGATACCCAATAATGTTTCCATGGTTTTTTTGCGGTTAAATAATGGAATAAAGCTTTTCATGATGATGATGATGATGTCAGATAATAAGATTAATACGTAAAAAAAATGACAATAATTCGCTTTCTCATTTATGATTTATTAAACTATTTTTCATCGGAAAGAATTCTACATGCATCATATGTCAATACAATTAACGAATCGAGAACAATTTTTTTATTCTGTCTGACTGCCTTTGTAGGAAGTCAATTTTTGCTTCGAGCACTCCAACCATGCCATCACCGACTACCCTTAAAATTCGAAATGGTTTTCTCGTGGTTTCTGTTGTCGAAACAGTCTGCGATGATTGAGTTTGTTGATCTGATTGAGGTTTTATTGTTGTTGATTGTATCGTCGTTTGTTCTACTGCTGTTGTTGCAGCTTCATCTTGACTTAATGTCAAATGAAACGAAGTGAATAAAATTATGACAAATAATTTTTTAAACATCTTTCTGTGTCGATTTTTAAAATTGAACTGTTTTAAGTGAACTGATCGATTTTGTTTCAGAATGAGACATCTTTAAACAACTGGAATAACTGAAGGTTTAATACACATGTATTTTTTAAAATATATTTTACCACGTAATTTCTGTTAAGATTTTTCTAAATTTCAAAATATTCCCTTCCTATCAGCAACGTAGCCAAAAATTCTTCGAGGAGTAGATTTTTTTTTCAAAAACCCTAGCAAATTGAAGAAGTTTTATCTATCTACGCACCTGCTTTCAATCAAACTGTAATTTCTAAAATCCAGAATATTATTTAAGACTCTTGCCAACAAGTAAAAACTGCTGACGCCTTAATAAGCAATCTAATGTCTACTTGTGTAAGCTACACTTACAATTTACATATTATGAAACATCTTTGCACATTTAATGAACATGTATAACTAAAAGTATGGATCGTAATATGCAGCAAACTTTGAAAACAAAATTCCATACGACAACGAGACACAAACTCTGTAAGAACTTGAATGACAGCTTTCTGAACAAGTGTTTCAGTCACAAATATTAACTTTTTATCGATTAAATACATTTATTCAAGAAATGAATTAATAAAATTGTTTTTAAGTTTCTCATTTAATCGTCAAAATTTTCCCCAAATTTCCACTGAAATCAATTGAGAAGTAATCAGCACGATTCAAATATCAATTGAATGTAATCACAGCAGTGATTCTTATGAAAAAAAAACACTCTATTGTTTATCAAATTTAATGATAATGATGAGCTTATGGAGCTCAAAAAGCAATATTTAATAAACTGTTATTATTCAATTTGTGCTGAATGATTATTAAACAACTCATTATTGCTATGAGATGCCGAATGTAAACATCTATTAATGCACATAAGTCCGGTGAGCAACAAAAAGTCAAAAATTAGTGTAAATTGAGTCAGAATGCTTAGCTTTATGATAATATCAACCAAATGTTCTGAATCATTGATGAAACTTAGTCAAACTGAGAGATAAAAATGTTTACAAAAACTACAGTAAGTTCATAAAAGTTTTAATGACTTTTCAATCCACAAAAATGTATTATTAAAATTTTTATTGGAATTCCATGAATCCAATTGACGTCAAAGTTTGCGACAAATGTTAAAGTTATGGCACCAAATATCACGATTTTATTGAAATTCTTTCAAGCACTTACAAATTTGTGGTCATAATATTTTTACGACGAATATTTACTTTTTATTTGACATGCTGGCATGAAACAATAGATTTTTTTTTCTAATCAAAATTAAATTACTTAATTAACTTTACAAGCATGCATAAAAGTTTACTGACACACATTAGAAACTTATTTATATGAAAGCATTTGATGTGGAATGTTAAGTTGTTTACTGTTAATATTGCATAATTCAGTGCATACTGTAAACGTTGCCAATCACCTGTTCAACTTTTGTTTATGTATTCAATTGAAGAGCGTGCGAATAAACTTTTTCAATGGCAAAATAGTGTTGGACTTGCAGATGAAGTGACTTTTTGCGCATTTCAATTAAATTGCAATTAGATATTTATATTTTCAATTAGATTAGCTTAAGTAAATTGAGCTCTACAATTTGTTATAGAATCTAATCGGCATATTAACTTTTAATTATTTATTTTTATATAACTTTATTAATTATGTGTAAAACGTTATGATATGTCTTAGTTTGCATCACACAAGTCCAAACTAGTTGCGTTAGTAATTTTACACATTTTTGTATTTCGTATTTTGAATTTATCTATAACGGATAAGTATCCGCATTGGAGCGTGTTATAACTTATATTTTCTTAGAAATTATATTATTTGTATCCTTAATTAATGAACAGCCAGTATGGCAATAATAAACATTTTCAACCGTCAATTTCGATTCAAATCTTCGCATCTTTGCAAAGTACCTTTACATTCAGGCAACTTTCTTGCCTGAATCTTTCTTGCCTTTCGATACGTGTACGAGTAAAGACGTTTCCGTACATTTTTATTAAAACTTTTATTCATGTTTGCTTAATCTTTTATTATTAATAAAGTGAATATAATTAAAAAGAAATTGTTTAAACGTCTCACTCGATCACAATAGGGCTTGTTCCGTGCCATCTCCTTAAAATAGCTCTATGCAGCTACATAACCTTAAAGCCATAAAAGTTCTTGTCTACGGTATTACCTCTATGTCAGTCCTAGATAGCACATGACTTAAAAAAGTTTAAAATGTGAGCTAAGCCAAACTAGGAGTGTCAATGATGTCCATAATTTGTCACAAAATGGATTTTTTATTCTTGCAAAATTATGTCAAGGAATGTGAAATACAGGTTAGGAGTGGCTTATGGATCCCTCCCCCCTTTCGAAAAAATTTATTTAAAATTGCTAGTGTGTTTGAGGAGAAAAATAAAATTCCATACCCCCATAGTAAAATTCTGGCTGCGCCACTTCAGGTTAGCAGTTACTGCTCTAAGATATGCCCTCCCTAGTCCACAAAGATCAAGATCAGAGCTTAATAATTGATGAAGTTTCTAGCACAGATCTAGCTCTTTGTTAGTTATGCCCTATAATCAGAGTATCCTTAGTAAATAGCTAGAAACGAACAAGAATCTGGGTAATTACTTAACTCAGATGCCTGAATAATTTATTCTGCCTTTCCCCCAAAAAACCAATCAGCTGTAAATTCCTTTCATAATATTTAATGAATGCGCAAAATGTTAAAAAGTTAAAAATCAAAAAAGTTAAAAAAAATTCTCACATCAAAAAATGTTCTAAATATGATATGAATCTATAACAGTCATTAAAAATTAAAATGATTTACACACATATTATTCATCAACTCATCGTTCAGCTTTTATTTATGAGTTGATATGTATTCCCATCAAATTCATTAGACACAATTAGTTAGAAATGTATGTGATGCTGTAATGGAAATTCCGTTACTCTATTTCCTCATTCTATACGTCATCAATGAATTTTAGTCAATTTTTTAAATCATCACAATCAATAAAACGTGCCGAAAAAAATCAATAGACGCGCAAAAACATTGATATCAATTTTGATGATCGTTCATCGTTTATTTTCTCACTTCCACTTTCTTAAATGGAATTCAATGTCATGGTTATTTAGCTACTGAGTAGGTTTACATGAGAAATTTTCAAATAGGGAAAGATTTAGCAACAAAAAAGTATTATATCAATGTAAGCAGGTATTTTTATATGCTTCACTTTGTTTGAAAACAATTTTCATGCCGACTAAAACGTGTAACGAGAAGTGACTCACAGCCAATATTTTCTTATTTTTGCTAAGTACTCAATACCATTGTTGAACAACAAAACAATAAAAAAAATTGTGTACATTTGTTTGTGGTCGACCCTACGGGCTATTAACGGGATATGACAGTTCATACAATGCTTTTCTCACATATGATAAGTCAAGTTGTTCTGTTCTACCGGATCTGGGGATTTTTATTTTTGGGAATTTCCACCAAAAGATCATGAACTCACGTGAATTTAAAAATTATTATGTTAATGAGGAGGACATCTTCATGTATGGACTATGTATGGACATCACATGCTTTAAAAATTAATCTGCTTGATTATTTCTTAAGAAAGTATGTCATGTGAATAAAGTGTGCCTTTTGAAGATATACAGCCAAGGTTGTAAGATATTGTATATTAATTAGGATGCCAGAATCTTCTTTTAATTATTATTGTCCATATTTAGCTAAATAAGACAGCATTTTAATCTCGAATATGAACTTTACGTGTAAGATCTTCTATTTTAGGATAAGCATCTCTCTGCATTGTGAAAGTTAGAAGGAAATATCTAAGATTAGAAAAGAAATTTAATAATTTCAAATCTTCCACAACAAAAACCATGTTAAGAAGAGTAGTTGACGGTGTCATGGCTGATGTTTTTGGTGCCGCTCGTATAAGACACCAATAATTTTATAAAAATGCAAACTTTTTGAAACACTTCATTTGATTAATTTAATTTACAACTTCCGCAAATTACTAAAATATTTTTCCTGCCCTCCTGAACATTAATTTGTTTATAAAACATTCCACAAATTTATTGCATTTTTGACTCACTTATAGGATGAATATCAGCCTGGTATTTTAAAGGACTGTCGTCTATTTTTGAAATTTTTCTCTGTCATCTGAAAACTTCAATTTGTTCTCGAAAAAAATAATTCCAACCCAAAAATTGACATTTTGATAGAAATTTTTTTGATCCTCTATTTTTCCAAAAAAAATATCTGGTCACCCTCCTCATTTATTCATTATAAAAAAGGTATTTTTGCTCCAACTGCACAAAAGTTTCAATCAAATTGAAGGTTCAATACCTTCACATCTAAATTCATTCAATCTGCTCACAAAAGAACTCAAAAATAGAACAATTGAGCGTTTTCATCCATCACCAAACTTCCCTCCAACACGAAAAGTTCATTGATCATCAAAGGGTGTTGATGCATGCTCTCGTTTGTTCTTAAACCAAATAGTGGATAAAATTATTCCCAATAAACGTTTAAAAGGGTAGATGAAGTGTTGAATCAGTTGCTTTATTCGCTCAAATTCTTGAACAACTCAATCGATAGTTATGAATGAAAATAAATCATAAAAATCCATATAGCATGGAGCTCTTAAATGTAATTTATTTTTTCGTGATGTATCAATAATGACATCAAAAGTCTGGTTAAAGTCAATTACAGTGAACTTTTGAGCTCAAAGAACTCAATATTTATATGAGTGTGATGCCGGAATGACTTGGCAATTCCAAAGATTAATATTATGGGAAGCTTATTTTGTAAAAACTTCACCGGTAAATTAGGCAAACAGAAAAAAAGAAGAAAAAGTTGTACTTATTGTTCCAATACAGAAACAAGGAAGCGGTAACTAAAAAATGAATCACTTTACATTATATACTTCTTTTCTTTAATAAATTCTGTGTACGTACAGCAGAAGAAATGAAGAAGATTTAATTTAATTTTAACTTGAATGCAAGTTTTATTTCATTTCATTTTATTTATATCAATCAATCTCTCAGCGCTCGGTGCATTTCATGTTAATATGAATTTGCACTCTTTTATCACTTTTCATTTATTTTGCAATATTAGCTTTTTATTGCAGTTTAATAGAAGAAAGAGGACAATATTCTTAGATTTTCTTGTTCTTCTATTTGTGAAATTTATTGAATTAATTTAGAACTTCTTTGATTTTGTGTATTTTAAAAATCACGAGACGAAATAGACTCAAAGAAGCACTTTCTTGTGTATAAACTAGTTATTGTCTTTAATATGGCAAGGAAATACCCGAGAAACTGGTCTTAAAGATCAGATGCAGGGGCGTATTCAGAGAGGGGTTTTTGGGGTCAACCCCCCTCTCTCTGGAATTTTTTTTCAATTTGATAGGGTTTTTTAAGAAAAAAATCCCAAAACCCCCCTAAATTTTCCCATCCATACAAAAATAAATTTCAAAACCCCTCCCAAGCTAATAGGACTTTGCTAGCACATTCCCAAAACATGAGAACATTTTCAATATAATCATCTGTAAGGTATTACTAGAGATTCTCTAAAGGATACTAGTAAGATGTATCTCCCCAGAAATACAGCTCACCGGGCCGATCAAAATTTTCTCTCAATTTCTCTCAGGAATATGAAATCTAAATAGACCAAAACTAGGAAAAATCGAATAAAAGAACCTAGTAAGATAAAGATTAACCTTCTAGTTTGGTTCCTTTTATTGAAATCACAAGAATCTTTTCAAAAAAAGCGTATAAACAACCCAACACAGTTATTTTGATAACTTATCCCAAGCCATGGATGCATTCAACTCAATAAAAATTGAATAAAAGGAAAGGAAATCAAAAAAAAACTTTGTCGCGTGGCAAAAATAGAATGCGTTTTGTGAGCTAAAACTATTTTAAGAAACGATAAGGAAGTTGCATTTGAAAATATTAAACAAATCAAAATATCAAACGTCATTGAGTAAACCAGAAATGCATGCAGACTTACAGTCTGCTGCTATTTGTCTTTAACGATGCATGTTGAGGCTTACAAATTACTTCATGCCCTTAGACAAGGACACAAATTGGATATGCATTAAAACTTTTATAATAATAGAAATTTGTTAAATGCGGTGTTACTAAAAGTGGAAGCACATGGCGGTGCATATTAATGAATATCAAGGAGGTGCGATGACATGCTTAAAAATGGAAGAGAAGAGAAAAATTCCTCTCAACTGCTCGATTATTTTATTCGCCCTTTTAGCTTTCATTTACAGCACAGCACAGACAAGAAACAAAAAGTCGGAGAGTAAAAAGTTTTGTCACGTTCGTCTTGAAGATCAAGATCACGACAAAAACTGAAAATTATTTTTACAAAAGAGATGTAAAAGTCATTGAGATGCGCACATCTACAGAAAAATATTTTTTCATTTACCTAATACTCTGATTTTTATTTTTCCGTCTATAATTGTAAAAAATGTCTTGAATGTAAGTAAAATTTCTGTTGCATATGCTGATGCTCTTCACGTTTTATAGTTTATGATTCTTTACACATGCTGCTCAGTAATACTGATATTATTTTTAACATGAAAAATCACTTGTTATCTCATTCAAATTACGTGCATCTCACATGATTTTTCTGAATCATCTTCAGCTAAAGTTTTTTTTTATTATTATGAATAATTTAATCACTCTTTTTTCTTCTTCTCAACAATAGTTGTGGAATTTTTTCGTTTTTTGTTTTGATGGAATCACTTCACTTAATTTATATTTCAATTTTTAATAAATTTATTTCGATTTTTATTGACTGTTTAGTTTTATTTTTATTAAATTAGCTGGAATTAGTAGAACAGAATTTTATTTATTTTAAATTGTTGATAAGACTTTAAGTAATTATTTTTTTCGCTATTCGGTGTAAATTATATTAATTTAAAAAAACCAAGGAGAGTAACGTGTAAAAAAATATGATAAAATTTTCTATAAATTCTAAATTTTACCAGTAATTAAGCAGTTTGATTAAAGTGACACGTTTTTGAAAATTACTGATATCTACACTCTAATTAACTAAAAATTTAAAAAAAATTCTTGTATTAAACAAAATTAAGGTAAACTTGAATTAAATTAAACTTTTTTATAAATTTTTGATACAAGAAATGTTTTTTTAAAAGTTTTTAATCAATAAATTTCTTGAAGAATTTGAATTTTTCACTATTTATTTTAATTTTTTGATTTTTTTTTAATTTTTTTAGATCTTTTTGATTTTATTAAAACAGGATTTTAAAAAAAATTTAAATTTTATCCAGATTTTTGAATTTTTTGAGAATTTTTAAGTTTTTTTTAATTTAAAATTTAAACTTTTATAAGAAATTTCACGAAATCTATAATATTCAAAAAAAATTAAATTATCCCAAAAAAATAACATTTTTTTAAAAAACAACTCGTCTTTTTCAATAACTTTGTAATTCATCATTATTTACTCTAAAATTTAGTCAGAATTTTTACTACAAAAAATCCCGTAAAATCTTCCTTTTTGTGAATCACATTTTAAGAACAAATATCATGGATATTTGACCAAGTTCTTCAGAATTATAAGAAATGTCTCCCCTTGTTAAGCTTGTTAATTTTCAAAGCACCTTTTTATTTTTCCATCTTATTAACGAATTTATATTGTGACAAATATTTACTTATTCAAAATATCAAACAAATTAATTATATTTTTTATTAATAACTCACGAATAAAAAAAAAACTCAACCGAGCACTTCAACGTCTCGAAAACTAGTGAGCAAATTTTAACCGACTGAACAAAAAAAATGTAAATAAAAACAAGAAAATAATAGAATAACAATAATGAAATAAAAAGTGTGAGCAAAATGATCACTTATTCACATAATTCAACTTACAATATGACTAGCTTGAGAGGAACGAAAATGTTACGAGAATTCTCAAGTTTATGCTCAAATAAATTACATTTTATAACAGTCAATGAATCATTGAATAGTTGAAGTAAGTAATTGCTGCATACTTTAAAGGAGTAAAATGAAATATTTTGTATTACATCTGCTCACTGAATTAATGCTGTGACTTGGCTGTGACAGTAAAAAAAATTTGAGAGAATTTGTATCAATGGATATTTTATTATCGCCCATAAACTTCATAAAATATAACGAAGGAGAGCATTTTCCTTCTTGGATTTTATACAGCATAACATAAATTGTTCATCGGAAATGCTCACATATTATGATACGGAAGTGATTTTATTTTATGAAGAGAATGATGAAATTATTTTTTGAGTGCTTCCAGCTTCTCAGAGCTGATAGCTAGATTATTATTATTTTATTGTGGTTTGTATTATGAGGAACAAGACAAGATGATTTCTAGTCTAGCTTTCCGGATATGAAGTGTTATTGGAAATTTTCGATAAAAATTATTATTTGTGGAACCTTATCGCAGCACAGAGACAACTCTGTACGATTGCATGACACTGACTTAGACCCAAGATTTGACAACTCTGTTCAATTATTTTGCAAAAATATACACCCGGGGACAAGACCCCTGGCTTAGTGGTTAGAGTACTGGGTTACCAACCAAGAGGTCAGTGGTTTAATCCTCACTCTGAGCAATTTTTTTCAAAATATTATTATTATTTTAGCGATTAAAAATAATTTGAAAATTTAAAAAATATTTTTAAAAATTTAAAAAAAGTGTTTAAGAGTCCAGTTTAAGAAATGTTTTTAAATATCTTCATACAAATTTAAAAAGGTTTTTTAAATCTTTTCTGTGAGCGTGATTACTGTCTATAACATATTTAAACCAGAGATAATTCAATATACAATTCAAAACAAGAATTAATCAATTCAATATTAGGTTAGACCACAAGATTTTCCAAACACAACTCATAAAAGACATGCAAGCTATTATCTAATCTTTGCATTCCCCTAAACAATATAAGCTCTACATGACACCAACAACAAGTTTTCTCATCTATAAATCGTTTTGCCGACACACCATTTCCTTGCTAGCTTTTCCTTTTTGCTGTCCATAAGAAAGAGAAAATGACCATGAAAATAGCCCCACAAGATTTGATCGAATTTGTTGTTAAAGTAGTTATCAATTTACGACAGCACATACTTATACCCAAGGCGTACAGCATCTCAGTTTGAAGCAAATAAAACTTTGTTGACCCTTTTCTCTTCATTATTTCATCAAAGATTATTCATTCGTAAAAATCTCAACTTTTTTGCTTCCCAAACTCCACATTTAATGATCTAAACTGGATCTAAATCAAAGTATGTTTTATACATGCTGTATAATTTAATTCCAACTAAGTAATAGATCAAGTTTTTGTGACTAAGAAAAGAAAGTTTTTCCAATAAAACTGCAAACAGGAGAAAAACTTATGCTTCTTAATTTTTTGTTGCTTCTTACTTACTTTTTTTTAAACATCAATAGACTAAACTTTTCATCGATTTATGTACTTAAGAAGTACGCAAAAAGTTTTCATTTCTTCTAGGCTTCGGTTATTTTTGCTTATGCTACATTGTCAGTATTCCATATGGAATAAGAAACTGTTCTAATAAATCTCTCCATGCTAATACTTTGATTTTCTGTAGAAAAAAACTATGGGCTTTAAACAATTTTGTTTGATGAAATGATATTAAGTTACTATTTGTCCAGAAGAAAATCGATAGACTTTAGAATTGCAAAAAAAATTGGTTTATAAAACATTATTATTGGGTGATAAGAACAACGTTTCTTTGAACTTAACTATTAAGCCACAAATTCGGAGTTGTAGCCAGAACTTTTATTTAAGAGGTCCAGTTTTTTTTCTCATGCAATTTTAATCTTTAGGAGAGTCCTATACAAACTCAATCTCAAAGATGTGTTCAGACCCTCGTTGACCCCTTCCTTTGGCAGGTTTCTCGAGGTTCTTGGGTATACCCTTACCATACTAAAAATAATGCCTTACCAGAGAAAGTGACCCCTGGCTACGCCACGGCGAAAATACAAAAAATAGCTGAATTTAAAAATGAAGGATTTAACTAGCATCAGAATAACTTATAACATTTTTCAGAGAAATTATGGTAGTTAAATTTAAAGTATAAGCCTAGAAATAGACCAAATTTTTCATTTCCTAAAGCAATGGACCACTCGCTACAATCTTTATACAAGGATTTTGTAGCAGAAAATATGATTCTAAATGTAAACAATCCCAGTTTTCGAATGCGAATTTAATATTTATATTCTACTACTGTCTATTGGTCTACACTTTAGCTACGAACTTCCAAATATCCAAATGTTCAGTTTTTCATGCTCTGTAACATAAACTATTGCACACGATTTATATAGATGAATAGATGTGTACATTTCTCTTATTATTATTCTCATCATTGCCACCATCAATATGATTGTTATTGTTGAAAATAGGGCAGGCATTCTTACTTTCTTGGGCAAGTAAACAGATGATGTGAAAAGAATGGAGAATTTACATAAACGTCTACCTCTACATCCTCTCATGCTTACATTGTAACTCTATGTTGTGATGAACTGTTGAATTTAAATGCTTTACGACATACGGCACATGTTCTCGTGTTCATTCCAAATGTCTATACAGTCTATCTACAAAAATTTCTCGTATAGATATAATACCGTGAACATGTATGCATAAATTTTTTGCCTTCACATTGCCGCAGTATCATTAAACATTGTATGCTGTACACGAAAAAAAAGTGAGTATGAAACCAAGAAGATGGGAATATGTCTCACATATGTATATAAGATGTATTGCTACCGCTCTTTCTCTCTCTTCCTTTTTTCTACATGATATCGTCGACATGAATATGGAAAATTGACTTGGTTTAATTCCAATGCTTTAATGCTTTTTTGCTCAATGTATTCAAGGGATTGTTTGATATCTGATACGAAAGTAATGCACTAACACAGATAAAGGATCAAAAAGCTCTCACTGCCGTTGAAAGCATTGCTCTATTGTTGCCTTCATACAACTCAATGCAGTCGAATGTTTTACGAGAGTAAGCATCAGTAGCAGACAGCAAAGATAAAAGAATAGAAATTCTGTCAGTGCAAATTTAGATTTTGGCGCGACGAGACGATTGTTATAAATTAAAATTTGCGCATATCATCCCCAGAAGAGGATTCTCTAGTTTTTAATACATTAATAAAAGGAAGAATTGTAGTTAAGGCATTTGTGGATAATTCAGAAACATTCAGCATTCATTTTCTGCTTTTTTGCACCCGTTTTAGTGAAAAAAAAAGAAAAAATATGAAAGAAGAGGAAACAGAATATTTAAATTATTCATAATCAGATTCAAGTTATTGAAGAAATTTTCTCCACGACATGAAAATTATGTGTGTGTATGTGTATGTGTGTAAAATATTAAACCTATCAAAATAAATAAAAAAATTTGAAATAATTTAAAGAGAATAAAAAATATATATCAAGGAATAACCAGCGGTGCATCAATAAAAAGTGAAAATCTTGAGGATACAAATACAAGTGAAAGGTTGTTGCTTCTAGCCAATAAAAAAAAGGAATAAAAAATATTAAAAACATAGGCAGTACATGATAGAGTATGTGACGTGATACAAAAAGAAACCAGTGTGGATTTTTGATTAATGAATTTTTCTCTCTTTTGATGTTAAAATATTTATGGTCGTTGAGCTCAAAAGAAGAGAAAAAGAAGCAAAAGAATTTTTTTTTCTTTTTCCTTTCTACGTAAATATTCTGCTTTGTGCTTTGTTTTGTGTTGTGTGGGACGATGCTTTTTCTACATTAGTCTTCTCTAGCCCCCGGAGATGTGCTTACCTGCTTTTTTTTGAAAAGCAAAGCAAAAAAAAGTTTTGAAAAGAGAATAAAAGTGAAAAAGGAGCAAAATTAAGAAAAGGGGAGAGGGAAATTAGTAAGATTGGTTTCCTTAAAATACATCTAACCTACTCCTGGGAATTCTCATTGTTATCAACATAATTAATTACTACAAATATCAAGCACTTTGTTTGATGGAAGAATCTGACACTTTCGGATTAATACTTAGTTCATACTGATTCTCTGATTAATTGCTATCTAGGCTTGAGGTTACTGCTGTTCATAAATTTTTGATCAATTTTGTACACGATTTGAGCATGACATGATTTTGGTTAATGTAAGACATGAAAAATTCTGTTTTGAGTTTTATCTTTTGATGTCAAAATCACTTTTTGAGTTGTGCTCAAGCATATGTAGCTTTGATTCTTGAATATTCGCTGTATTACAGCTTATTAAGTGGTATTTTACAAGAATGGGATGTTAAGACCAGCCTATCTTATAGTTTCAAATGCTCCTCGTTAAATATTGGAGATACATGCCTAAAACGGTAAAAAAGCACTCAAATACGATAAGATCAAGTACGGATTGGATTAGTTTTAATGAATTCTAATGATACTCAATGGGTCGCAGTACCTCGAGAATCAGACAGAAGGAGCAACAATAACATCCGTCTCAGAACTCTTTCCTAGTACTCAAAAAAATTCTTACACAAATATACATTTATTGTAATCCGCAAACTACATCCTTAAGTGCAAACAACTGTAAACTCGTTCCGTAAAATTAAATTTCCAGAATTTAAACACCGAGAAATTAGAATTATTTTATTCTTGAATTCATCATTAGAACAATATGAAAGCATATTAAGTACAGACATAAAAAAGCTTTTTTTTTCTCCTCTCGTTTCTCATGACATACCATATCGTTGCACGAGCATCAACACGAACAGCAACAACAATCATATCATACGAGCGCTCATGATGTTTTTAAATTTTAACATTTTATGGCGCTTTTAACATACATTTAGTATTTTACATAATCAGTGGTGGAAGAATTACTACAGCATGTGTGTATGTGTAATTTCTTGTGCTACATGTGTGCCAAATCCTACCCAAGTTTAAAAATTATTTCTTTCGTTTTTTTTGTGTGTACACTCTTATTTCCTTCTGTGCGAGTCATATGAAAACAGAATCCATTAAAGATGAGGATTTTTAAATAAAAAAAATCGATTTCAGTTTGCGTGCCTTAACATTGTTCCACTCACATTCAATACACCACATTTTTTGACATGCTAAAACACGTACAAAGGTCTTATCGTTTAAAATATCTTTTTTTTCGTCTATGAAACGTAAAAGGAAAGTGTGTTGATAAAGACAAGAAAATTCTCATTTGTTGTTCAATGCTCAGGGTTGGAATAATGTGTATAATAATCATCTGTTTTAATATGTTACTGTTAATTGTAATGTGGTGACAAGTGTTTAAAATCTCCATCAAATTTAAGGACGATAAAGTTCAAAAATAACAAATTTATTTAATGTTACGAAATTTATGAATTCTAAGGATACATCTACAAATTCAATAAAACTCACGTACCTTTTTTGACTTTTTATCCTCAATGTTGACTAATGAAATGTTTGATCAATTAGATTATTTTTTATTCACTAAATTTAAGTAAATGCTTACTTTGAAAAAATATTTTAATTCATCACTCACAGAATGTAAACAAAAGGGGTGTGAAACTATGTTTGTTAAATTTAATGAATCAAATTTGAATCTTGAAAGTCCGTTAAATCAATAATCAACGTTTATTAGAGATTTAATGCTTCAATACCACCTGCTTCTGTATATAATCTTATAATCTGATTGCTTTCTTGTGTGAAACACAAATTTTATTGATTCTTAACATTGGCTAATCAGAAAACGCCATTCCTAAATATGAATATTGCGATTTTTTGCAGACAACTAGAAGAAATTTTCAATAAAAAACAACGAGGAAAGAATTCCTAGACTGCCTCAGTTTTAATATTGGCAATCATCTTGACTCCCTTCTTCAAATTAAACACAAATTAAAGCTATAAATGCAAATATCCCAAAAAAGAGTAATAATAATTGTGTGGCTGAAATTTATGCTCAAAAACATTATTATCATCTAGCCCTAGCTTAAATTCATCCCTCTGTGCTATTGTTTTTATTTTATAATAATCTTTCAGAGATACTATTAAGAGCACATAATTAATTAGCCTATAAGAACTCTATTCGTTGCCATTTTCCCTTAAAATTTAAACTTTGCCTCTTATACAGTCCGAAAAAAGGCTGAACGAATTTATTTGAGTCAGGAGATTTGAGAGTGAAGGTTAAATGTGGCAAAAAAGATAAGCATATATGAGAATTAAAATCATTATCGTTTTTCACAACTAACACAACATTTCACTTTGCTCATATACATATTGTATAACAATAACAGACCTTATAACAAGAACAACAAAGCCAAGCACTTAAATTTTGGAGGTTCGAGATGTTTTCGACAAATTTATTCTCGAGTTAAAGTGAAATTTTGATTTTTTGATGATCTTGACTTGAATTTTGAAAATAACGGCTTTGAAAATTTCAAATTTTTAAAAAACCGGTAAAATTTTTCAAAATATTTTGAGACGTTAGCGAAGAACTTTGAATCCCCAAGCCGGAATATTTAAATGAAGAAAAGAAAATTAGTATATATTGTAAACTCCATTCGCGTTGCGATGCGATGATGAAAAATTGTTTTAAGGTGTGAATTATTTATGACGAAATCTAAGATAAAAGATGTTATAAAGCTTAATCGTGAGAATCTGAATACATGAAAAATGCATGACTGACATTAACAAGAAAAAAATTACTAATACAAGATAAAATAAATAAATAAAGAAAATAGAAGAATGCCAGCGATCAAAAGTTTTGTAGAGTGAGAATGGGAAAAGAAGCAGGAAATAATGCATGAAGAATTTTGACATTTTCATCTTCTTTAATTTTATTTTCATTCTTGTCGAATGTTATCGTAAGACTTGAAAGTTCAGCACTATGTCGCCAATATCATTGACCTTATAGGAAAAATTATTTGCTAGGTACGAGAATAGAACAGAAAATCGATTTTGCGGTAGAAAGATATAATTTTCAATTGTCTTAGAAATGAAGATAGGAATTGACAGAAGCTTCAAATTTTATATGGGAAAGTGTGCACATGAAGTTTATTTAGTGACGAAGGATGAAGTTTAAAATAGCATGAGATTTTAGTGAAGTGCTTTTGTAATCTAGGGTATTAGTTTTAGAACTAGTCGATATTTTTTAAGCTTATTGGTTATTTTCAGCGGAGGAACAATGCAAAATTTGACGGTCAAATTTTTTGAAACATGTTAACTGAGATGAAAATTTTCAAATACTCCAAGTGAAAATTAATTTCTTTCAATTTTCTTGAAATTTATCCATCCAACTTTTAATTTTGGATTGAAAATATGAAGGAATTAGCTTGATATTTTCAAGCTGAAACTGCACACAAGTTGAGAAAAATTTTCATTTTCCAAAGGTTTTTTTGCAAATCAAATTGGAGTACTTGAAAAATGCATCTAAGTTAATATGTTTCAAGAAATTTGTCCATTATATTTTGCAAAATTTAATTTAATTTTATATTCAAAATCCATTATATTTTATCCATCTTTTTAATTTAAAGTACTTTTTGTTGAGTTCAAGCCATTAAAATTGTATTTGACTAATATTCCATGAACTAATTGACATTTCTATAGCCTTAAATTAGAAAATAGCAGATTGATAAGTGGTATTTCGCAAATTACGTCACGCTTTAGGGATTGAAAAATTTGTGACAGGGTGAAGGGAGAAGGGGGTCAAAAAGTTGTTAGTTGCTAGACTGAAACATTATTCAAATTTTAGTCGATTTTTCGCGTGCAAATTTTTAATAAATTTCCCTCAATCGTCTATTTTTTCTGGCTACAGTTTTTGAGGCAGTCACGAAAACACATAAAATCATGCAATAAATAAGTGACATAGATTAAAAGAATAAATTTTCCAACAAATTTCTTTCACTCATGTACAACATTTATAAATCATGGTGTGAAAAGTGTGATTTGACTAAGACATGACTAAAAGATTGGTACCATGATATCCAATACGAGTTTTTAAAGGGTTATTTAAGTGAATGGTATGATTGTTGTGAATAATGAGTAAAAAATGTAAATTATGTGAAGTGAATGTTCGAGGCAGTTAGGTCTGTGTCTTGAAGATTTAGGGTAAGGATTTTCAAAAAATGGGATCATTGGATGATATGTAAGGCACTGCAACGTCGACGATATAACTGCAAGACATCAAACGTGGACGTGGGGGTACCCTGATGGCGTCGTGACAGTCGTTTTTGTTCGATTTGACGAAAAAAGTGTTGTTTGCTGCAGCGTGTCACTCGAAAGTGACGTAGTAGTGCCCAGACAGTGTCATGATGGTTGGTAAATGACAAGAAAATGAGATTTGCTATAGTGTGTCTCGGGTGCAGTATATTTTGAATTCAAAATCTACAAAAAATTCTCCTTTTCTCGAAAGCTTTAATTCAGATACAAAAAAGAGCATTAAATCCACAACATCAACCATGACAGCCACTCCAATCTAATTTCCTCAAACAACTGTATCAGAAGTATCCAAGAGCCAATAATTGCAATTTAAATACTCAATCAAACTACAATATAAAGTCAACTAACCATCCCATTCGATTAAGCAATTTCCATAAGATATCCAATTCAATTTATCATCTCAACAAGTTTGTTCCATAACTCAATATTTTTCCGAATGAAAAATGTGAGAAAAAAAATCATTTCACTGAGTAAAATGTGGGCATTGCTAAAAGCTGTGATTAAGAGAGAAGCATCTTCATTTATTGCTCTTTGTTTTCTTCATAATAAAAAAATTTTCATCTGGAATTGCACTGCTTTTTTGCTTGTTATTTCTTCCTTCCCGATGTAAGCGAGATTGTGGAAGATATAAAGAAAATTAAAGGAGGAAAAGCAATTCGTTGTGAATAAGAGAGAGAAAGCGACAGCAGCATAGCATTCATAATATCCGTCTGCAGAGATTGCCAGCTTCTCTTTTGTATTTTGATTTCCATTTATTTTCAATAAAGCTTTCAGCTGTATGTTTTCATGTCATGATACTTTTTTTCCTTTGAATCGTTGTTTCATCAAGCTTATTTACTTCCTTTATTTACCCATTTCGTTACATGCAGAAACACAAAAAAATTATGAGAGAGAGAAAAAGGAAAGGAGAAAGAAAAACCATATTCACGGTGATAAATGTCAGTCTGTAAAATAAAAAAAAGCTCATGTCTCATAAAATTTCCTCCTTTCTTCCATTCATTTTAGTACATGATCTGAACTTTTTGGGTTGTGAGTGTATATGACCTCATTTTGTGAGAGTGTCTGACTATGGACTGTTGTTCTACTAAAGTGGATTCGAATAGATAGAAAATATTAGTTGACTTCGTCCTCTGGTCATAAGTAATTAGAGACTGACATTTTTCACTAGGAGCTGTGTTGTACCTGCAATAAATATAATTTTAAGGCAACAGACAACTTTTACGGCTACCCTGACTTCTTTGTGACGTTTCACCATTAATACAACATCGTGATGGTGCCATGATGACAACATTATGCCTCCAGTTTAAGCATCAGCTGCTATAGATTTTTCCAAGCTGTTTAGTCACAAGCATCTGGTTGGCAGTAAATAAAAAACCAAAATTGAGATAAATTATAGATGCGCTTCTGTTTTTCCTCGATAATAAATGTTTCGTCTATCCAATCTACATAAACCTTCCACATACCCATAAACAGCCACAATATAGCTCTCGTAAATAATGATACAAAGACGAAAATCATGAGACACAAAGCATCAGATGACTGATGTGAAAGTAGAATGTGAAAATTAAGATAACAAAGCAATGAGGAATGTAAAAGCCAAAACAAATGAACGTGTCATGAAAATCATTCATAAAAAGAGGACTACGAATGACACTTGATATGTGAATATGCAACTCTTATAAACACTATCATCGTCCGTAAACATGACGTCATAAATTGTTTCATTTTATTGATTTTTTTGTTCATTTTTGCTTCTCATCGTTACACTCTTACTGCCCTCATGGGTGCTTTTTATAAAGTAGTAAATATACTAAAATGTGCGAAAAAAAGGAGAATCAGATAGATACGGTGAAAGCATGAAAATGTAAATAATCATTAGTTTATCTCGACTCTTTTTAGTTAAGAACATATCCCTTAAGGAACATGAATGAGCAAGGTTGAAAGAAGAATATTTGTAATTGAATAAATGTATTCTTCTCTTTATGGCGTTACAGAGACTTGAAGAGATTCAGAAGTGCCATTGAAAGGACTTTTTTAAAGGGTCTATAGAGGAATTTAGGTATTGGATTGACAAAAGGAATTAGAAATCATTAGGATGGTGAATATTTTTGCTGTGCATTGAGTGGATTATTTACATTTTTTCTCTCTGATGGAATTATGAACGGAAACTTGAATCCTTTATTTCTGAAAAATAATACAGCAGAGTGAAATGCAGGTGATTCTGCAAGGGTGTAGCCAGGGGATGGTCCTTAGGTCCACCCCCCTTGTGATACAAATAATGTTGAAGACTACTCACAAAATCAATCTTATGGTTGAGTTTATATTTCAATGATGTTTTCAAAATAAAAAATTGAAGGCGTTTGCTCTATTTTTTTATTTTTGAAAACATTACTGTAATGTAAACTTTCTATTAAATTTTTATACCTTTTCAGACACTAAGATTGATTTTGCTAGTAGTTTTCAACATTTTTTTTATAAAAAAAATAATTTTTCGATTTTAAAAGTAAAAAAATTCCTGCATAGAACTGTGTATCTAGAACTTTAAATAAAATTAAATTAAACCTGGAATAAATTTTTTAAAAAATAGAGAAATTTAAAAAAGTTTATCCACAAATGTATATGTACTATTATGTACTGACCTACACATCTGAGGTAACAACATATAAAAAAAATTTCAATATAAAACCTTAATTTTCCCAACATCAAGAATTATCGTGCCTCATCACTTATTTAAGCTAAAAAATCATAATCAAATAAAAAATTCAAGAACTTTCAGTATCTAATCATCAAATTATAAAGTTCATGCTTGCTTTCAGTATCCCCGTATGAATTTAAAATACCGTCCCAATGGATGAATAATTTTCATGAATAATTAAATAATGTAAAAAGTAAATATTTTTCAAAAAAAAACTTTCAATTTTCAGCATAAAAAAAATTCCATTCCAGTCTTTAAGTACAAAAGTAAACATAAACTACAAATTGGATAAAATTAAAGCATCTCAGTAAAATGCTTAACAACTTCTTGATTGTTTTAAAACAATTTCATTTCTCTTTGAGGCAATGTTTGGATGCCTCAAAAAGTTTAACAATTGATGTAATTTATCATCCAAAAAAAAAGTCTCGAGATGTAGCAGATAATAAGAGCAAAAGAACTGGGAAAGATTCAAGGTTCTTTGCACCTTAAAAGCACGAAAATTTCTTTTGTTCTATTTTCTCCTATTAATCGATATACATGTGAATGTATTAGGTAGAAAGAGGAAAAAGCAACTGTTGCTTACTGCATGAATAACGAATAACGGAAGCTACAATGGGAAGGATGTTTGAATGGATGGAGGTTAAAAATAAAAATGAGAGAAAAATTCCTGGTAATTTTTTTTCTGTGCTGTCTTTCAAGTGGTTTGAGTTCAGCGGCAACTTTATGTCTGAATAGAGGAACGAGAGGGAAAATTAATTGGTAAGAGAGTAAAGGAAAGTTTGTTGGCAGACCTAGATCGTGAAAAACTGTATAATTTTTCTTAATTGCTTTAATTGACTTTGGCAGCCTTTTTTTTGCATTTGCTACAAAACGCCCTTAACTTTCATCATTCATCCATCATATCATACGTTAGGAACTTTTCTTTCCACCAACTCTTGTTCCATGGCATACATAATGGTTTGATGAGGGGTTTGATAAAATATAAACTTTCTCAATATTGAAATTGTTGTGGATTTTTGCTCGAGTCTTCTTCTTTGAACTTTTTTGTACTTTTTGTTGAAGGTATGCATATTGAAATATTTTATGGTTGGGTATTCATTTAACCAATTTCAACAGGGGGACGCTCATAAATGACGTCACAAAAAACATGATTTTTAGAAAATTTCTTTTGTATGGAAGTGTCAGAAAGCGTCAGA
The DNA here is from genome assembly GCA_963573255.1 of Chironomus tentans. Taxonomy (NCBI): domain Eukaryota; kingdom Metazoa; phylum Arthropoda; class Insecta; order Diptera; family Chironomidae; genus Chironomus; species Chironomus tentans. The sequence goes on along the minus strand of OY754302.1, from coordinate 37,600,419 downwards.
CCCTCTTGCTTCCCTAACCCCCAGGAACGTTTCCGAGTTTTTAAGGAAATTTCTTAACTGACGTTCGGTATTCAATCAACTAAACGTCAGTTAGTCCAAACAAGAAAATCCCCAATCCCTCTATCTAGCTATGCGCCTGGAAAACTTGCTAATCTGCTGACCAGACGCGTAGCCAGGGGGGATTGGGGGATTTATTAACCTCTCACCGGAAAATTCTTCAATATGCTAGGAGGTCATTCACTTATGACGTCCAAAATTTTGGGGGGAGGGGGGTCTGAGATTTTGTGACACCTTCATACAAAAACAATTTTTGTGACAAAGAGGGAGGGGGTCTAAAAATGTCTTCACCACTGTCACTGACCATCAGATGACTTAAATGCCTTCTTTAACCGAGCTTCTTTGGATCTGTAGACACTTTTTCGTGTCAAAACATCAACTTTATTGAAAAACTAATATAATTCCACATTATTCTTTCATCTTAATAGTCTTCTTTTTAATTCTGCCCAAAGTCTCATTCAAATGCATCAGTTCCATTCTCATCCGATGTAGTCACTAAAATCTACAATATCAAATCTCCACCATCACCAAACAAAATGAAGTTGCACCAAATTTAAGTCATGCTTCTGGCTTTATATTTCCTCACTGTTGAACTTTTCTGAGTGTTTAAATTAAGACTATTAGAAAGGTGCATATTGTGCTTTGTTTGGCAAATTGAGCTAACATAAAAAATATTTTTTGGTGCTTCTGCACGGCAGACTACAATTAGACAAGAGAATTATTATTCAAATGTTTTCTTCATTTTCTCAACAAATTTTATTCGCTTTAAAATTGCACATCATCATTTGTGAGGATGCAAACATTAATTTGCATAACTTTTTCTCATGTTCGTTGTTTCGTTCCCACATCTTATATTCAGGGTGATCTATGTTATTCCCACAGTATGGAAAATAAAGTTTTCATTTTTATTTTCACGTTTACTGCATTAGTTTCTCATGCAGCTTTTTTGTTGTTGTTGAAAAATTTGTTATGAATATGCTGTTGCTTTGAGTAGCTAGAATATGTGAAAATGGAGGAGCAAAGTAGGTCAATTCTGAAAAATAGCAAGTTTGAACTTCTGTTAATGCAACTAGCACATGGAGATGGATTATTTTTGAGGGATGTTACTAGTTTTAATATTTTTGACCCCTGATTTGACTTGATGTAGATTCTGGATTGTGATCTGAGCATGGATTAATGCCCGCAATGCTACAACTGCAGTCTCTAATTCTAAAATCAAAAAAATTTTATAAATAACTTTAAAACTTAATAAAAATTCCCACATAAAAATCTGAAGTTCATCAACATACCAATTTGTTACTCTCGCCATTCAACCACATTTTTATAAACATTTGGCAATAAAAAAATACATTCGGAATAATATCGAGGCGTATAATTTTCCATTAAACAGCCAACACGCAATGAAAATGCTATAAAATTACGATTCATTGATTTTGAATTCATAAAAAAATACACAAGCTCTATGTGAAAATTTCCTGCTATAAAGTTCTTTCTTACTTCCTTCCGTTTCTCAGTGAATCTCGGTTTTTTTTGTCACAATACTAATGATAATAGGCAGTAAATGGGATGTCATTAAAGAGGATATTCAAAAACTTGAAGATATTTTTTTTAAAAAGGATGTTTAGGAATAGTAACGTAGATAAAATAGATGGAAGAAGATTTTAAATGGAAACAGTAATGTGACTTTATAAAGTAATAATTTTAGTTCAGAATGAAACATGCTGTAAATGATGTAAAAGTTATTATTTCAGGAACATAAGCATGAAATGACTAATTGGAGCTAATATTTAAGTTGGATATCTATTATATTTATGTAGAAAAGTTAAGTATAATTCCCCAGGAACAAAAACCATTAAAAAGTTAGTTAAAAACCAGGGGGAAGACTACTTGGTGGAAAATTTTTCCGCCACGTCTGGCGGAAAATTTTCAGAGAGCACTAAGAATCAAATTTTTGGTGCTAACATGTATAAAACCTTAATACAAGAACTACTGACCCTTTTTCCGCCAGAAAATATGTGTAAATTTGGAGTTATAGCTCAAAAAGTGCGTGGCGGAAAAAAAATTTTTGGCGGAAAATGATTTTTTCCACCAAGTAGTCTTCCCCCTGTTAAAAACTTGTCAGCTGCAACCAACTTTCGGTGAGCTTTTAACGAAATTTTACTGGTTTTGGTTACTGGGGTATGTTGTCTCTGTCCACCTTCTAATTGGTGATTGTAATTGGATTATACAAGATGAAACATGAGATGTGCGGTCTTATGCTTTAAGCATTAAGAAGGACTCGAAAAATTCACCAGATATTTGTGCACTTATAAAAAATTAAAAAAAACCGTTTTAAAAAGTTTTTAAAATTTAAAAAGCTGATTTTTAAATTTTTTCAATATATATTGACAAATTGTCATATAGATTTTAGGCTTAGTTGTTAGAGTACTGGGCTACCAACCAAGAGGTCACTGGTTCGATCCTCACTCTGAGCAATTTTTTAAAAATTTAAAAAAGCTTTTAAGAGTCCAGTTTAAAAAATGTTTTTAAATCTCTTCATGCAAATTTAAAAAAGTTTTTTAAATCTTTTCTATGAGTGTGTCTCCCTTGCGATGGGGAGGTTTTTTGAGGAATAACCCCCTACTTTTTTGAGAAATTTCTTTAATGTGGAAAAAGGGTGTTAAAAGAGGGTTTTGAAAAAAGAAATCCCAAACCCCCACCCCCCCAAAAAAAAATTTTGAATACCCCTACTTCAATAAAATTTCTGACTACTTCTATTAAAACTAACAATAAAGTCTGCATCCACATAATTGTGGCAACATTTGTGTGAGAATATTTATGGACTTTTAAAAATTATCAAAAAACACTTGTATCATTTTTATAAAGGCTGTCCATCTGCTTCCTTTTTGAAGGAACATCATTTTCAGCAGAAATACTGCGTCTAGTTTTGAGCACCAAATCTCCCACTTTTACAAAAATCTTTCATGATATTTTTTAATCATCCTCAAATTTAAGAAATTTCCATCAAAATTATGTAAATATTGCCGTGTCCCGCTTTTTGTTGAACAAGATTAAGGCTAGTCCATGTACTGCTCATAATGAGTCGTAAATTAATATTCATGTAATCATTCATTCTGTTGAATAATAATTTGTCAGATTAATTGATGCACTATGGGAAAAAATTGAAAAAAAGCGGCCATCCACTTTTTTTTAGCAATGTTTCAAATATCCATTTCAAAGAGATTTTTTCTTGTAGAGGACATAAAAGTAGACTTGTATGCCAAATTTTAGGTCATTTGGTGCTAGTTCCGTGATTCTAGGGTGGTTTGAAGTTGAAAAGGGATGAAAAATCTGATTTTTTCATCCCATCTTTGAACTGGGAATTCTCTACAACGGTTAAAGATATCAAAAAATGGATTTCAGTTCCAAATAGTGCTATATAAGAGCTTTATTTTGATGCCCTACAAAGTTTAAAACTTTGTAGTTTTGGTACCGGTGTGCTAGGAAATGCCTGAAAATCATAGGAAAAATATCTTCAAACATGCCGCAACTATCTTAGATGGCCGAATTCCCAGTAGTATTTTTTTACCCTAGTATAGTCCTTAACTTCTAGTTTTCAAAACTATATGCACATTTGCTCAACTCGTCGTACTTTTTAAGTTATGGCGATTTTAGTGAGTCCATCTATATATGGCTAAAAACTAACTTTTCTTAGAAAAAAATGAGAAATATGAAAATAAATATGTTTTTTGATGTTTTTAATTAATTTATGCTGTTTTAAGATGAACTGTGAAGAAATTTCTTCAAAACATTTGCTCTCTGACGACTTGACCCTTTTTCACCTCACTCAAACTGCTGTAACTTTTACAAGATGTAATATTTTTTAATTTTGTTTTCTGATTTGTTTAGCTCAAATCAGTACCTTTCTAAGGATAACTAATACTTGATAGTTTAGCATAGTCTTGTTCATGAATTCGGACCTTGTTTGTGACCGATCCCAAACTAGTAAAAATCTCAAAAACATCATTTCTTGATATACTATTTAAAAGCATATTCAGACGTTGTATTTGGATTTTTTATATTTAATTATCATAACTATGACTCCTAAAACTCAAATTTTGGGTTTTTGAAATTTTCTGCTACCTATGGATAGTCTCTTGATAGCCTCCAAAGATGTATCCTAGTAGCCTCTATTTGGATCAACAAATCTTGTAACTGAATTTATTTTACTGACTTTTATCGATTATTTTATGATATTTATGCATATTAAAGGCAAAATACACATGCTTTTGGTAGAATTAATTGAAAATTTGAGATTTTTGGTAATTTGGTTCGAGATTGGCATGCGTCGGTCACATTCAATACACTCCCATGGCCACAATAAGTAAGTTATATACAAGTATTATATATTTTTGTAAAGCTATTGATATAAGCTAGAAATTTAAGAAAACAGAAATAAAAGAAATTGCTTCTATAAAAAGTTATAGTGGTTTAAGTAGTCTCAAAAAGCACCAAGTCGGTAACCATCATAGACAAAAATACAAAATTTAGAATCTAAATGAAATTTCTTAAGTATAAAGCATAGAAAGTATTTATAAGTCATATAGGAACTTAAAAAATGTATAAAAAATCAAAATATGCATAAAATCTTTAAAAAAACCCTTTTTTGTCTATGATGGTTACCGACTTGGTGCTTTTTGAGACTACTTAAACCACTATAACTTTTTATAGAAGCAATTTCTTTTATTTCTGTTTTCTTAAATTTCTAGCTTATATCAATAGCTTTACAAAAATATATAATACTTGTATATAACTTACTTATTGTGGCCATGGGAGTGTATTGAATGTGACCGACGCATGCCAATCTCGAACCAAATTACCAAAAATCTCAAATTTTCAATTAATTCTACCAAAAGCATGTGTATTTTGCCTTTAATATGCATAAATATCATAAAATAATCGATAAAAGTCAGTAAAATAAATTCAGTTACAAGATTTGTTGATCCAAATAGAGGCTACTAGGATACATCTTTGGAGGCTATCAAGAGACTATCCATAGGTAGCAGAAAATTTCAAAAACCCAAAATTTGAGTTTTAGGAGTCATAGTTATGATAATTAAATATAAAAAATCCAAATACAACGTCTGAATATGCTTTTAAATAGTATATCAAGAAATGATGTTTTTGAGATTTTTACTAGTTTGGGATCGGTCACAAACAAGGTCCGAATTCATGAACAAGACTATGCTAAACTATCAAGTATTAGTTATCCTTAGAAAGGTACTGATTTGAGCTAAACAAATCAGAAAACAAAATTAAAAAATATTACATCTTGTAAAAGTTACAGCAGTTTGAGTGAGGTGAAAAAGGGTCAAGTCGTCAGAGAGCAAATGTTTTGAAGAAATTTCTTCACAGTTCATCTTAAAACAGCATAAATTAATTAAAAACATCAAAAAACATATTTATTTTCATATTTCTCATTTTTTTCTAAGAAAAGTTAGTTTTTAGCCATATATAGATGGACTCACTAAAATCGCCATAACTTAAAAAGTACGACGAGTTGAGCAAATGTGCATATAGTTTTGAAAACTAGAAGTTAAGGACTATACTAGGGTAAAAAAATACTACTGGGAATTCGGCCATCTAAGATAGTTGCGGCATGTTTGAAGATATTTTTCCTATGATTTTCAGGCATTTCCTAGCACACCGGTACCAAAACTACAAAGTTTTAAACTTTGTAGGGCATCAAAATAAAGCTCTTATATAGCACTATTTGGAACTGAAATCCATTTTTTGATATCTTTAACCGTTGTAGAGAATTCCCAGTTCAAAGATGGGATGAAAAAATCAGATTTTTCATCCCTTTTCAACTTCAAACCACCCTAGAATCACGGAACTAGCACCAAATGACCTAAAATTTGGCATACAAGTCTACTTTTATGTCCTCTACAAGAAAAAATCTCTTTGAAATGGATATTTGAAACATTGCTAAAAAAAAGTGGATGGCCGCTTTTTTTCAATTTTTTCCCATAGTGTGATGTCAATGATTCTAATTTTTTTCTCGTCCGTTCCCTCCTCGCCCCACTGGATATAGAATTTCATGACGAGAATAAAAAATTTATTAGTACTTAATGAGGACATCACGTCTATCTTAATAAAAACTAATGAACGTTTTAAATTTGATCTCATTAACGCATTAAAATAAAATGCAAAAAGAAGAGAAAAAATTGTCGTTAGAGGACACAGAAGTACTGTGTTGGTAAGATCTTAACTCCTTATTTTCTTCATTCATTTTATTTCCAAGCAATTAAGGAAAAACTTTTTTCTCATTTTGTCTGTTTCTTATCGCACGAATCAGAACAAATTTTCTCCTTTAGCCATGACTCAGTCGATTTATTTGTAGCTTTGATTCTTTCTATAGAGTGAAAGATTTTTATCATTATGATGAGCTATGGAAGTCTTTTATTCAACACGCTCCATGTTGCTCTTTTCTTCAATTTATTCATAATGGTTTGGCACGGAAAAATATTAACTTCCACGCTATAGCGTGTAATTAACTTCCACGCTATAGCGTGTAAGTTATTGGTTTCACGAATGGCCCGATTTTCACGTTTTTTCAATTTTTTGAGAAAACTAAGCATTATTAGCCCCAACAACTAGCATACCAAATGTAGGTATTGGAATTATCTATCAACTGGTATATTCACTTTTTTTGTCAGTTCCGCTGTGCCTGCTCTAGGTCCAAAAAACACGTGTCAAAATGTACTACAAATTTTGTGGACAGGGTTACCGGGTCAGGAACCATATATTTTGATGCGGTTTTCGATGCCAATCTATCAGGCAAATAGTGAACCCTTGGGGAAAGCTATGCGCTTTGCGTGATTTTGAGGATAAGTGTGGCTTTAACCTCAAAACCTGAAAGTGTCCGAAAACCACGTGGTTTTTTCAATTTTTTGAGAACAATAAGCATTATTAGCCCAATCATTCTAGTTTTTATTATTGACATTAAAATTACCTATCGACTGGTATATATACTTTTTTGGTCAGTTCCGCTGTGCCTGCTCTAGGTCCAAAACCACGTGTCATTTTTCACGTTTTTCATTTTTTTGAGAAAACTAAGCATTATTAGCCCCAATAACCAAGGTAATAAATGTAGGTATTAAAATTATCTATCGACTGGTATATATACTTTTTTGGTCAGTTCCGCTGTGCCTGCTCTAGGTCCAAAACCACGTGTCATTTTTCACGTTTTTCATTTTTTTGAGAAAACTAAGCATTATTAGCACCAACAATTAGCATATCAAATGTAGGTATGGAAATTATCTATCGACTGGTATATATACTTTTTTGGTCAGTTCCGCTGTGCCTGCTTTAGGTCCAAAACACGTGTCATTTTTCATGTTTTCTCAATTTTTTGAGACAACTAAGCATTATTAGCCCCAACAACCAAGGTAATAAATGTAGGTATTGCAATTATCTATCGACTGGTATATATACTTTTTCGGTCAGCTCCGCTGTGCCTGCTTTAGGTCCAAAACACGAGTCATTTTATATGGTTTTCAATTTTTTGAGAAAACTAAGCATTATTAGCACCAACAATTAGCATATCAAATGTAGGTATTGAAATTATCTATCGACTGGTATATATACTTTTTTGGTCAGCTCCGCTGTGCCTGCTTTAGGTCCAAAACACGAGTCATTTTATATGGTTTTCAATTTTTTGAGAAAACTAAGCATTATTAGCACCAACAATTAGCATATCAAATGTAGGTATTAAAATTATCTATCGACTGGTAAATATACTTTTTTGGTCAGTTCCGCTGTGCCTGCTTTAGGTCCAAAACACGTGTCATTTTTCATGTTTTCTCAATTTTTTGAGACAACTAAGCATTATTAGCCCCAACAACCAAGGTTTTAGTTGTTGATATTAAAATTTCCTATTGACTAGTATATATACTTTTTTGGTCAGTTCCGCTGTGCCTGCTTGGGTCCAAAATACGTGCCATTTTAACTTCCTTCTTTTTTGAGTCAACGAAAGCATTAATCAATAAGTTTTTGCTCTCATATGACAGATACTGGAAATGGCTATTACCTGAGATATGTTTGGTTCCAGCCAGTTCCGTTGCGTTGGAACTAGACACAAAAAAACCGTTAAAAACCAAAAATTTGTATGAAAAATTTCTATGCGATGACTTTTATACAGTTTCTTCTATTTGATACGATAAATCATACCCAATCGTACCTAAAAACTAAAAGTTGCTACATAACATACGAACTTTACGTTCGTTTAGTGACAGAAAAATGCAAAAAAACATGATTTTTTATGACAGTTACGTCATTTTTGATTACTCACTGTAATTAACATTTCAAGCATTAGAATAGGATTTTAATGAAAGATCAACATCTACATTTAATATCCGCTATGTTGGTCCTTTTAGAGCCTTCTGTAAATAGTTACAGCATGAAGAAGATTGTTATAAAAGTTATAACGTAAAATTAAGTAACGTGAATTTTACTTAAAAATATTGTTTGAATGAATATAGACCAACAAGATCTCATTTTATTGGAAATAGAGGCAATAAAAGATTGCTGGATCTTATTTTTATTAGGCATAGAGGATTTAGATTTTCTTGATAGTTACTGGATCTCATTTTTATTGGAGACAGGATCTGGATCTAATTTTTATTGGACACGCAGACTGTAGATAAAATGAGCGAGCGTAGCTCAAGCTCGACTCTACTCTGATCCATGTAAAAACTGTAATTCTAAACAAGTCGAGCGAGCGTAGCTCAAGCTCGACTCTACTGTGATCTATGTAAAAACTGTGATTCTAAACAAGTCAAGCGAGCGTAGCTCAAGCTCGACTCTACTGTGATCTATGTAAAAACTGTGATTCTAAACAAGTCGAGCGAGCGTAGCTCAAGCTCGACTCTACTCTGATCCATGTAAAAACTGTGATTCTAAACAAGTCGAGCGAGCGTAGCTCAAGCTCGACTCTACTGTGATCCATGTAAAACTGTGATTTTAAACAAGTCGAGCGAGCGTAGCTCAAGCTCGACTCTACTCTGATCCATGTAAAAACTGTAATTCTAAACAAGTCGAGCGAGCGTAGCTCAAGCTCGACTCTACTGTGATCTATGTAAAAACTGTGATTCTAAACAAGTCGAGCGAGCGTAGCTCAAGCTCGACTCTACTGTGATCTATGTAAAAACTGTGATTCTAAACAAGTCGAGCGAGCGTAGCTCAAGCTCGACTCTACTGTGATCCATGTAAAAACTGTGATTCTAAACAAGTCGAGCGAGCGTAGCTCAAGCTCGACTCTACTGTGATCCATGTAAAACTGTGATTCTAAACAAGTCGAGCGAGCGTAGCTCAAGCTCGACTCTACTGTGATCCATGTAAGTAATAAATAGTTCGGACGTAGTCCGAACTAGGTTGAGCGAAGCTCACAAATTTTTACGTCCTGAACGTAGCGAAGCGGAGTGAAGGCGTGAAAATTTTCCCAAGCCATACGTACTGTATGGATATACGAGAAAAAACACGCTGTACATAGAAAGCCACGAACTTCCACGCTTTACTTATGTTAGATTACAGAACTTACTTAAACACGCTGTACATAGAAAGCCACGAACTTCCATGTTTTACTTATGTTAGATTTCAGAATTTACTAATATCAGACTACCGATTACAAAAAATGAACGTTAAAGAAAATTTCAATTTTTTTATTTTTTTGGTCGTTAATACCAAAACCTTATTTTATATTTTAGCTTTCTTCAAAAAATTAATGACTATAAAAGCGTGGAGCGTAAGTAAAATTAAATTGCGAATTGCTTTCAAACGCTCCACGCTTTTATAGTCATTAATTTTTTGAAGAAAGCTAAAATATAAAATAAGGTTTTGGTATTAACGACCAAAAAAATTAAAAAATTGAAATTTTCATTTTTTGTAATCGGTAGTCTGATATTAGTAAATTCTGAAATCTAACATAAGTAAAACATGGAAGTTCGTGGCTTTCTATGTACAGCGTGTTTAAGTAAGTTCTGTAATCTAACATAAGTAAAGCGTGGAAGTTCGTGGCTTTCTATGTACAGCGTGTTTTTTATTCATGAAATTACTACTCGACTAAATAAAATTTTCTTGAGATTATTTGAAGACGGTTTTGAATTACAAAAAGAAATATTTTACAGTGCAACAAGAAATGAAATTCAAGCATCTCATCTCGAGATTTTATTTTTCTATGAATAAATGCATCTAGAATTGGGTTAGGGGTCGTTCATTTATTACGTAACCTGTAAAATAATTTTTCAATCCCCCCCCCCCTACCGCCCTCTGTTACTCAGAGAACTACTCTCAGAAATTACATTCAACATTAAGGGGGAGAGGAGGTCTAGAGCTGTGTGACATTCCATACAAGTAATTTTTTTGTATTAAAATTTTGTGAGAAAAGGGGTTAGAGGATCGGAAAATCATATCTTCTTTGTTGGACGTCATTTGCAAACAACCCATAAAATCTTGATGCAAAAAATTTCCTTCAAGCATCTAGATTCCATTCTACAGGTCGTTTACTGTTTGTTGGGTGTACCAAAGATACATGTTGGGTAGAAAACTAATATGTAAATTTTTACAAACAGCATTTACATTTGAATGAATCATGACTATGGGCTACTTGTAATTTCTGAAGAAATTGCATTTGAATGGCAAAGCTCTTAAGGGTGTTATTCAAATTTCTTTTGAAAAGCTAATTTGGTTTTGAATAAATTAAATTTGTGTTCAACTGACCGGAAAAAATTGAGTATTTAGAAAATTGTCCATTTAATTGTAAAATGCTTTTTTCTTATTATTATAGATAGATCTGGATAGATCTTTTGTTTAGAATAAATTATGACATATTTTTGCCTGAAACTGGCAATTGATGTTTTCACCAAGCAACAATGACTTCCAAATCGGGGTATCAGGGCGTATCCAAAAAAAATTCGAGGGAGGGGTTGAAATTTTTTTTGATTGGACTGGAATATTTAGGGAGATTTTTAGGACTTTTTCTTAAAAAAATCTTTTAAAAGCAAATTGAAAAAGTTGAAAAAACAAGGGAGGTCCTACCAACTCCCTTTGAATACACCCCTGTAAGTTTCCAAATTTCTGAGATTGTATAGCGGTAGCTCACTGTCAAAACAATTTAACGTTATCTGACTTGATCATCACCTTGTTACTAGTGATGGTGATTATATTTCGTCAATATTGATCATATATCAGAGCACTAACATGGAGTTACTTCGACACATATAGCATCAATATAGAATATTTTGTTAAGAGCCATAAAAAGCCTCTATTTTAAAAGTAAAAAACATGTAAAAAAATAGGTAATTTTTGCCTGTAAAGAACCGATTCAGTGGGAAATAATAACATATTTGAAAAATGTGCTATTTTCACCATGTCTTAGCCCCAGAACTTACAAAATACAATTGAACTTATTGTCATCCATAAATTAATAATCTAAAAATACAAATCCAATAACGAAATCTACTTCCATAAATGTGATAAAAGCTGAATTTTTCCAATTTGCATAAAACAAAAAAAGCAAAAAAAATCACAACTCACAAAAGTGCAAGCTGTGACGTATTTTATTCGAATGTTAATATTTTCCCACCATCTGTTGTCCACATGTACGAAAGCTGAAAGAAAAGAAAGAATTGGAAAATATTTTCATCGCCATAAACATGTTATAAAAAAAGTCAAAATGCTTTTGATGATGAATGTAAGTCCATAAAGACATCAAAACTTGCTTTAATTGTGAACATAAACACACAATTTCATTTCTATGATGTGATTGTTTAGTTTGAGGATGAGAAAAAAAATTTTCACACAAAAAAATGCACGAAACGAATTGAGGAAAACACAAACTGACAAGTGAAAAACTTTTATTATCTCTGGACTGCTTTCTCTTAAAATAAATAAATAGAAAAAAATGTCTGAAAAAAAATCCACATTAAACTGATGGACTGTGCATTTGAGAGGAAATTGAGAGTTGAAATAAAACTAGTTTCATGCTTTCATGTACTTATGTAACAATGGAAGCGGAAGAAGAGCTTTAAAAGGATTGAAATAAAAGAATTAAAATGAAATCGTAAAAGTTTTGATACTTATTGGATAAATGTGCTGTTATCTTGGTGTTTGCTTGGCTAGACACAATCTGAGACAGATTGAAACGGTTCATTGTCTGTTTCTTGTTCCTAGATAGTACTGATATTGTTGATGTCAAGTGCATGACGCACTTTTTAATACTGCGGTTCAGATTTTTCACAGGAAGAGTCTAGTCAAGCCTAAATAGGTCCTCAAAGGCGTATTCAGGAGGGTGTCAACCCTTACCCCTTTTTTTCAATTTCCTAGGATTTTTTAAGAAAAAAATTCCAACCCCTCCCCTCTAAATTCTTCCGTCCATACAAAAAAATTAAAAAACTTCTCTTGAAAAATTTCTAGATACGCCTCTGCAGGTCCTAACTTAGTCCTAAAACTATCTAGTTCCAACCTCTTCATAGCTAAAATGCAAATCATACAAATCAAAAGTTTTGTTTAAGTCTAGACATATCTAAGCGTCTAAAAGTCTGACTCAGACGTCAAATAAGTCAAGATAGTGCTATCTTTGTCTTCCTGTCTAAAAACTATGCATCCAAGACACATTGGGAGAAAATTATATTTTAATAAATTTTCCAAAGTTTATTTTGCTGTAAAAACAATCATATTTGATGATATTAACGCCAATTTCTCACACTTCCTTTCAAAATCTCAGTTGGACATGATTCAATCACTCAAATTGAATTTTAGATAAACCTGCTAGATATTTTTTTTTCAAATAAACCTTTTCACATTGGATGTTTATCTTTTTTATTCACATTAATCGCGTTTATTTATAAAATACAGCAATGTGAAAAATTAATGAATGTTATGTGTACTATTTTTCATCATCAGTTCCATTTGGGAAAACGTTTAAATTTAACATTGCGGCATTAATAGAGAATTATTGGACATCGATATAAATTAATTGAATTTTTTTTTATTGTTTTATAAAACTTTTCTAATTGCTCCCGCAAATTATAATTATTACAAAATGCAAAATATTTTAATTATACCGTACCGAATATGTGCGCAATAATGAGAGCCCCATGTGTGTGCTGAATATGGTAAATTTTATTTGAAATTAATAAAAAATTTCCGAATATGCGCAAAATGTTTTCTAGATTCAATTTTGTACCCCACATTTCCCATAGTCACCACACATCCTAGCCATATATAACAAGCCATTGTATAAATCTACAGATACAAGAAGTACGAACTTGAGAGTGAAACCACAATAACAAGTTTTAGAAGTCAAGAATCAATTATACATCATTCAGTTCAATTCAAATACACAAAGAGAAATGAATGTATTGGTTAAATGAATCGTAATCTGTTTCTCATGAATGCTTACAAAGTTTGCCAACCGGTCGATTTGGTAAATAAATTGAGCAAAATAAAATGGATTAAAATGAAGTCTTAAAAGAATGATTCTGAATTTATTGAATTGTTGAAAAGTTTTTCGTAATTTAGTTAAGATTGATTTAAAAAAATAAGGAAAGGTAACTTCATGTTAGCATATTTGGAAAAATTATATTAAAATAAGCATTAATTTGCAGCAATTTATCATATTTCTCCTAAAAATTGCGACTTATGACAGATTTCTGTGCGAATTTGCTAAAAAAAATTGATAATTCGAACAAAATTCTGTCAGAGTTTATGAATTTATTCAAAGTTTTAGCCGATTGTGTGAATTTTGAACAGAACTTTATCAGATCTTGTGAAAAAAACAGAACCTTAGCCGATTTTTTAGTCAATTTCGAAGAACCCAAACGAAATTTTAAAATTAAGAAGGAATTCTAACTGATTTTGTAAATTACAGCAGAGTTAAGATAGAATTTGAACGGATTTAAGTCAGAATTTGAGCGGATTTTGTAAAAATAATGATGGGAATTTTAGCAGAATTATGTTTTTTTGCAAAACCTTCTCAAATTTTGACAAATATGTCAAAAATCTGACAAAATAAGTCAAAGTTTTCAAAATGTCTGCAGAATTCTAACAAAAAACTTGTAAACCTTAACTTAATTTAATTAATTAAGCTTTTTGTATGCCTATATATTTGTATCACACAGTTTACATTCTAAGATACAATAAATGAATCAAATTATAAAAAAAACTTAATTTCCTATCAGCACACCCCATTAAAATGTAAACTTTCCATTAAAAACTCTCTGTTATTACTTCCTCAATAATGACTTGAAAATACTTATAATGAGAAATGAGAAAATATTGAAGTAATGAGATTCCATCTCGTAATAGCATGAAAATTAAACAAGAAGAAATTTCTATTGCTGATATTTTTGTTCTGTATCAATTTCAAAAATCAATAACAATGAGAAGAGAAAGGTTGTGTATTTTATTATGAATATTCGCCATCTTTATGGATATTTTTAGAAATGGAAATTTAAAATTTTCCATTTTTTTGACTACTCTTTTCTGTTGATATGATAGTCTTGATGTTGTTGGGATTCTTGTCCTGAAGGGTCACTACCTCCTTAATGCTACGTAATATCTGAATTACATCTGCATTTTCGTAAATTTTCTAAGCAAATTTCAAAGATTCTCTTCTAAATATATTCATCACATTCCGAGTAAGATAAGCTAAGCAAAGGCAGCCATATGAAATCCACACGTATCATTCTAAGAGCCTTATGTTCCTCGGGTCAGAAACCTTCACAATAATCCTATAAATGTCTTCAACGTCATGAACTTCAAATACAAAAATCCTTATTAAAGAAAAGACAAACGAATTTCAAAAGATCTACAAAAGTTAAGTGACAGAGCACAAGACGATAAAGTTTCCTACATTTAAGTCATTCCTTTCATTCCGCACGACAAAAATGTTATTTCATTCATCGTCCTCTTTACGGTAGCTTTAGAGAATTTTTCAATTCTTTCTTTGTCTCCACTTCGCAATTTATTTCACAATGCAATTTTTTTCTGGCACAGAGAACCGAAAAAGAAGCGTAATTGACATAGAAAGGATGTACTCGATTGACAAATATTTGAATTTCATTTTGCTGAGAACGTTTCAAGTGAAATAAAAAGTAAATTTATATTAGGTTAGTGACATTTATTTGATGTCATTGTGTAAACAATTTTCTCTCTCGTTGAATGACACAGCTGAGATTTTTTTTGTTTCAATTTCAGCTTCTGAGTTGATGTGCTCATTTTATTGGATTTTTTTTGGTGAAATGAATTGCATCCATTTCGTTCATCTGACTGGTTGGGTACAGTTGAAGTAAAATTGAAACTCGGATATTTATTTGAGCAATTTTTTTTTTCATTTTGTTTAAAGCATAGTGCTGAGCTGTAGCATTTTTGCATTGTTCAAGGACTAGATACCAACTTTGATTCTAAGATTGCCCTATTGACGTTTTTTCTTTTCTAAACTACTTATTGGACATAAGTATGTTCAACCTAGACACCATATAGACATCGTTAACCCCCACATGAGTTTTATGAACGTATAGATGCTCTGTTTTAGTGACAAAAAGAAATGAGGAAAGTAAGACATTTGCCCGTAGCATCAAGAACCCTCGTACCGCCACTGCTCTGTTTCTATGCTCAATAATCATATCTGTGAGGTTATAAAAATATTTAAGTATTCAACACTGTATCTTGTACTCACAGTCAATGCGAAAGACAATCTTCATGGACGTCTATAACCTTAAATTAATGTAGGTCATCATTGTCAGTTTCACATGCAGTTCATTGTATTTCATACGCTTGACCCAAATGTATTAAAAAAATTCTATAACTCTTTAATCCATAAAATCCTCTTTGAAACTTTCTTCACAAAAATTGTCGAACATCAGCACTGAGTCGACCAGAAGGTCAATTTATAGTTGATACAACATGTTTCACAAATTTCCATCATTTTTTCATCTTCACTATGCTTACTATGATGATTATTATTATTAATATAATCATATTGCCTTCTCGATTGCTTTTTATGGTAATAAAAGTCATAGAATAACGTTAACAGCATTTTTGTTGTAATGAAATTTCTATTGTTGTTTATTCTAGCTTCCAATTCAAATAAATTCTCAATATATATGTGTGGATAGCAAGCCTTTTATTGGACCATTTTCTTGTGCAAATATAGAACGAACACTGCTGTAAGAAGTACAACAACAATGATCAAGATATTGAAAGCTTTTACATCTAAGTATATAATATATGTTCATGAGATTTGACTATAAGTATGATTGAAATTAGATTAGAGTAAGAAATAGAAATTAAAGTGAAATATAAGTATTTTGTGGATCATGTGGATAAGGTACTTCACTTTTTTCCCATTTGTTGTGGATTATGTGCTTTGTTTGTGTTATTGGTGAATAAATTGATGTGGTTCGAGATATTTGGAATGAATTTTATATAACCACAGATAAATGTTCTCTTTTAAGCTTTGAATTGTTACCCAGAAAAGCACCAAGGTTGTTCTAACCACAAAAAATCCAAAAAGGGTTGAAAGGAAGAAGTAGAGAATAACGGTCAAATTTATTTTCAAAAATTGTTATTCATACAGTCAAGTGACGTAGCCAGGGTGGTAAATAAGTGAAAACTCACCCCCTTCTCTGGAAAAAATACCCAAATTGAACAGAAAAAATTCTGGTTCCTGATACAGACAGTTAACATCAGACCCCATCAGACCATTATTGATTATTGCAAGATTATTGGTATATTTCCAAGATCAAGACCGAAAATTCACTGGATGACTCAATTTATGAAAAGGGGTATTGAACTATGTTCAACTATGGTTTGTAAGTTGGAATGGCTCGGTGGTAAAATGGATTTGATGTTACGGATCTAAGAACGAATAAACCAATGCAACGATTAAGGGTTCGAATCCCAGCATATTCATATATTCACCAAACCACCTTATTCGGACTAAAATCATAGTTTAACGTAGTTCCTGACCCCTTTTAATACCAAATAGTATCAGATATGGTCAGATAAAATCTAGATTGCTCTCATTCCCTGCTGTTTCAACAAAAGCACAATTCTGAATCTCCTCAAACATTCTAAATTAAATTAAATTCAACACTTTTTTGTCCGCAAAGCCATTTCCATATCTCTAAAAAAATTATCATCTCGAAAAGGTTTCATTAAATGCGAAGGCATTCAAGTCAAATTTGACTTCTATGTATTCATGTGTGTGAAGGCAAATAGCTATATAAATAAGACCAAATCAACAATCTCTTCTGTGTGTGTATGTATGCCAAGTTGCTCTTAACACTTATCATTATTATATCGAATTTTTTCATACATTCTTAAGAGGCATATTTCCTTTTTATCCATACGTAGATTCACACATTTCCTTTTTTTTCTGCAAAGATCTACAAAAAAATTGTTTACATTTTATCGCATTGAAAATCATCAACTAAGGAAATCACTTTGTTGAAGGCACGATAAAAATCAAATTTTATGATCTGATAAATATTCACTACCGGAACGTAGACATAAGGGATGGGATGGGAAAAAGAAGGTGAACTAAATAATTTATTACAATAAAATATTTGAGGAAATATTCAATTGTTAGCAGCCAAAACATCAGCGTGAAAGATTTCAATTTAATACAGCAAAAAAAAAGTTTTTCTCTTGTTATGTACTTCTCTTCTTCCTCTATCGCTTTCGCTAAAGAAAAAAGTTCTGCTTTCACTGTAAAGCATAGAAATGAAAGATGAATGAGAGGAAGGAAAAAATCCTATGTTTTCATAAAAATTCAAATGTGAAAAATATTCTTTCTCATTCTTCAGTGGGACTTGCTTGTTATAGCATGATTTTGTGGATTTATTGTACAGTTTGGGGTTTTCATAAGTGTTGTTAAGTCAGAGACCGGTTGATCGGCTTACCCTAGAGCAGTTAGTACATCCTAAACTATACTCCGCGCCTAGAAAATATCCTATAGCCCCAGAGTATAATCCTATAAGCTGTGTATACCCATAGGGTTGTGGTTATACCGAGCATTCAACCCTAGGTGACTAAGTTAGTTCAGATCAGGAGCTGGTTTCTAGGACTATCCGGGGTACCCTACCTAGGGTGTCCTAGGATAGGATAGATGGGATACCTTAGAGTATCCTAGGGGTACCCCACCTTTAGAGTACCGCTAGAATGCCTTGGGAGTACTGTAGGGTAATCTAGGACACCCAAACTACTTAAAATAGGGTAGGTGGGATAACCTAGGATATACCCTACATACCTACCTACCTTATTAATCTTAACTGCGCCTTATTCCTTTGACTAAAAGGAAACGTCCATCAATAATCTCTTTTCGCTCATCGTGTTCTACTTTTTATGTACAAGCAAAGCATTAGTAAGTAGACTGAAGGGCTGAGAGTAAAAGAAAGAGAGTAAGAGTGAGAGAAAAAGCCTGTAACTGAAGAATGGGGAATGATAAAGCATCAGCATGAGAGAAGAAAAGAGATTTATGGTTTTCATTTCAAGTCTGTATGGTGATTTAACAGGCAAAAAGGTACAAAATCGATAGGCTTTTGAATTAAAGTTGAATATATGTGGGATTGCTTTTAGCTTAACATTTGTATAAGCGTCCTTCAAATAAATCTTTCTTTCCTCATTCTTTAAAAAGGGGGACTTTTTATTGAGATATGCGCTCGGATATCCATCTATCCATGAACACAATATGTGCTAGGTTAATTTAATGGCACCATAAGTCTTATTCCTTTCGCTAATTTATTCCATCATGCATACATATAAAAAATATTAATTGCTTTTACTTTGACTTGTTTTTATTTGTCACCGTGAATTTAGCATGCCAGAGCTAATTGAAATTATGCTTAAAATTAATTGATTAATGTGTTTATGAATGTGACGCATGCCACTACATAGACAAAAAGAATTTCAACGAATTTAATTGAGATTTAATGAGTGAAATTGTGGTGGAAAATTTATGAAAATTTAAGCCACAAAATTATGCTGACTAGAAGATTTTCTTGTGGACAATATAGTTTGGAGGGGCGTATCGAGAAAGGAGGAATGTAAACCCCGAAAATTTTCAGAATTATTTTGGTATGAAAATCCGCAAGAGGCATCCTGAATTCGCTCCTGATACTTTAAACCAAGCGGCAAGAACCTAATTTATAAGTATAATGTGTGTCAATTAAGATCAACCCAGAAATGTCACATAAAATTTATCCTAAACTGATGGAATTTGATACTAATTGATTCAAATTTTTCCTTTATCAAAGAAAATTCTAAGTAAAAAATAAATCAATTAATTTCTCTTATCGCTATCAACATCCTTTGTCTCGTAAATGTGTGACAAAATGATTCATTTAATTCAATTAACATGAGAAATGAAAGAAGAAATCTAAAGGAGGGGAGTTGTAGTCATGTGTATGTGTGCTCATGAGAACGAGACACGACAAAAAATGGGAGGCAAAGCACTGTCTCTCCCATTCCAAAAAAAGAAAGCATCGACAAAGAAAATTGGGAAAATGTGCCAAAAAAAGAGAACTTTTTCTATCGATATCAATGGCAATGACACAGCACGAAACAGCAGAAAAGGATGAAAAAGCATTTGGGAAAGGAAAGAAGAAGAAAAATTTTTTGTTTGCCTTTTTTTCAGAAGTGACGCATAGAGGATAAGTAAAAAGAAGAAGAAATTTAAGGAAGTTTATCCAAGTATAAAGACGAAGACATGTGTTTAGTGGCACAAGTTGCATGGAATGAGGACGTAAAAAAGTCACTTTAAAGCTTCATCGAGTGAATAGTGATGAAAATTTAATAAAGTAAGGATGACTGTTCCTAAATTAATAAATTGTGAGACTTAAAAATATGTCATATCATCTTCCGTGCTAATAGTTTAAAAAAAGTTCAAAAACTTTAGTGACATTGACCTCCTCAACAGTCTTAATATGAAATTTGTATTCATTTCAAGCCCATCGGCATAGCCAAATAAAAAATAAATATTATTATTCGTGTGTGTGATAAATTGATGAAGTAACAAACGTCGAAAGACAGAAAGGTTTATGCCTGTACATCACCCGTAAAAATACACGAGAAAAAAGAGAGCTCACGTCATCAAAAATGGTAATTGCTTATTCGACCGTCATTTGTGGGGATTGCTATTGCTACTGATGTGCATGGAAGAGAATAAACATTAAAATTTAAAATTTTCATTTTCGCTGCTTGCTGTTTGTTTTTCACATCCCTTAAATATTTTTTTTTGTGTCGATACACAGTTGGCTATGAAAAGCTGGTTGAAATAGTTCCTCGCAGTACGATGTTCAGCATATAACATCCTCTGCTGGATATTTTCCAAAAATAACGTAGAAGCACTGCCCAACTGATTCTTAATCTGCAATATTTTTCACTCTTACCTCGGACTTTCAAAGGACGAAAGATACTTAAAAATTAATTTCATTACAATTTTCACGTGGTTCTCAACAGAATCATCAGCTGATGTACGATAGGAAGCAGGTACGAGGAGAGCAAAATTGTAATCACAAGCAGCACCAAATGCAAGAGATTGTGCATTTATCATGAAGGTAGATAAAGGTGTTTGCACAACAAACGATGCATATTTTGCTGGAAATAATAATAACACAACACAATCGGCAACAAATGAGCTGAATAGTATCATAAAGTTTGAAACTGTCTTTACAACATTAGTCGAGAATAAAATTTTGGCCATAAAACGTGAGTGTGAGCAGCATGAGAGCAAAAAGAAATCACGTACGTTGAAAAACATTTTGTTGAGAAAATCAAATTTAACATCAGCATCAGCAGGAATAGAAACAGCAACAACAACAACACCATTAACACCGACAGCACCGATAAGTGACAGTAATATCACGCAGATCGATGAGGAAGGGCCAAAAGAGACAGACACAAGTCGACAGAAGGAAGGCAAAACTTTTTTCTTCAAATACCGTAAACGACCAACAAAGGATGATGTTGAAAAGGGTAATGCGCAACCGGATAATGAGCAATCTAAAGAAGTGTCATCGAAAGTTAATGACGATGATGAGCTAGTGAATGTAATTGTAGTTCCAAACGAATCAATAAATCAGCAACAACAACATGCTAATAAGGAAAATGATGATAAAGATGTGGCAAATGCCAAATTAGATAGTCAATCAAATGAATTAGTTATAGCTGCCGATGTCGATGCCAGAAATTTATTTAATCTTCCCGTATCTAATGCTAAGCTTATTACAGACGATAAACAAAATAATTGTGATAAATTAATTATTAATAGTCATACTACGGATAATAATAATGCACAAGTAACGCCGAGCACAAATAAAAATAATGTCGAACGAAAACAAAATGTGACGTCATCCGTTCAGCAGCAGCAGCATGAGGAACTTAAGGATGTGGAAAGTTTGGAATTAGCAACAACGACCGTAAATAATGAAAATGATGAAAGTTTTGCAACAACAATTGACATTAGTTTACAGCAATCGTCTGTTGTTGTACTTAGTAAGGAACATGCTGGTGAACTGCCAATCAATAATCAAATCAATAATAATAGTAGTAATAACAATAATGTTAATGACAAAAGTGATGTTGCAATATGTGACGACGGTCTATCCAGTCAGAATACGAGTGATATTGAATTCTCATTAGTAAGTGAAAATTCTGTAAGTGACTTGCCTGAAAAGCTCCGCAAGAAAGTAACAGCCGGTGTAGTAGCGACAGCAACTGTAACTAATTCCGATCCAATTATTAAGAAATCAGTCAATGTTATATCGCCACCTTTGACACGTCATGACAAGAAGCCTTGCGAGCGGAAAGTGAAAAGTTGTCAATCGACGCCTATTTTTGGTCGACACAAGCACGTCCGGAGCGAGAGTGAGGGAAAGAAGACGCTGACCTTTCAAAGAGAATTGCCAACGAAAAAGTACGATACAAAAATCACAGATGCAGTTAAATCAGAAACAATTGTAATTGCCCCAGCGTCAACTTGTGCAGCGATAGCGACAATAACGACAACGACATTAGCATCAAAATCCATACCAGCCGTCTCATCGGGACCATTAGAATCTGTTCATATGACAACGACTAAAAAAATCCAAAAGCATTCGTCAAAGCATCGTGATGTGTCAATTGAATACGAAATTACTTATGATGATGATAATGAGAATCAATCACCGCACGGATTCATATCAAGCTTCAATCAGTTGACATCACAAAAGCAACCTGCAGCTATAATATCAGCAAATCTCAAGAAACAAACGTCGAAACAGGCGAAAGGACTGCAAGCGAAAGACAGCATAAAAAGTCAGCATGAGACCGAAAAGACTGTCACGAATCAAGAAGTAGAGCTTGAGTTGGACGAATTAAATGTGGATGTAGTCAATAAAAAGAAAAGAAGACGAAGTAAGTATAATGGAAAATTATGGTCAGGAAATTATTGGTGAGTGCAGGGGTAGACAATTTGAGGTTTTTGATGTGTATGATGGAAGATGTTCTGATTTAATTTGGGTTATATCCAATGGGTGACAACAGTTCTTATTCTTCGAAATTGGTTCTTACTCTTCGAAAATGAAATATTTTCGAAATAATTTTGAATTTCTAAAAAATAACGGTTAGTATTACTGTTTTATATGGTCAGGTTCTAAGATTGGGTTCATGGTGTACTTTCCGGGATATAAGTTAGGTCTGATTTTATAATTTTCCTTTTGAGTATATTTTCTTAAGCACACCAAAGTACTCCCTTGTCCAGGAAGGGTGGTAAATAGAAGATTTTAAGGTTAAATGACGTCTTTGGGAGAAAAAGCCTCATGAAAAATATGATTTTAAGACATTATTCCTCCCAACCTTCACTCTACCTAATATTATTGATATATAAGTCAATGCACCCTTCCAAATCATAAATTTTAGCGCTATATTAAAAGGAAAATAAATTCGAATTGTTTACTATCCTGCAGAGAGATTGTATCGAGCTGATTTACTTATTATAATCCTGTAAACAAGCTGTCAAATACTTTATAACAAGGTGTTGACATTTTTATATACGCACTTAACCTTTTAGGTGTTAAACTCAACAGTGTGTAATAATTATGAATAATTGTTCGTGAGGAACTGCGATAATTATAGAAAATTGGCGACATTCTTCTATTAAAATCAAATATACAAGAACTATAATACAGTCAAGTTCCTTTCTATGTAATTATGTCCTACAAAATGCAATAAAATTACATATTTGCCATCAACTAAGGTATTTAATCATATTAATACACTTTAGTATTGCTTAATGTGACATTATTTTATTTTGATAGTGCCATTCAGTCAGTAAAGCATTAATAAATCTAGGTACTTAAATTCTACATAATAAAGGAACTAATAAAATGTCATTTCACGGCAATTCCTCGTGTTTCTAACAATTTCTCCACAATTTGTCCAGATTAAGCTCTACAACTTCCTGAAAATTCCTTAAAATCCTCTATTCCAGTTGACAAATATTTGCTAAACTTTTCCTGATTAATAATTTATGTAAATCAGCTCCTAAAACTCTCAAACCCCCAACAATAAAAATAAAAAATTTTGCTCTACAATTTATGCAAATTAAGTAATAAAATTTTCCCTCTTTTAGGACACAGCAGTCGTTCTGATCCTGTTTATCCTTCGACATCAGCAACAGGACTAAAGCATTGCATTCTTAGTCGACCACCAAATCAACCGATGTAAGTTAATGAATAATGCAACAAATTAAGAGCACAATGAGAAAGTTTTTTTTGCTGCCCAGCAGCAACAAGCCACAAAAGTGCCATTTTTGAATCATAAAGTTTTTAATTTAAGGAAAAAGCATTTCAGCATCTCAAGCATTATTTAAAGTTCATTTTTCCTTCTGCAATATTTCCCATGAAAGCAAGCAGCATGAAGAGTTAACAAAAATAGTTTTTTTTGAAGTACAATGAATACAATGGAAGTTGTATTGCTTGAAAAAATATTTTCTTTATTAAAATATAGCATGAAAAACAATAACAGTACGTGAAATTAGGTCGGATTAAAAATTCATCAACGTGGAGAGCTTGCAAAAGTGTGAGTGATGAAATAGATGAGGTAGTTAGGGATTTGTGAGTTGGATAAGAGTTTTTGGAAATAAAATGAAATTGTGAAGATTTAAGCTTAGAGTTTTGAGTTAGATTTTGCTTTCATTTTTAAATATTGACCGATAATTTTTGAAAGATGAGAAGTTTGATCAGTAAATTTTAAATCTTGATCGTTCAGGGGCGTAGTCAGAGAGGGGGTCCGGACCCCCTCGAAAAATTTGTTACTTTGAAAAATATTTTTCTTCTAAAAATTTTTTCGAAGTTTTTCTGAAACTCTAATTAAGACTTTAATCATTCACGTACCGTTAGAATTGACAAAAAGTACAAAAATATGAGTACAGGAACTAAAAAATTTTTTGAACTCCCCCTTAAAAAAATTTCTGGCTGCGCCCCTGACATTTTCAATATTACGATAAATATACGAGTAATTCTTTAAAAAATTTTTTTCGATATTAAAAGACTTTAAACCAATTATTTGTTTAAATCACGATGAAGAAAGCCTTCGTAGAAACCAAAAATGTACGATAAGAGAAATGAATGTCTGATAACCAAATCCCAAACAAAGTAATTTTGCCCAAAATTGTTACTCCTCAAAGAAATGTCTTATCGCTGAAACTGAGTAGTCTAATCATTTCAATTTGACCTTTTAACTGTAACAAGCTATATAATCTTTTAATTGTGAACATTGTTCAAGATTGTATAAAATATATTATATTTTTCTTATTTACATCCAAAACTTTATTTATTATATTGAGAAAAATCAGGTTTATAGGCTGTTTTGGGATGGTGATTGATAACAACCGTAATTCATTTTAGAATTTCTATCAAAAGTGCATGTTAAAACTTCATACTTGGCAATAGGAACTTCATTTCCATTCTCATTTTCATAGTGCATGTTCTCACCTGGAATAATTTTTCCAAGATATGTCCGTCCATTAATTTTTACTCTCCCGAAATAACAAGGTTTTTGACCTGGTATATATCCTGGTATAATGGAATAAGGGATATCAACACCATTTTGTGATTGAACCCAATTGAATGTATAGCCTGGTGATTTTTTCATATACTCAACATTACTAGTTAAACGATGAGTTTTCCATGCGGATACATGATATTAACCCCAAGGACTAATTTGTTGAATTCGACCTACTACGTATATGCCATAATATAGTGTCCGTCCAAGGTAAATTTTTACTCCAGGCAGCATATCTCCAGCTGTCACCGCTTCAGACAAATCGTTTCCCTCAGTGTATGGTACCCATTCAATATCTGAGTAAAAATATTGAAATTTTTAAATACTTGTTAAAGAGAAATGACATAATATATAATTTGTGATAAACTTATTCTAAATAACATACCACAACTCTCAAGATCTGCTCTAATAGTTGCTACAAACAAAATCCCAAAAATTACTAATAAGGTTTGCATTTTTAACTTGATCTTAACTTGAAAAGTTTTGAATGATGAATGATGTAAATTGACAAATATATTAAAAAGTTAGAGTAATGAGAAAAAAGTGTGTAAAAAAAGAGTACAAGGAGATTATATTTGAGTATTATTGTCAAATTAGTGAGATTGACTATTTTTGTGTGTAGTATTATCTATGTGTAAATTAGCGTTCAAAAGTCATATCTTATTAATTATAACTTCAAGGATTATTCTTTTCAAAATTATTTTGACCGTTATTTTTTAAATTTACTTTGAACGTTATCTTTCAAACTAAAAAACGTTCAATCCCTTTAAAATCCATATTCATATCCACCACATGCACTAAAGAAACGAAGAGACGAGTGACGATGAAAATTTTGCGGTTTTGTATTGAGAATTACATGGATGAAAAGTATGAGTGAGGTTTAGAAATTCATTTAGATTACCTGTAAAGCAGAACCTTCCATTTGCTTACTTAAATATTAAAATCTGTGTTAAAGTAGACCTTCAAGCCACAACATTATGCATGCATATGACAAAATCCAATAAATTTACATTAGATGCCATTATCTTCATATTCTATTGCCATTCGATTCAGATAAATATGATAAATGGCAAATGATGCCGTGTATTACTTTTTTATGATTTTCAATAAGGTTAGCTTGCTAGCATTTCCTGTTCCACTTGAGAGAGTACGAGCTAAATCTGAGAAATTATTTCATTCCAATGTCTATCCGGAAACTATAAATTTATGGCTTGGATTATCAAAATGAATTTATGTCGATATTTTTTGGGCATTAATGCTTTCTGTTTAGAAATAGAAAAACGGTTCATAAATCATATAGTCGTGATTCCTAATGGTACATTCTATAATCAAAACATATGGCTGGTGAAAATGCTCGAAAACAAGAACAAATGTTTATTTCAAGAGAACTATTCGGTACACTCATAAAAATATTTTTAAAAACCTATTTTTAAAATGTTTTTAAGATCAACTTTAAAAAATATTTTTAAAATTTAAAATTTTGTAAAATTTTGTCAGTTGTTTTCACATGGTTCGGTAGCCTAGTGTACTAGACTACTATACATGAGATCACTGGTTCGAATCTCACTCTGAGCAATTTTTTTCGAAATATTTGTTTTATATAACCGTTAAAAAGTTCAAAAAAAATTCAAAACTTTTAAAAATTATTTTTAAAAATGTAAAAAAGTTTTTTATATCTTTTCTATGGGTGTACTCGTTGTGAGGACCACTCAGTCTGTTTAAAGCATAACCTATGTTTTTGAAACTTGCTACATCATAAAGTTCCATTTAAAGCACATATGATGCTTTGATTAGCAGCGCATGTAATTCGTCAAAAGAAATATGCGAAAAGTGGCAATTAGAGCAATTTTTGAAATGTTATGAAAATATTAAATGAAATTTTGTTTCGCTCTTAGGAGTGCTTTTTAAATTTGTAGAACTTAATTAGATATAATTGTCATTTATTGAACTCTATGGTAGGCAAAGAGATATAAAAGTCCGTTAAATTCTAAAAATTTGAATTTGAATTTCTTGAAAAATTTTTGTGGGAAAATTTAAATCCTAAAAATACGTTAATCTAGAAATAACATAATTTGTTATTTCCACTTATTAGATTACTCAAGTCACATAATTTCAGACTTATTTCAATCCTTTTTCATTATATAATGCTTTAGCATTAAGAAAACTAGCAATTGATACAGTTTTCAATTAATTTCATTGATTTTTCCGAATAGTTTTTTCACGGAATTTTTGTTTACATTCTGTTACCAAAAATATTTTTTGAAGAAAATTTACAATTGTGACAAAATGACTTGATAAATTAAGTACAGATACATTGCAAACGATAGAAAACACAATAAACTTATGTTTAATTTCATAAGTTATCAAAAACCAATAGAATTTTCATCAAAAAAGAACAAAATATTTTTTGTTTACAAAAATTTTGCAACGGACAGAGTTCTAAAAATAAGGACTTCTAAAAGTAGTACTAAACGAGATTGTTCTAAAAATAAGATCCGTTTGCCTATCATGGATTGAACTAAATTAAAATTTAATTAAATTTAGCTTAATTGATTTAAATTACATTTATAACAGAGTTTGCACTATGGGTGAAATAGAGTCAATAGACCAAAAGCAAAGCAGTGGTTTCACAAGTGAAGGGGGTACTGAGGTTCGAATCCAGTTTAGTTTGAAATTTTCTGAGTAATTTTATTAAACATACCCTAGGGGTACCCTTACCTACCCCAGGGGTACCCGGCTACTCAACCTAGGGTATGGACCCCGGATAGCCCTAGAAACCGGCCCCTGGAGTAAAGTATTGAGAGTTTAGTAATAATTAGAAGCAAATTCTGGGGGGTTAAGGATTTGAACCTCTATATTTGAAAAAAATGTCTTGAGTTTAGTCTTGAGTTTAGTTAGGAGTACACCATGGGCAGAATTGAAACTAGAACCACAATAGTTTACTCAAAAGCACACTACTATCTACTTAAATGTCATTATTTGTGCCTGAATTAAGCAATGATCGTTTCCAGCCACAAAAGTGACAACTCTACGATATCTTGCCACAATTAAAATAGAAAATGAAACATGAAATAGCATCTAAATGTCAATCACTGTATATATTTTGACTGCAAAACATCACTCTATTTCCTGTTTACTATTTCCACTCCAATTACTGCATCCCAAAAAAAATGTAAAATTCTATCGAAAAAAATGCAAAATAACTCAGGAAGTACTGTATATTTTTCTGCGATTTTAACTTTTTACTATAAAGCTACAAAAAAAAGATAACAAAAAAAAATCAAATACAAAAAAGCTGCCTTCAGGAAGCGATCTTGATTAATGTTTTATTTAGCTGAATGTTCTCTTCACATAAATGAAAAGAATGTCGACTATCGTATCAGTGATGGATGAGAATGAAATGAAATGCTTGTTAATTTATGAAGCGTCTGCTGTAGAGCAAAAAAGAGAGAGAAATAAATATATCTAATCACAAATTTTCTATCTCATCCAATATTTTTTTTTCTCATCTCATTGTATGCAGCCAAATCGATTACGATCAAGGCTTTATGTATGATGTTTCACTTCAAATCGAATCTGAATTCAATGGAGATATAAAATCGATAGTGCCTGCTGAGCATAAGAGACATAGACGCAAGTAAGTTAAGTCGTTAAATATCAAAA
Source organism: Chironomus tentans (assembly GCA_963573255.1). NCBI lineage: Eukaryota > Metazoa > Arthropoda > Insecta > Diptera > Chironomidae > Chironomus > Chironomus tentans. Next base: position 37,571,613 of record OY754302.1, on the reverse strand, counting down.
AATTTATATTTTGTTATTTTTGATTCTAATCCCGAGTGACACATTTTATTCATGGCAGTTTAATGACGTTCATATATATATGACTTTAGTCAGGGGTAGATGGGCATCCAGGATATTTTTTGGGAGAGTTTTTTCAATTCATGACCTTTTTTGGGACATCTTGTTCAATTTGTTCTTTTTTTTAAACTAAAATTGGTTTTTCAAAAAAGAGGGAGGTTAACTACAAAAATCTCCCCTTGGTCATGGGTGTAGCAAAAAGAATTGAGGGAGATCCAAAAAAATTTTTTTGATCTTTTACTCACGATTTTTGATTTTTTCTAATTTTAAAATCTAAAATGTTTTTCAAGTGGGTTCAGACCCCCTGGACCTCTCTGGCTACACGTCTGATTTTTGTAGAACTCTCACAACTTGGTTGCAATGCAGATATCACCCAGCTGGCAAGTTTAGTGCTAAATTGTAAAAGATTTAATAAATTACATTAAAATTCAAAATTGGTCATAGTAGTCTAAACAATTTTTAATTTAAAAAATATTCTGCGCAACGCTGTGAAAAATTAAATTTTTTGGCTTCAAATTGGATTGAAAACAGGAGTCAGGACACCCCACGTTTCTTTGGTGTCAACATGGTGATGTCTTGTAGCTCGGATATTTTTTTAAAATAAACATTCTTAAAAATTCACTGAATGTAGTTCATCCAAAAGACCATCTCCTGCTCCTCATTTAATTTTATCTATTTATTCATCTTTGCTAAACTTTTAACAATACTCATTATCATAGGCACCACGATCATGAAAGATGTCGCAAGAAGAAAAAGAAGCGGAAAATTTTCGTTCATAATTTGGATGATAAGAGCCTGAAGGTAAGCAAAATAAATGGAAAAAATTCCATTCAATAGGATGACATTGGGTATGCTGGATGTATGTTTATTCATAATTTAAAAATTGATTCTGTTTAGGTAATTGATCCAGATTCGGAGGAGCTTCCTCAACGGGCAAAATTCACAATAATCGCAACTGCATGTCTTCTACTAATTATGTGTCTGTTACTTGTCGGAGTTACTCTGCGTATGGCACCACTAATAGATGACATGGGTGAGTACAATAAAGAATTTTTTTAATATCCTACTGTAAACATGAAAGCATCATCTCATGCACACATATTCATCCAATATCATGTCATCATTATACTTTATTGACATCTCATCATAAGCATCATATTGTGTACACTTACATCACACGTATTTTGTATTAAAGCCTGGCGATCATTCATCTTCCTCTTATTTTTAATAAACACAATTTTTCTCGTCTAATGAGAAACTTATTCATGCTTGAATTGTCGAATAAGGAATTACAATGGAGAGTCTTTTGATAAGCGATGCAACATAAAAGTACTGTGTGGTGTCGAGAGGTTGAGGGGAATTTTTTATGAGACATGTGTGGGGGTACATGTATGTCCAGAACTGAAAGCTACTGGAATTGTATGACTAACTTATTTCCTTATATAATTCTTTGATGTGCCTTGATAAAACATGCAGAAGACCAAATTATATAATTTTGCATTGAGAGAAGGACAAATCCCCCATGGCTACACACCTCTATTTAAACAAATCCCAAGACAAAAGCATAATAAGCTTGTTAACTAGCACTGGATCTAATTTATTCAGCTGAAAGAAATTTTATTCCTTTTGAGCCATCCCACTTGAATTGGATGATAAATTACATCATTCAATAAAAACTTTCCAATATTTCAATGACAAAAAAGTCTATAAATATCCTTAACAACAAACACGACCATCCCTTTAGTGGGAATAAGCAAAAAACTTTGCAGTACTTTTTACAATAACATTTTCATACATCACTGCAGTTTGCAAAATAATTTTCTAACCCACAGTATAAGCACCGCACACAACATCGACATCTTTAAGTAATTCTTGATCCTCACTCAATCCACATGAGCACATGTGAATGTAAATGACATCAACAAATTATTGACATTTTTAGTATTTTTGTACCAAACAGTATCGAGTGAATATACACTTGAGCATGCGAAAAAATGGAAGTAGATGAGAAAAGAGAGTGAAAAGAAAGTCCTCTTTTGTATAGCCTACATGTTTGTATCGCAACACTACACTTATGCTCGTGTATCATCCTACAGTATAATATTTACGTCCTTGGGCTGTTTATTTCATTTTTTTTTGTTTCCTTCTCGTTTTTTTTTCTCTGTCTTTCTTCTACTCTTTATTTTCTCTTGTGTTTATGTTTTTCTTTTTCTTAAGATGAACGAAAAAAAGGGCTTCAATTTTCAAGTAGAATGGAGAATGATGAAAAATTGAGAATAAAAAGAATAAGTAATATATAAAAAATATGTATACAGTGTATGTAAAAAAATATAAGTTGTTGTTAAAAGAAGAATGAGAAGAAAAATACCACAGACGTATTCATTCCTTCAGGGGACATGAAACAATATTGCAAAAATATGAATTTCTAATGAATTATTCAAAAAAAATGCTTGAATGAAAGGAACTGCCTTGCTTTCTTTTCTTTCTTCTGAGCCTTGCCTTCAATCTATGCTTAAAGTGATTCTTTTATTCAGAGCTTCTTAGTTGGTATGAGCTTTTACTGGGCTTCAGGGTTGAGATCAGGTTTATTTAGAATTTTATTCTGTGTATTTGTATTTCACGCCTTTGACGCTAACTTTACGTTATTTGAAGCTAACTTCACGCTTTTTGATGCTAACTTCACGCTTTTGATGCTAACTTCACGTTATTGGAGCCAACTTCATGTTATTTGAAGCCAACTTCATGTCGTTTGACGCTAACTTCACGTCATTTGAAGCCACTTTACTTAATTTAATATAAATTTTAAATATTTAAACTAAAATTTTTGATTAAAATTGAGTTTTGTGTCTAAAAATGACCTTTATCCTCAACCCTGTCCCTAGCCATAATAGCTGATGCTATTGAAACTCGTGTGTGTTTATATTTTCTCAGCTCAAAAGAAGCTATTGAAGAAATTAATTTGTAGCATGTGACGAACGCTGAAGGTTCAAGGTGTATGAAAGGTAAAATTGCCATGGCAATGCGTTAAATTTTTTATCAAGTAAGGCGAAGATTAATACTGCAATATCTGTCCGCATTAAACACGCATGAATAAAAATTAGGTCATTGATGGGATTATAAATGAAACATTGTGGATTCAAATTTTTTAATGTTGCCTTTTATGGCTGTCTTTCGTTAATTCGGGGCTCATTAAAAAATTACATATTTTTTTGTAAAACATAAAATTCTGAAAATGAAAAAGTTTTCAAGTGAAAAATTCATGGAAAATTTATGCTGCTGCATCTGCAGTGTTTCATGCCAATGTTTTACGTAAACATTGAAACACGCAACATTCAACATTGAAAGCTTTGCACATGCTCAGTAAGGATTGAAGAGCTTTTTGAGCTTTCGGTTTTTGAGTGTGCTTTGCGCTTGTGTCGTGAGAAACTTTCGAGCTTTCGTGATTGTGCAGTTTTACCCGAAGTTCAACATTGAGATCTCAGTACCGTTTCTCATGCGAACAGATGTACACCTGAAGATTATATCTTCTTTTTTAAGCTATCTCAAAGTATGACGCTGATAACGGTTTTACGGTTTCGATATATTCTAATATTAGTGTCGCTTCTTTTAACATTCAAAACATACAAGGTCAAATACACGACTGAAGTAGCAACAATATCTATTTTTATTTTTATGATCCTAATAATACTCATCTTGAGCTTTCTCATTATATTGATTATATTTTTGTTAGAATACAAAATTTTATGATAAAGTGCTTGTGGCACTTAAATTATTTTGATTAATCCACATTGTTTTCTTATTTTTTGAGCTCACATGAAACTCATTATGAATTCTAAGAATATTTTAATTGAAAATTTTTATTTAAAAGAATAATTCTCTAAGGGGCTTACTCCTAAACGCATGTATATGAAATTTCGACTTTTTTTCTCATCGTGACTGCTTCTTGAATTAAGAATGTGTTGTGGGAATTTCAATTTTAATACCATAATCTTTCAGATGATATGATTTTTTCTTCTTTTACATATTAAATTACTCGTGTGGAGACGGAAAATGTTCTTGAAACGTATTGGGAGTTGATAAAATTATTATTATTGCTTCAAACTTTTTTCCAACGGTTTTTCAAAGTTTGAAATTTTAACGAACTTTAATATTTTGAATTTTATAGCAAATTTATAGGCAAGTCCATTGCCCCTTGTTTATAATCTCATTTTTAACCAAAATTCATCGAATTTATTGAATTCAGTTGATAAAATCACATTCTCTGCATTAATTATAGATCAGTTCCTTATTTTAGATCACGCTGATGTAATTATACGAAAAGAAACAAGTAAAATGTTGATTTTTTTATCAAACTAATCTCAAAAACATTTCAAAACCACATGTTTAGAGATCAAAAAAGGATGTCGAAAGTTTCCAATCATCAAAAATGTCCAAAAGTTCTCAACATTATACTTTGAACCCCAAAGAAAAACTTTTCTAATTCCAATTCTTGTTCTTCTTTGAAGCCGAAAATCACTTTGAGATATCATGATACGACAAAACCGAACAGAAAAATATAGGGATATAAATTCCTTAATCAGATTGTATTAGATTTGGCACCGTAAGGCTAGAGCATTGTTTTTGGACTATCCAAGTCAAATGGGAAAGGAATTCTATGGTATTTTGATTATTTGATATGTGAAATTACCTTATTATGGTTGTGGATATGTAAGCAAAAATTAATGCTGACCGAAGAAATGTCTTTTTAATAATTATAATGTAAAGACTTAACAACTAGGTCATCAACTGCTAAGTAAAATTGCTATGTCATGCAAAAATTCTAATTTCAATCTCAAGGCTTTGACATCATAAGAGCAACCTTGTTATCTCTAATTTCAAGGACACATCTTTATTCAAACAATCTCAAATCAAAGAGCTTTGTCAAAAGCAGAAAATTTAATAATTGATAGTCATCAGATATCAAAAAGGCACTTGTGTTATCGCACTTTGAAAACTTTTTGCTGTGCTGTAACGTGATGGTAAACATATCGAATTAATTAGCTCTTGTTGACATAAGTGGAGTTTCTTGACAGAATACTTAAATTGATTAAAATGAAATGACAAAATTGGAGAAGAAATTTAAAGAAAATTATTAGCTTATCCTTTAAATAAATCACATTAGAAACAAAAGAATTATTTAGGGTTAAAACTGCAATAATAACTTCCGATTAGACTTAACAGCAGTTCTTAATGGCTTAAAACTTTTAATTATTTCTGTCAATACTAGGGGTCGTACCTATACTAAAATGAGCTAAAATCTATTCAGTTTCTGTAATAAACATAGTTTCTGTGGCCGTTATCTATCCAGAGTAGGTGGTTTAACCAAGGATAGCCCTAGAAACCGGCTCTAGGTAGGGTATGGCAAGACTTTATTCGAGAAACTAGCATATTTTGTTCTCTGGTGCGCAGAATTGCGCACCAACGTGCGCAGGACTGCACATACAATTTTCTGCTATTTAAAAATGTAGGAAAGATTGGTAATTTTGAGTGGAGATACACTTTTTACCACGTTTTTCTTAACTTTTATCATCAAAATAATCTTTATCAATATGGACGTACCTAAAGAAGAACTGCAAAATTTTCAGATGCGCAGGCCTACGCATCAGACTGGATAAATTTCCGAAAACCTTAGTCAATAACAAACATTTCTACTTGCTTAAATCAAACAATTCGTCAAAAGCAAAACTTCTATGCTGAATAAAACTTTGTTATTCAGTTTACATAAAATTTAAAGTTGTTAGGAATTAAAAACAATTCAAATTCATAACAATTTTCCATTCTTAAAAGGATGAGGAAGGAAAAGCTTCATCTTTTTCCTCGTTCCAAAAGATAAAGCAAATAAATTTTGTGAAACAAAGTATCAGCACTAAGTACATACATGTCTGTTATGTCGTAATGCAATTCATGAAGTTTTCTCGAAACTATGGGAAAGAGCTTAAAGAGGAAATATGCTGGTGCTGTAAGTATGCAATGATATGAAAGTAGAACATGAAACTTTTTACGAATGTCAATAAGCTATCACGTATACAGATAATGAACATTCTATTGGCATTTTTGGCATAGAAATTCAATTAGATGTTTGTGGAATAAAATGATTTCCTTATTGCTGCAAATAGATGCAGATAATGTCTTAAAATTCCATTGATATTAAGCCACAAGTACTTATAAGCAGTTCTGTATATTTATTTTACAAGAAACATGCCACTTTATGAAATGCACGTTCTACTTGTCATTTTTGTATGCTCTTTAAGCCTTTATAAAACAATAAAACTTTTTTCAATACCCAACATAACGTTGCAGCATCATGCTTTTGATTTTTTTGAAGGACATTAAAAGCTACTGTCATAGTTAAGAAGATTACGATGACATTTTTCCTCATTTTTGTACCTTTTTTTCCCTTCATCTGCAACCCTCATTTCTCTCTTTCTCTTTCATGTCGTTGCCAATGTACATTCCCACAGTGACTTTCAATGTCTGTGTACATATATGATAAGAGTCAAAAATGTCAACAAATGAATGATAAAAATTACTCATTGTAAGGAGGAACGGAGTTTTCATTATTTTGACCTACAAAGTTCACTTGCTGTACTTGCTGTCCTTTCTCTCTCTTTGTTCTTGCTGAGCTTTATGTAAAAATTTATGTTTTTGAATTATCAAATAAAAGAATAAACGGTGGGATAAGAATTTATTTTTAGATCCACATCCAATGATATTTTTTTACAACCCACCTTTTAATCCCTTTTCTAACATCAAAAGAGTAAAACAGCACAAAGTCAATAATAGACGCATCTAAAACGCAAGTTCTGTCCACAAACATTTTCACTCTTTGAACATCTCACCGTTTATGTGAAATCCCACTCTTCTAGCTCCATAAATCCACAGAGCATTTTCAAAAAGTGAAATTCATCCTTTTCAATTGACACAAGATAGGGTCTGATATCATGTTTACATGCAGACTTTTTTTTTGCTGCCGGTTCGTTCAATGACATAAGTATGTGGAGAAAGATCAGAGGTAGCACATCTTATTCTATCTGCAGACATACGAATTTCTTATTTCATTGCATGATGTCGAGGGAAATCATATAATTTTTTTAACACTCTGCATTCTCAATGTCTATATTCATGTATGTCAATTTTACCCTCAAACTGAACATTTCATAACTCAATCCTTTACACATTTTTTTTATTGAATATGCTTGCAAAGAATTCTCGGTTGTTTCATTGTCATGTGACGTTTGTTGCTGCTGTTCTTAAAGTCATATCTTGACTTCAACATTCTAAGCACAGATGAGAAGTTTCTCTGACATAAAGTTCTTTTTTATAACATGTGTGTTAAAAAAGATTCCTTCCGCTCTCATCACTTTCTATGACATAAAGTACTGAAGTGTGATGATCGTCTTTATGTGAAAACTCATCAACATCATTGATTAAATATCGCTTCAATGAATGTCAAATGTTAATACTTATTTGTGTTAACGTTTGTGGAAGTTTTAAATAACACCTTTCAAGCTTTGTTTCACGAGGTGATGTTGTGCTCAAGTGTCATTAGGATGTACTCTAAGTGGTCGCTAAAAATGGTATTAGGAATATTTTTCATTCTCTAAGTATTAAAAACTGTGTCATGGAAGTTTATAGAGACAAATTTTCTTAAGGATTGAAATTTAAAATTATTCAATCAAAAATAACGGTTTCTGAGGATTTAAAATTTAACGGTCATTTCAAATTTGAATTTTAAAGCAATTTTTTAGCAAGTGGCATTCCCCTTGTTTACTTTTCGATTTTTCAGGCTCCAGAAACGTTCACAGCACATTCTTAACACATTTTAACTGTCAAAACTTTGGCAATAAAATTTACAAACACATTCAAATACCATAAGAAATCAAAAGTCCATAACAATCGACTTTTTATATCTGGGCGATTCCACGGATGGAGGGAATTCTGAAAATTCAGTTGTAATTCTTCTTCAACTTGTCAAATTTTTCTCTCTAATTTTATCATTTTAACTAATCAAATGATGTAAGAAACATTGTGATTATGTTTCTATAGATGTTTATCTGCTTAATCA